>JASTUD010000001.1:143025-608288 GCA_031124835.1 Saccharomycopsis synnaedendra
ACCGAAGTTCAGGCGGATGACTTCCACGGGCGTCCTCATGGACCACCACACGGACCTCCACATGGACCTCCACACGGACCTCCACATGGACCTCCACACGGACCACCACATGGACCACCACACCCACCTCCTCACGGATCCTGGAAGAGAGAAGAGACCGAAGTTCAGGCGGATGACTTCCACGGGCGTCCTCATGGACCACCACACGGACCTCCACATGGACCTCCACACGGACCACCACACGGACCACCACACCCACCTCCTCACGGATCTTGGAAGAGAGAAGAGACTGAGGGTGCTAAGCCTCAAAAGAGGGGGCTCTTGAATGACTTGTTCGGGCATGATGGTCCTCATCACCCTCCTCCTCCTCCTCCACCTCACCACGATGACCCACACCGCGGACCACCACCACACCATGGACCACCACCACCACCACCACCTCCACCTCACCACGATGACCCACACCATGGACCTCCACCTCCACCTCACAGGGGATGGTAATTGTCTTGATGACAATTCCATTACTCTGCCCAGCCAGAGCGTTCAATTCTTGTAGCCTCCATGAGGCCTCTTAGTGTTAGTTGAATTAACTTGAGTTCATCTGAGTTGTAAACACGTACTGTGATTCTATATATAAACATGGCGAACTCACTCTTTTGATATTCTATTTGACATGGTCTAAGAATATCTTTGCCATGGAGTGAGTGGTGATATTTGTTATTTATAACAGAAAAAACAAGTTTACTGGTCTTTCAACTGGCTTCTTGACTTTACTGATCCCCTATCAGTAAACGAGCGAAAACTTTTCGCTCTAGAATTCATTTTTGTAAGCTTGAACATCTCTTACTATTCAGTAACCTTCAACTTGTCTGAGATCGCTGGAAATTTACCTATAGTTTTATAGAACATCTATTTAGCTGAATTATCTTGGTATATAACACCTTATATTGCATCTGGCTCTTTCCGTCAAGTGCACCACCAATTGATCAACAAATCGTGCTCGTCAGTATATTTGAATAGCATTTCATGTAAACTGATTCTCTTTCAAAGAGTATTGTAGTTAAGTGAGAACATGCCACGATTAACTTTACTATTCTGAGAAGTATTTTTTCGTTGAAGAAAGTGTCTTGACAGGAATCACCACTTTTTCCTCTCTTAGTCGCGCTTATCAAGTGGGAGGTTGATGCCCTCGCCGGGATGCACAAACAGTACACATGAAAGTTGAATTGATCAATAAATATAGAATCTCCACAGTAGAGCGAAAAGAGAAATGAAAGAAAATATAGCAAATTTGCTAAGGTTAAGGGCTTCAATTACGGGGCTGACGAGTCTAATCGCACGCCGTAAAATATTAAGGTGCTTCGTCTCAGTACGCTAAATAACTGAGAGCACAAGATGCAATCACTTGTGGTATTCACGCTTGTGTTGATACTAATTAAGTATGTTGTGGACCTTGCAGGCAAGGATCTTCTTTCAAGCTACATTTATCAAGGTGTTTTGGTAGCAACAGGAAACAAGGAGTTTAAGAAACTTCACTCCATGAAGACCGAACTTCGTCAGATCCAAAAGGACAAGCTTCTGATCAGCGCACAGGATCAGTATGCAAAATGGACAAAACTCAACCGGCGCTTTGACAAGTTGAAGAAAGAGACTGAAGCTGCCGAAAAAACGGTTTTGGCCTCACAGTCAGGTGCGCTCTCCAAGATCAAGATGGGCTTGACTTTTCTTACAGTCGCGCCTTACTGGTATTATAAAGTGATGCATCGTAAACTGGAGTTGTTCCATATTCCCAAGGGTCTTTTCCCAAGACCTTTCGAAATGTACTTGTCTTTCCCTACCGTGACTACAGGCACCGTTGGAATAGGCGGGTGGATGTTTTTGGTGAACAGCGTTTTAAGCTCGTTGGAGTTTCTTGTAAAGCAGTTTTTCTTTACCAAACCTGTTGAGAAGCCCTCGACTAATGTGGAGGTGAGTGTTCCGGAACCGAAAATAGAAGAGATTAGAGAGGAGCCGATAATTGAAGAGGTTGAATGATTAATTAATGTTGACGTTTATTGTAAGTGTACGTGTTTATACATTCCTATCGAAAGTTTAATGGTTCAAAAGAATGTGTGATTAATTATGATCACTTCAAGTATTTCATGCACCTGGAAGCGATCAACCATGCACTGCACTAAAGCTTTCAAATATTCTATCAGCAGCTATTTCAAGTGATACAGATGTGTATCACAAGGGCGATATATTTGCGATTCAGAGAAAAGTCTGACAAGCTTTTTGACATTTCTTGTTACCGCTAGAAATTGTTGAGGGGATCGACAGTAAACACCACTGGACGTGAGCCATGAGTGATTAGCAGTATTGTAGTATATGTGAATGAGCCATCGCTTTCTTTTCACTAATCATGAGAAAACCTATCGTCATCGCAAACTGCAGCGGATGCTTATGGGACCAAGGGTTCCAGATGCCAAGGCAGATCAAGGAGGGCTACGTGGATGCAGTATACGGAGACTACCTTGCAGAGATGAATCTTTCGGATAATGCTAGAGCCTATAGGTCTGGAAAACATCCCGGTTGGGAAGACACTGCCGAGCAAGGCATTCTCATGAGCTTGCCTCTCGTACACAGAATTCAGCAGAACGAAAACAGAACAGTGAAGCTTGTTGTCAATGGAGGGGCACTCAACCCCAAAGGACTAGCTGAAAAGATCCACAAGGAAGTTCAGGCTAAAGGGTATAATCTCAAAGTGGCATATGTTCTGGGAGACGAATTGATTGAGCGTGCCCACGAGTTGATTCTGGCAGATCTCAAACACTTGGACTCACCAAACAGACACATCCATTACGATGAGCTAGTGACCAAGTTCCTTGATCCAGATCACGAAACACAAGTCGTAAGTTGTAACGCGTATCTCGGGGCCAGGGCTATTCTCAAAGGATTAGAGAAAGGAGCTGACATCATCATCTGTGGGAGAGTCAGTGATGCTTCTCCTGTCATAGGATTGAGCTCCTGGTGGCACAAATGGATGGACAGAGACTATGACCTGTTGGCCGGTGCTCTTGTGGCAGGCCATCTTACAGAGTGTTCTGCCTATTCAACGGGAGCCAATTTTTGTGATTTCTATCGCTACAAGCCTGCGGAAAAGCTCTTAAAGTTAGCTTTTCCAATATGCGAAGTTTATGAAGACGGAACCTTTGTAGTGACCAAGCATTCCTCTCTTAACGGAATTGTGAATGTAGACACTTGCAGAACACAGTTTTTGTACGAGCTTCAAGGAACAGAGTACTTGAACAGTGACGTCAAGGCGATCTTGGATAATATCCACATGGTGCAGGAGGGTGAAAACAGAGTGAAAGTAGCGGGGATCAAGGGAAGACCACCTCCCCCAACCACAAAACTTGCAATTTTCTGGAACAGTGGGTACCACTCGGAAGCTGTTTACTGTGCTACAGGAACTCCAGAACAAGTAGATGCAAAATTTGCGTTGGTCAAAGCTCAAGTCTTAGACTTTTTGGGGGACAAGGCAAAGGAATTCGATTTGTTAGAATTTCAGAACTATGCGCACCCAGAAGTGAACCCTAGAAGTCAGGTCCTTGGAACAAGTTTCTGCAGAATCGTTGCACAAGCTGAGAAGAAGGAGCTACTTTACAAACTCGCATTGGGCTTGAAAACATACGGGATGCAGCACTACTCTGGGATGCACGCTCTTGGGAATCAGTTGCTCATTCCTAAAGAAATAAATACCTTTTTCCCTAGCGTAATCAAGCAGTCAGAGTTGCATGAGACCGTTACTTTCATCGGAGGAGAGGTGTATGATGCAGACAGAATAACTGTCTTCGAGCCTTTTGGGGAAAGGGTATCCTATGAAACAAAGAACCCAAAGAAAAACTTTGGGAAGACAGTTGAAAGACCTATCAGCAGTGTTGTGCTTGCGAGATCAGGTGACAAGGGGTCTAATGTCAATGTAGGCTTTTTTGTGCATGAGGAGGACGAGTACGAATGGTTACAGAGCGAGTTTACGTGTGAAAAAATGCAAAGTTTGATCGGAGATGACTGGAAGGAATGGTTCTACGTGGAGCGGGTCGAGATGCCGGGGATTTTGTCTGTGCATTTTGTGGTGTACGGAATTTTGGGAAGAGGGGTTAGCAGCAGCTCAAGAATTGATGCCTTGGGAAAAGGATTTGCAGATTTCGTGACTCTGAGGGTCATAGATGTGCCAGAGGTTTTTGTGGAGCGGTATGCTGGGTTGACATATGATTTGTGAGATATCAAGCAGAAACTGAAATAGGGCAATTATATGAAGTTGTGTGCTTTCTTAATGTAGAACAGATTATCATCCTTGTACTTAAGTCTAGGCGGTTGTCTTTAATATGATTTTAGTGATGGAGTATGCATGACATGGGCTCCAGTAAAATATTGACTGCACTGTATTCTCCCATGAAAGTCCACGTTAGCAGATTTACACTGAAACCTCATACACCACAATAATATAGTACATAAATCTACATAGGACTCGTATAAAATAGAAGCAGATGTAAAGCAAGATATTGAAAACTCGGAATCACTCAGAAAGTACCATCTAACAAGTAAAAATGAAATACAATTTATACTGCATATTTCATTGCATACACCACCAAATGGCCCTCGATAACTCAACGATCACCTTTCTTTGTGCGCTTCTAATTGCGTTTATCTTTCTCCGGTGGTTTGTTATGCCCGAGGCCCCCCTGACTCCACCCCCCCGTCCTCGCAGAACACGTAGAACTCGTGAAGAGCCTGAAGTTCGTCCTCGTCGATCTGTTACCCCTGATATGATTGAAATTGTCCAGACGTTGGCCCCAAACCTCACCGTGGGCCAGATCCGGTTGGATCTCGAGCGCACAGGCTCGGTTGAGACCACCGTTGAACGGTACTTGAGCGAGGGGGACCTTCCTTTCCCAGAGGGGGAGGCCAGACAGGAGGAGGCACTGGGCACAAATGAAGAAGAGAAGAAGGACAAGAGCGAGGGGGAGGGTAAGAGTGCGTATGAAAAGTATGTTGTGGGTGAGGAGGTGGTGGGTGCGGGGGAGGGGGCGAAAAAGGGATGGGCGGATACAAAGGAGGAGAGAATGGAGATAATGCGAAAGAAAAAGGCGGAGATGGTTTTGAGGGCGAGGGAAAGGGTGAAGGGTAAACAAGCTTCATGAGCGAAGCCAATGAAGTGAATTTTTCAAACTCTTCTCATGAGCCTATCTAATGAGCAAAGCGGATGTTCTTTGTTAGATGTTTTAATCTCTACTTCTCATGAAAAATAGAATGACGATTCCACTTTCTTCATTGGTACATCTTCATAAGTTCTGAAATCTATTATCCGTCCGTCATAACTATCATGAGCATATCGTTATAAGATAAGCAGAGAAATGAGTATAGTGTGATCTTCATAATTAAGCAAATGGAGATGTGATAATCGCTCTTCATACCTTCATGATCTTGCCTATTGAGAAAGCTAATGATTGTTACTTTTTTCAGAAGTCATGAAAAGATGTTGATGGGCACGCTTTCGAAGCGTATGAGTAAGGCTGTAACTCTTCTGGTTATTTGCTGTTCTCAAGGAAGCCCATATTCGTAAGGATATCAACGGTCCTCATGGAGAGGTGATGGCTTTTCATTAGAATTCAGCACATCTTCATGATATCATCCAATTCTTTCGCTTCTTAGTCTGGCTCATTGGTTAGAAGAAGCTTGAAAAACTCAAGCCTTCATGTCATTGTTTATACAATTAAGGAGTAGGTTGTTCACTGACTTGCCATCCAAGTGATGAATATTCAAGAGGTAGAGCATACATAATTGAAAGGTTTCTCACGATATTGAGTACTAAGTTATCCTATTGAAGAGTTTCACAACGACTCATTTTGAGGGATAACCCTCTCAAACAACCTACGAACCTATAATCCCTTTCATTATAATCGCCTTATATATCAGTAACCACTGATATCATCACTCATTCAAGTCTTCATATACGAAGTCTATATATATCTATATACAGCTACCAATAATCAGCATTTCAATTTGTGTAGTTGCAAAAGCGCATAAACTATCCAACTGTGTAGTCAGAACACATATATTGTAAAATACTTATAGACTCTAATCTCAGATACACAACTGATAATTCACTAGAATGCTTATAATCTGTGGTGTATTACAATAAGTTTGGGTGGTACGATAATCTCTCGAAAAGGGTTTTTGTGATTCTCTTTGTTGCTTCTCCAACAGCTACTACCACTACAACATCAGTCTTTAGATTGCTAAAATCATCAAAATTAATGTTAAAAAAACAGAATGCGGAGAAGCCCCATTCTTACTTTTTGAAGGTGCTTTCTTACTTGGGGCATCGCCACCTCTTCTTTTTTCAAGGCTTATCTCACACTGCGTTAAAGAAAGATACTCATTGAACATTATGTAGACTTGGCACCTCCAGTCTCTCCAAAACTTTCGAAACCGTATATTTCTTGATGAACAGTTGATGTGGCAACTATCCATAGTCTTAGGTAACATATCACTAATCTGCCTTACTTTAAGCCCGCATCACTGCGCCTAGAACCTTCAGCAAGCCTCATATATAACCTAATATCTTTTGATTTGTTTTGTAAACTTGATTATGAAAGCTTTAGGTCCACCCCCCCCTTACAGCGAGGCGACGATTGGAGAAATTCCCTTTAAAGTACCCAAAGCCGAGTACAGCGCCCCAGAAACTAAAAAAGAGGGTCTTCTCAAGAGTGTCATCTCCAATCATCCAAAGAGATACCAGAATATCCTTTTATTCTGTATTTATGTCATTTTACTAGCCTCTGTGCTGGGAGGCTACTTTGGGTACGTCGAGGGGTTCAGACGCTCGCATACGCTAGACATAACTATTGCAAGTAAAACTAGTACTGAGAATTCTAAAGTCATATATAATGGGGAGCTTCTATATAGCCTCAACTCTGATGATCGAGAAGTTGCTGCAGGCACAAAGAAGAGCAGCGAGGGTTACACAGCCAAAAGAGTCAAGGATGCTTATGATAGAGTTCAAAAGTGGAAGGACGTCAAAAAGTTGCGCATTGTGGTGATTTGCGTGATTACAGTGCTCCTGTTATTTTTGATTGTGCTGATGATCGTTAATGTGCTTCAGTGGAACGCCTAGATGTGTATATATGGTACTTAATGTTGTTGAAGATTATTTATGAATATTTATGGTGTTTTTGTAGTATACTAAGAGGTTTCCTAAGTTGATTATTCATAAAGAATGAGATTGAAAAAACAAAGCTTTATGGCATCTTTTTGGCTTGTTGCGTGATATGACATTAAACCCAAGTTGAAGACGCTTACTGCTTCATCTAATTGTAATACCTGTGAATTGTAAGTGTTTGTCAAAGGTAAATTTGGTCAAATCATGTGACACTAAGATTTGTTTGATTCCAAAACTAAAAGTCTAAGTATTTATTATCATGGGATGAATAAGGAAACTAGTTATAAACAAACTGCAGAGAATTTAGGCATTCTATTTTCGGAGAATGTAATTATTTCATTATGAAAATTTGGATAAACTTCAAAAAAACATATTTTTAGTTGTAATTTTCATGTTAGATTTCATCTTGGATCTCATCTCTCCCAAAAAGCAAAATGGGGTCCTAAATAGAAGACAATTCCCGTTCTGGGGGCCTTACACTAGGGGGGCAATGGGAAGAGCCACCAGTTTTGATTAATTTCTCGCTGCAAAGTTACATAACTGGCGTGGCTAAGTTCAAAGCAAATCCAGTGCAAACATACCAAAATAAGCATAATACATATGGACTGTACACTACACTACTCTACAAATACAAGCACAGAATATACTTTTATGAAGACAACGAAAAGCGAGAAAAGCACAGAATAGGACTGAAAGCACATTGAGCAGTAAAAGAGGTATTGTATTAAGCTAAGCGAAGTATGTCTCAACGCTCATGAGATTCTACTAAACAGAGCGGAATCTCATGAGCTGTGAGAAGAAAGGAATCAAAAATCTGATATGAATCTAGATTCTAAATATCAGTGCATACATGAAAGTTGGTTACTGAAAAAACTATAGTCCGCTTCGCTCACAATCAACTCTCGTTAAGTATTCTTTCAAACCCCACTCCCACCGTCATCCCCAAAACAATTTCAAAAAGACCCTTCTCTCTCAAACAACTCTCATTGTAGAGAGTAATCCAACCAATTTTCCCATCACTAGGAGAATCATCAGGTGTGTACTTTTCTACAATGCCATCTCCAGGCTGATAAAAAAGCTCGTTTCTGCCCACAGGTTCTTCTTCTCCCCCCTCATCTTCCATACCGTCCATTCCATTGAAACTATAACTGGTGTCTGCCAGGTGTATATAAAACTTCTCCGAAGTCTTGTTTTTCAATCTCTTGATATCTTTCGCTAATTTTTTGCGAAGCTTTGTTTCGTGAGGCCGAAACAGTGCCAACACCCCATGCTCCCCCACCCCCCTCTTAGGAACACTTCCATTCTCCGACAACCGAACGTGTAATTTACTATTCTTGTTTTTGCTCCCGGCTATGAAATATACATTATTTTTGTGTGTAATCTTGTCTGCAGTGTCAGAAGACTCCAGAATAAGATCCTTTGATGCGTGCTTGAGACGCCCAAATCCAGAACTCTTAATCTTAGGCAACAGTCCTACAAACCACTCGCCATCTTTGGTGGAAAGTCCATATCTATTCATCACCCCCCTTGGGTCTGCTCTTTTCAAAGTATTTTGAAGCTCTGAATTGTGATAGTTATCTAAAAATGCATGACAATTTGTTTCGATCTTCTTGTACTCCGTACTTTCCCCTACCGTTATATAGTCGTTGCCCGTGTCTAGTACTATCCCATCTATGGTCCACACAACATATGCACCCCCCTTGAGTTTACTTCTTTTGGTCACCACAATCTCTGGCTTCTCCCCCTGCCCCTGGAAGACCAACCGAAAACCGGCATCGGCTGGTTTCCCCCCCTCAAGAGCTTTGAGCTGGCTGTCGTCCAAGTTAGGCCGCTGAATGTCTACACTAAATCCAGGCGCATATTTACAATAAACGTGACGTCTATCTGGATTGGTGGTCAAGAGAATCCGGTTCTCATGTAAATACATGTGATATTTGATAAATCTTTGAGACCGCTGTTGCTGTGATAAGAGGCCAGCATCGATGTTGGTCATCTGGGCCATAAGCGGAGATATGGGAGCTACACTAGAAGGCTTTTGAGGCTTACGCTCAGGTCTATTGTTAAGACGATCATCAGCCATTTGACTAAACCTTTTTGCTTTGGCAGAAAAACGCTTAAGTTTTTTGCTAGTGTCCTGAATAGGAATTAATACTGGTTTTGGAGGTCTACTGTCTACAAATAGCTTATCATATACACTTTTCTCCGTAATGTTTACTATCGCAGAACCTTGTATTTTCACTCGCAGAATTCGTGTTGGCATGCTGCTAATGGTTGTATATTTCAGGGCCGGGTAATCGAGCTGCAGGACCGGTCTGAGGTTTGGGTGTTGATTTCTTATGTAACTGAAAGACTTCGACGTGAGTATGTATATCTTGTCCTCACTTTGGCTTAGGTAATCCTCTTCCTCGGGGGTGGTGGTCTCTGCATCTAGCTGCTTAATGAGCTCTACTTTGTAAGGATTGCTTACAAGCTCTAAGTACTTTGGAGGGGGGTCACGAATGGGGAGAGGGGGAACCTCATCGATAAGTGCAAGAATTTGCTGTTCTAAGGGCACATCTGGGAGTTTTTTCTTGGGCGAGGAGGGTCTATTGGCAGTTTTTTTGGGCTGAGAGGAGGGTGTGGGGGTTTTGGAAGGGGTCTTGAGACCTGGAACAACTTCAGACAGCTTCAGCCGACTATGGAAACTAAGAAGCAGGTGTCTGTTTGAGGAATCCGATTTCAGAGACTCTTTTTTGTGGAATTTCATAGGGCTGATTATCCTCACCGGATGAAATTATGTGGGGTGCGTGCGGTTAAAACCAGGTTGGGGTGATATAGTTTGATCTGGGACGGGGGTGAAGGGGGTGCTTGGATTTGATTGTTTGGTCTGGTTCTTGTGTGTGTGTATATTATCAGAAAAAAACTTTTGAGACTTTTTTGTGGTTTGGCCATTTCAAGGCTTACACTTGAATTTGAGTGGCTGTGGGTGGTTCAATAATTTGGGGCTTTCTATAAAAATATTTGATGTTTTGCCATAATTATTTCGTCCTATAATAGAAAAATATGTGCAAATCTTTATTTCACGAAGATAGTAGAGTTTCCAGTTAAAGATATTCGGCTACGGCTATATATGCTGCTAGTTGGTCCCTTTTGCTATCCATGATTGTCCAATTTCTGTTTATAGAGGACGAAATTTGTGTTTTTGAAGCCTTTTTCGGCTTATTAATTACTTAAATGTACTCTGAACTCTTGTCTCACTTTTGAGTTCGAGATTGTAAGGTAATTGAGAGACATGACAAGAAGCTCCGGCATCAGCTAAACGTTTAGCAAGATCTATTTTATGATTTTTGAAAACTCTCAATGGTGAAGAGTGCTCTTATGGAGGTTTGAGCCCCTAAGCCTTTATTCATGAGATAAATATATTTCTTATATTGGCTCAAGTAGCGCCATAAGTTAGTAACAATCAATTTAAAACCACTTCAAAAGAATTCATTGAGATTATGATATATACTTGAAGTTTGTCAGCTGTTATTTGACCTTCATGTCAGAACAAATATGATTAACATGATCTACGACGACACCGATACTATGTCACGCAATCACAGTGTATAAGGGTTAATTCTGATATTTGGGATGTCGAAAACAATAAGATGTGGCAGATGTAGTTAAAGATCGCCTCAAATAGGATCACCTAATTTTACATTTTCGAAAAACTCCACAATACACTTAAAATATAAACTCAACTTTGACAAAAATATACAAATAATTTGACAAAAGAAACCTAAGTAAAGAAATGAGAAGTCATAAAAAGTGGAGAAAAATAGATCGATCCAGACGCAAGTTTCTATAAACGTGGGCCTATCTATGATCTCACTTCTTTGGCCGCGTTCTTCTTTTTTCTGCACCAGGTCTAGAACAGAAAAGCATCGTTGAGGCTTTATCGGGGGTGACTAAGATCACTGTTCTTTTTCTGCAACCAAACATGCGCCGAATTCAGATAATCAAGCACCTATTCCAGGTTTGGTTTCCTCTTTTGGACATTCCAGATCGGGCCAAAAAGAAGAGAAAAAGCATTATAAAAAGCATCGATGATCAATTAACAGCCCGAATTAGGAGGGTCTAGGAGGATTCTGAAAGGGGTGGCTATAACGTTGGATCGATTTTCATGGCAGAGTCTAGACCACGAGGTCTCAAGTGTAGGAGAAAAAGGGGCTATGGTCATTAAGAAGAAGACATCAAGTGTTATTGAAACACTCTGATGAACACAGTTCAGTAAACATGCACTAGGGGGTACGAAAGATTGAAATTGTCGACAAAAAGCCAAAATATCTTATAGCAAATACATTTAATATGGCTAGACACCGAACGGCTAGTTACTAGGGCAAGCACAAACTTTTTACACTTGCTACAAAACTATGCCAGAAATCAGCATAATTCTGGCATAGTTTTGAAGTAACTTGATGTTGTAATAAGACATCTGATGAATACAAATAGTTCAATCTACAACGTTAAAACATAACAGGATTGATTATGGTAGAAATGCATCGCTCAACCAAAGAGGAGTAATTAATGACATGAGTATGTTACCCGCGAGCATGTGTATTATAAGATCAAACAAGCCGATGACTCTTTCATTTTTTAAGCTCAGTTAAACAATCTATTGCCTGAACTCTGTTATGAACTGGGGAGAATTGGGAACAAAATCTGGTCAACCTCTGATAGCAAAATGTACTTTATGACACTACCTACTCGCTTTCTCGCAGATAGAGCTCAACTAATAATCATGCTTTGCTCGATTTTTTAGTTTTTATCCCCCATTACCTCCACCAACTCTTTCAACGGCCCAAAATCCTTCTCTCCGACCAACCCAAACTCCCGACTAAATAATACAAAATGCTTCAAACTCGTATTCAAATGAGTTTGCAACCCCAACTCTGTAATCTCTTCAAAATGATGACAATAAATGTGGGCATACACTCTAAATAACCGCTTCATAATCAACTTAGCCAAACTCTGAAAGTTGGGTGGAAAAGGGTTTCCCATCTTAGTAGGAAACACTCTCTCATCGTCAAAATGCTCCTGAATCCAGTGCATCAACTTCTCTACATAAACTGGAGCAGATACACTCACAGGCTTCTTTCCAGCTGGCCCTTGCCATAAGTATTCATACTCATTAGTAGCAATCATACGTGGACATGTTTTAGGAGAACAGAACTCTGTGATGGCCCCATACAACATGTTGATTTGGTTGTAAAAGTCCACTATATGAACCGCCAACCACTCGTTCAAGTCTTCGTCCGGAGGAAGCTTCACAGCTTGAGCAAGAGCAGAGCGTGACCCAAGGGTAGCCTCCGCAAAAGTTCGGATGTCTTTGTGCAGAGTGATGGGGTTGTTTTGGGGGGACTCTTGAGGGTAGTAAAAGTTGGAGTCGAGGAGAGAGGGGGATGTGGGGGCCTTTTTGAAGGCGCGGGTAGTACGCATCGTGTGAACGTTGTTGAGGTGTCTTGTTAGTACAAACAATCGAGCGAAGCGAGATTGATTTGATGTTTGTACTGAGAAAACTACAAAAATGACCAAAAGAAGCGAGACTTGAGAGGGAAAGACTGTGATTTTTTCTTTAGTTATTATAATCGAGCAAAGCAAACATTATAGGTCGTCAAATGAATAGATCATCATCAAATGCAACAATCAAAATAAGAATGGAACGCGCAAATATAAATCAATCATATCTTCAATAAAAGGAAATAGAACATCAAATGAAATATTTAATGGGAAATCTTCACAAACACGGCTCATGTAAAAAAGATCATATAATATAGATCATCATAATCAATAAAACAACCAAAAAAACAGATCAAATAAAACAACTAGAATAAAACATTAATCTCAGAAAGTTGTATCAGAAAAGCAAAAACTTGATAACATACAAGCTCTGGAAAAGCGACATCTTGGGGAGATGAGATGGGTAGTGCTAATATTTTTGTTTATGTTTTGCCCTTTAGGGAGACAGGGTAAGCTTGCGATTTTGTATGGGGAGGAACTGAGTAGGACCTTGAATTGATATTGTAGCGCTTTTTTTGCATTATTTTCTCTATACGAAGTTTCTGTGTATGCTTTTTAGTTGACTTTCTCAATTTTTAGCTTTTCAGGTAACCACACGAGCACATTAAACAGAATATATTTTTCTGAGAACTACATTCTAGTGGGAACGCTATTCATGATATATGTATCTGCCTTTTCGAAAATATATTTCCGCAGTTGTTTTAAGTTTAACTAGTCTAACTCAATTCAATAGCAATCGCCTCAAGAAAAGTTTGTATCCATTTTCACAGTTGGCGAAAACACTAAGTACGAGCCTAAATAGCTTCATGCTAGCTCATAAATCACCTCGTAAACACATTGAAGCCTTGAACAATTTCAGGCACTCTAAAACACCCACAATCCATAAAGCACAGATCGATATGATACGTAACCTCAAAAAATGACACATCGAACGCCACAGAATATATAAACTTCAATCACCTAAACACAACGCAACCAGAAAATGTATTTTCCGCTCACTTTCTTTTTCTTGAAAACCAGCCTCTGCGAAGTCACCCTGTTATCACCCCTAGACTACCAGCTAGACGAAACGTGCGTTTATCAGGAGCTTCACCCGGTTCTAGACCAGTGTCTCTATCACTACGAGACAGTCTCTGAAACTCTAAAATCTCACGTAGCGGTTCTCCTCTCTTTGTGCCAATTCAGAATTGCCAAAGTGCCTATCCCTTCAGAATGTGAAGTGGTTAGCATCCAAACAGAAAGTCAGTTCGACACTTGCACAGAGGCGCTATTTAGTCTTCCGCAATATTGGACCACATACGACAACTGTTACAAATACGCGTCTCAGGGCTGTCTCCAAGAACTGCTTCGATACCAGAGCGAGCGAATCGTGGAGTTGCACACGAACATTACAGAGCACTACGAGACTGTATTCGAAGAAATGGAGACGAATTTTGAAGAGTATAGACGATATAAGGACGAAGTAAGTGATTTCATAAAAAAAGAGGTTCAGTCGATGGAACAGAGCGCCCAGGGCTTGGAGCGGGTAAATAGGGAAGCCCTAACGAATATTGAGAGTCAGTTTGGTGAACTAGACGTGTTTTTCATGGAAAAGAGAGCTGAGTTGTATCATTTTTTCGAGATTACAAAAATGCATACAGATTACACTCTAGAAAGTCTCAATGTTACGGTGGATAACGTAAGAAATACGCTCATTACAACTTCCGACGAACTAAAGAATACAATCTCAGACTCAGTGCGGAATTTATCTAGCATTACAGACGTGTGTAAGGATTTGTCCAATACGATCTTGCCATTGATGAGTACTGCACTACTGTGGAAAAATGGCATGGTGCGCGCTGCTAAGAATTTCCTATTGTGGGCAAGTATAACCATGGTTTTGTGGTATTCAGCAGTCGGGTGGGGACTAGCACTTTTCTTGCCGGCGAACGTAGGATGTTATTTTGTGGGCCGGTGGGTGGTGAAGGTGATACACAATCTATAGCCTGGACGTTACACTGGTAATCAACGTTATAACGAAAAACTACTCTATACGATATGGCACCAGCTATATATATTTAAATAAATCATCATATATATAATCGTATATATTATGATTGGCGGATTTTCATATATAACCAACACTCGCTGTAAATGTACGCCATACGCATTATGTAGTAGACACAGAAACTCTAGATGAAATGTCTGAATACGGCTTGCACTAAGAGGAATCCAGACTATCCAATTTCACCTGAAACTTCAGATCTGGAGGTCTGCACTATTTTCTTTTAGGGGCCCTTCTTTCTTTTACCAGCTGTGGGTATACTATTCTGCATGCATGAAACAGCCAGATCCAGCGGCCGTCACCTGTAATACGGCCAGATCCTTCGGACGGTCCCTGCAATACGGGCTATCCGCTCTATATAAACCCTCAGTTTCCTCCGTAGTTGAACTATCAACTCTCATTCGTTTACTATGCTTTTCAACAAATACACTCTCCTTTTGCTCTCCGCCATTCCTATGGTCTGGGCCAGCAGCGACGACGACGACTGTGATGATGATGACTGGAGCGACTACCAGAGCACTCTGCAGGCCACTACGTTGAGCACAAAAACCAAGGCCTCCACCTCCACTTCCACCTCCAGCGCCAGCAGCAGCGCCTCTTCTTCTGACTCTGGCTCTGCTTACAAGGGCAGTGAAGAGAAGACCACCCAGACCGGCCGTGGTACTTACTACACCCCACTGAACGATGCGTGCTCTGGCAAGAGTCTGAAGACCACTGACATGGTTGTGGCCATTAGTACTGACTTGTACGAGAACTATTACTTGTCTGCTGAGGACGAGAACTACTACAAAAGTGGCTACTGCGGTAAGACCATCAAGGCCACTTACCAGGGCAACAGTGTCAACGTCAAGGTAGTGGACGCTTGTGCCACTTGCACATCGGAGCAGATTGACTTTTCTCCAAGCGCTTTCAAACAGTTGACCGGGGGTGACCTCGATATCGGTGAAATCCAGGTTACTTGGTCTTTCACCGACTAAGGAGTTGAACTAGCGATGCAGATGAGCTAGCTGCTATGTAAAACATTCGAAGCTCAGCAGTTTGCTGAGATTAGAGTGTAACATACAAACGTTTCCGTATAGATCTAGAATAAATAGTTTTTCGAGGCTGTAGTGTTTAAAGGTAGTTTTATAACTTTTATTCCAGTTTTTTTTAGTGGTTTTGGGTTCCGACAATTTGTGAACATGACCAGTTCTTTTTCTCTGGATGAGCGATATTATAGCTCTAATCTTCGTAAGGTCTTTTGCGTTTTTGATAGAAAGCTTACAAAAGGATCTTGCAGATCATAGTCGGACCGAACTACTTCAGCTGATTTTCAAAAATTGCTCAGAGAACTTTTAAGTCAAATTATTATCGCAAAAATTGCCACAATACACTTTTGAAGCCTAGGGGTTTTCTGAACCCTGATGTATAAGACTAAGTTCTCATAATAAATGCTTAATTCAATCCTCATGATGACATATATATCCTCTCGTAGTTCACTATTAGAGAGTGGCTAAGCGCACGCTAGATCCCAAGCATCTCTTAAATTAACTTACGAGTTGATACCATTCAAAACTAATCTTATCGATTTTCATAAAGTCTAGGATCAGTTTACGAGAAGAGGATTTATGATTTTGTGTTTGTGTTTGTGTCAATCAAGAACCGCTTTCTATAGCTACTGTAGTACTGTTCTAGACTAGTTACAGATTTGAACAGATAAAAAATATCAGCATTTAGTGACAATAGCGAGCCTTGTTAGTTCCTGAGAAATCTCTTTCGTAGATGTAAGAGTACCCTGCGTAGGATCTATTGTTTATGAACAATGTTTATTCTATATCAGTTATTACTCACATGTCACGTGGCTATTGTCAAGGACTAGACTACAGCTACTACTAAAATGTCTCAAGTTGCGTTCTAGCCAAGGCTTGCGCTTCAGGAAAAGACAGGCTAAGTCACATCTGTACATAGAAAAATGGGTCCATTCGCTATAAGCTCTTGTGTCACCTATATATAGAGTGTTAGACAACATAGTTCACATAAGCTTTTGACGATTAAGGTCTAACGTTGACGCTAGGGTTCAAAGTTTTATGCAACTGTAAGCTTGATGTAATCCATAGCATTACAGTACAAGTGAATGGAGAAGAAACACCCAATAGAATGTCATTTTATATATATCACCGCGCGATATGCATCTAATTAGTTTGGCACATCCTAAATTTCTGCGTCATGCATAACTCGGGTGGAGATCTGGCTCACATAGTGGTGAATAGGGGCTGTAAAAACATTTGTATTACCTATACTATAGAACAATTTACATATGGTTCACTAGTGTATACCTTAAACCATACATGATCAGTTTTCGGGCATTTGTCACACGTAAATTCGAAACTGTCTAATCGCTAGCATCTAAATGAGAGAATATGCTAGGCATCTCCCTAACCTTGAAACTTAGTTTATGCTCGAGCCAAATGGGTACATTGCTTCCTCCATCTTAGAATCAAAAATCCAGCAGAATGACATTTCTTAGGTTAAAGAGACAATCGTACAGTTTGGTCAGCTGACAGGGATCTGTTTGAGCAGGCTACCGGCATGCAGATCAGACACTAGCGGATCTGCTCCTGTACGTTATAGTGCATACACCTATGATAGGGCTATGTTCAGGTGTATAGTTGCTTTGGTTGATATCGGCACAAGCTTGGAGCTATCTCATCCAAAATTATACGAACAGCCCAAGGTCATGAACGTTGATAGGTTTAGCAAGATACCACGCTACAGTGTATCAAAGTATAATATTTTGGTACTATCGTCTCGGCCCTCCCAAATCCGCAGCTGGTGCCTTGCATCCATGCCTCAAATTTTCATATAAATATATTTTACACTCCTGGCAGCAAGCACACACTATCTGGGCTATAGACAAGATTCTGAAGCATACAGTGTTGGATACCACTCAGGATCGGACCCTCCAGTCTATTTATAGAGGCTTTTTATACGTCTGATTTGTGTCTTGTCTGCGTGTCTGTCTGAGGTGTATAGATTTATTCATATAATGGCCTCCGTCCTGCCCTTCAACCACGAAGACTCTGCAGACCTGTCCTTCCAGATGGAGACCAATCTTGAGTTAAGCCGTGTAGTGGCTCTACATGATAAGCCTGTTCATTCTGAAAAATCTCTTGATATAGGTGAACTTCTAAGGCGCCAGAAAGCCGATGATACCCCCAAAAAACTCCCTAAAACCCGCAGAACGCCTTCCAGAAGACCTAGCGATCGTCTTTCGCGTGCCGAAGCCCTCGAATCCCGCCTTTCTGTCACATCATCCCTGTCCCGTATAGTTCCCAGAAGACCCTCCAGAAAAGCCAGCGGCCTGCGAATTACTCCTAAAAGGCTAGATAGATCGAGCACCGTCTCTTCCATGGGTGCCCGTGACTCTGTAGCCGACGGAGCGTTTTTTTTCGACGCGGTGTCTGTAAGTGACGAAACAGACAGTGCAAGCCAAATAGCCCAAACACCTCGCGAAAAACCTCCTCCCGGTGTAGTGGGCATCATAACAAACGTGGACACGAAATACGACTGGCTTGTGGCCGAGGCACGATCTCTTCCGTCGCCTTCTATAGGATTTGACAACAAAGAGAATTTGGAGTTTCTCGAGGAGGTGGAGGAAAAGAGAGAAAGCATATACTTTTCAGAGCCCCAGGAAATCATCATGGAGGCGCCGGCTTCCCCCGAGAATCTTGAGGAGCGCAAAATCAGTTCTGGAACTCAAGACCCTCGCCGCAAAAGCGCACAAAACAAGCACAAAAAGAGCGCTCTGCGCGACGAGCTTCTGACTCCCCTAAGACCACTGAGGCTGCTTCGGCTGCTTCGGCTGGCGCTTCTGGCTAAATCGGGCACCAAATTGGCGGAAGAGACCCGCAGGCCGGGTTTGGTGGGCAAATTCACGAGCTTTCTAAGAAGAGACGCGCCCAAAGAAGTTCATCTAGCGCCTACTATCTCTGCTTCCTCGCACGAAAGCAGAAACCTCTTCAAAATAAGACTTCATAGGAGACTGGTTTCGGGCCTCAAAGTAAGAGCAACCAGCTCGTCCCTGAGCTTGGCAGAACCACCACAGCCGCCTCCAACGGTCCTAAACGGTTTTGGGCCGGAGATGTTTATCAACCACTCAAAAGTGCTTCTAGGAGCCGCTCCTGCCCGCAGACTAGCTGCAGAAAACAACATCTCGTATCTCGATCTCCACGCCCTTATGACGTTATGCCAGAGCTCCAACAATTTGGTGTTGGAGCTCCTGGACTTTGTGGCGCTTCGGATGCGCGAGATCAGAGCACGTGCACGCATAGCTCGCTTGGCTCCTGCGCGGTTCGGAGAGGTGTATTCCGAAAAAGGCCTCAAAACCCGCAAAATCGCAAACGTGTGGAAAGTCACACCGCTTGGCCTGTCCTACACCATCAACGATGCCGTTGCCGAGATGTCCGCGGTTACTCGCCTCCAGCACGTGCACGGCTTCGCGTCTCTCAAGCTGGCGTGCGTTCTCAAAGGCGAGTACTCTGCTGATCTTCTCAAAGAGTGGGACTTTAGCCACGTGATGGGCGCCCAAGGAACGCGCCCAGACTTCTATGGTCCCAGTCAATTGTACTTGGTGCACGTGTATCTGCACGGCGGTACGACGCTTAAGGATCATATTTTCCAGCTGTGGCACCAGATGGCACGCTTTTTCTGGGCTCTCACGCGGGTTTTGAAGACGGCAGAGCTCCTATACCGGTTCGAGCACCGCGACTTGAATTGGGAGAACGTTCTCATTGGCGGTGACGACGATGACGAGCCGTTCCGGATATATAGTGGAAATAGCGAGTCCTCTATGGACGAGACTTCTGACGAGAGCGTTCCGAGTGATACCGGCTACCTGGCGGATGTGCGGGTAACTGTGGTTGGACTCTCGCTGGCTAGAATTGAAGTCGGGGGTAAAATAAGTGTGGGAAGCGCAGGGGGTGAGGCAAGGGGACAAGAATCGGGGGAAAGTTATGACGTATATGAAGTTGTAGAGAAATTAATAGGAGAGGACAAGAGTAAGTTTTGTCCGAAGACCAGCGTTGTTTGGCTTCACTACATAGTGGACAAGCTTTTTAAGAAGGGATTGGAAATACCAAATAAGCCAACAGAGGCCATGGAGAAGGTGAGAAGACGAGTGGTAAACCAGTCGGTTTCTGTTGGGGGAAAGAAGCTGATCTTACGTAAGAAGGGGGAGGAAGAGATGGATTGGAGCGGCTTGATGGAGGACGAGGTGTACGATATCAACGAGTACCGGTCGTACAGTGCGTTGGAGTATATCCACCGGCTGTTGGATCCTAGGGGGGAGGAGGAGAAGAACACACAGCCTTTTTTCAAGTCTGCGATGGACGACCTGGGGGATGTTTTTGAGAGCTATAAGAGGCAGCACTTTCGGGAAGCGGTGGATTTTGGGGATTTTGAGAATTTGGAGCAAGTTTTCAAGTGGGGGGAATTGAATGAACTTATACTCTAACAAGTGAAGCGAACATAGATGTGTGTCTTCATTTGGAACTGTCGTACAGCTAAGCTAGTAAAGATGCAGATTTTCACTCGGCGCTGTTATATGAAGAAAGACTTGTTTTCACTCAGCATTTAGCACCGCTTCTGCAAATGAGGAGAAGAACCCTTCCTATTAGGTTGCTCGAAAAGGTGCCTTGAACTCACCAGCCGAGTCACACTAGCTATGTTGTACCGAGAAACTCATTCTCATTCGATCTGACTGCCTGTGCTCCTCAACAGAGATTTCAACATCTGATCATTGGCCATCACATTCACATATGGCATACGCATTTGCCTCTGACTGCATTTAGTATTAACTAGTAATGTGGTCTGGAAGGCTTTGCTTGGATGTCTCACTGACGTCTAACTCACCCAAAAATATCACTATACAGATGTGTCTTTTTGAGCTCGTGCCTCCTCACTTAAGCTGAATACTATAACTAAACATCTAGCCATTTGCTACAAATAAAGAATGCTAGTCATTCTGCTAACGAGACTGCTGTCATACTACGAGTATACTATAGGCTAGTGCCATTTAATTCCATGCATGCTAATTTGTACGTGTACTCTATAAGAAGATTTTTGTGCCCACAGAAATATATAAAGGTATACAATATGGCACTAGTATACCTTTAGAAGATAAAGCCCCGCTACAGACTTCACACGCAGGACTATCTAACCTTCACAACGTCAAGTGGGGCAAGTGATCCAACAACACTTATACCAATTAAACCAATTCACTTTGTTGCGTATTAGTACTAATCGGCGGTGCACTAAACTTCTTGCTTCTTCAATATTCGCCAGAAACGTTTAGCTTACATAAGGAATGGATGAGCAGTGAGACGAGCAACCCGTTTTCTTTAGAGTCGTTCAATTTAGTTTTTTATATACACTAGCCATTTATTCGATTATTAAGGTTACAAGAAGGTTCTTTTTGAAGAAAAAAAGAGCCTCGAGTTATGTTGCGTGGCCTGTCTATTGCCTATAATCTAGATCTTGACATAAACACAGTAATACACACGTAAACATAAAAAATCGATACTGTATAGTATTAACTAATCAGTGAAGTCACTGAATTACCAAGTTTCTCTATTCTACTGGGGCATCATGATATTGTACTCACTATAGTATAATCGGAACCGAACAGCTTATTCTGCTATAGCTCATCAACAAAATGAGTAACAGCTTTGCAGTATGTAGAAGCTCTTCATGATATCCCAACAAGTATTTTCATTTATTCAGTGTTTTTCTGAAGTATGCTTGTAGTTGCCTATATAAAGGGATCAGCTAAACCCTCTGTAACCCTAACAGGCAGAAAACTCCTGCGAAGCCAAACAGGCTCTGGAAGCTGGGCCCACTTCACAGATATGTCACCCGAATAAACCACTCTTATATTCCCCGGTGTATCAACAAATCTTATCCTCTTATCCATTCCTGTGTGAAGAACTAGACACCTCAAATTATCGCATTGTAACACGACGTCTCCAGCTATTGGGTTATCTAGAACATTGAGATAATGGAGCAGACTCGTGTTACAGGTGAGGTGTTCTAGTTTATTATGGGCGAAATTCAAGCGTTTCAAGCGCTTGTATTTTCTGAGAATTGTTTGAAAATGAAAGTCGGTGAGTACTCCCAAACACAAGTCGAGGTTTGTTATATTGGAGAATTGATCAAGAACAGGGTCGATAAGAGAGTTTGGGATTGAAAAGGTTCCATCTTCTCGCCGATTTATAATTTCCATCTTTTCCAAGTCTCTTGTGTGGATTTGTTCTATAAACGCGTTTGTGCGTGGCTCGTGCAAGTGGAGCTCTTTTAAATTGGGGAAGAAATGGTCTAAGCCACTCACACTACCCACTTCATCCAAAGCTAGCTTTTCGACTGATGGCATAGAGAGATTGGCTGGAAACGAAATGTTCTCTGAGAGAATTTCCAAAACAGCAGCTTTTGTCAGAACAACGCATTCAATGAATCCATTAGTCAGGAAATCTTGTGACATGAAAACGTTCTCGATAGGAAGTATAGCCTCGTTGCTTGTGAGAAGACAGTTTTCCAAGTAGACACTTTTCAATCTTGGAAGCCGGCCTATTTTCACCATCTTAGGGACATTCAGCTTGACAAAAATGTGTGTCACCGATGCAGGGAGTGCTTCTAAATCGAGTATTTCAGTTCCAGAGTTGTGAAGAAGCACATAAACCTGGTTTATACGGTTGAATGCACACGGATCATGCGACTGGTTCCAAAGAACAGAGTACATTTCCTTGAGATTTGGAGTGTCGTTTACAAACTGGCATTTTATAGAGAGAACTTGGACGTAGCCTAGAATCTCGCTCAAGTCCACAATTTGGCCTTTGTAGTAGTAGTCTATAGTTACACTGTCTGAAAAAGCCCGTGTGTCCGCAAAACGGAACTTACAACCCGTTCTATTGTTTGTGTAGACCCAGTCCGGGTAGGAGTGTTTGAAAATGACTAGTCTCACGCCGCGAAAAAATGCTTTGCGGAAAATTGGGTAGCATAGAAAGTGCAGCGGGTAGGCGACCTGTTCGACATATGACACAGACTGACAGAGAAAGTGTTTTGCTATGGAGTCTCGTATTAAATGATTTTTCCACGCTTTTTCCTCTGACATGGTGAATTGCTTGGTGGGTTGCTTTAAGGTTGTGCTTTAAAATATAAGCTATATAGGGCCCAAAGAGGATTGGTCGTTGTGAACTTTTCCCAACTCACATTCTAAGCTGGCAGGAAAATCCATAGATTACTGACAAAGGGCAAGAAGTTTGTAGCAGAACACGAGCAAGTACAGGTCTATTTTTGTGCTCCTGTTTGACGAATAAAACAATTTCTCTATAAGACACCTGGAATTCAATCAAACTTGGCTGAATTTGCTTTTATAAATGAAGGGTTTGTTGAAATATGCTAAGAACGTTAGACCTGAGACACCAGTTGCATCCAGATCATGGGTATAGAAAACTCTGCTTCACTCCATGATTCGCTTGTCCATATAGACTACAGAGACCATCATCGGTACAGAAAGCTCAGGAAGATCAAAAAAGACATGCTTTCGAGGAAATGTGCTAGGGGGTTGAAGACTTATATGGCACTTATCGAAGAAGGCTATCACTTTATTGTGAACTTGTATGGTGCTGGGATATTGCCGGATCAGACCATCACTCTACGTCGTGCTGGAGGATTTCTTGTTTTTGAAAAGATGGAGGTCAAAAAGTCGAGTAAACTCTTTAAAGACGAAGTGGAAGCTTACTTCAAAGAAATCTTTGAAGCATTTGTAGAACTACAAGAACTTGGGATTGCTCATAGTGATGTCAGAGCAGGTGTATTCTAGTGACAGAGATAGGAAATAAGTTGATCGATTTTGGTATGTCATCTAGCAACGTTGATGCTGAAGCCTGTGAGATAAAGATTGTGAAGGCGCTCTATGAAGAAACTTGACGCGAATTGGGGTATGATTTGACGTAATGCCGCATGATTTTGCTTGTTTATCACTCTTCTGCACGAGCAAAGCGAGTAGAGACCACTCGTTTGTTAAAATGAATAAACCCACTCAAATCAATTGTAAAATTTGCACTGTATCATAGGCTAAATCAAGTAACTCATGTTGTGAATCTTCTAAACTCACTATAGTAGTGTGTGTATATACACTCGTCAAAGAATATTGTGACGGGCGAAGAGGAATCATCATCAAAGAGCAAAGCGTTTTGTTTGTTGAAATGGAGTTCGCTTCGACACGCCTCGCTCGTCAAAATATTAACTAGTCTAATACATCACTTTACCTCTCTCTCAGATTATCTTATATATCGATACACTGATCGCGCTGCAAAATATTCTGTCAAGCAAAATATTTTGTAAGCCAAGCAGCACCACCCCAAGCCCAAGCAAATCAATCCCAAAATTCGAAGAGTTGTGTTGTTTTTTCACGCCAAATCAAGACCTTACTCTTTTGATTTCAACCGGCTGTTGAACTTCAGTCGAATCATACTTACTCTGTCAGATAATCAATAGGTTGTGATATATTAACAGCCTGAAAAGACCTTCAATATTCTTTGAAATTATCCCTGAAGCTGACCAAACCATTCTTCAATCTGTCTAGTTCTTTTGCACCTTTTTTGATCCTTCAATTTGATCGTTCAAATACATTTTAATCTATCTGTCTGCAATATTGGAATCACTGGAGAGCACTAAAAATTCAGTGCCAAAGAGGTCAAATTTGTCTTTGAACGAACTCACAAACTTATAGGGTATACATAAACCAAAAACACAAAACTCCGGCTGTTTCTCTAATGTCCTACTACTCTTCCCTCTCCCTCCTTCTACAGTGTGACGCCATCGAATCCCCCGACCTAATCGATGTCTCAAAACATCTATCAAAACCCCCCTCTGATAACCCTCCCTCCCCCTGCTCCTCAGAATACTCACTTCCTGAAATGTCCACCCCTCCCGACCAACACGATTACCTCATCAATGACCTCCGAACATACTACGAACGCCCTCCCCCTCCACCCCCTCCAGAGGTGCGTACTGGCCCCGGGAGACCGCGCAAATACAAAAAGCCGGAGGTTAGAAACCCCGGTTTCACGCCGGTCCTGATGAATGCCTTGGCTGCTGGGGTAAACGCGGCTAACTTCCTGTCAAGCGCAGAGTCCGCGAACCGTGCTACGCGGCTTTTGGTGGATGAAATTGCAAACGAGGGGGCTCGGGGGTTGGCTTTAGGGGCGTTGGACGCTGACGTTCTGCTCCATGGAGTGGAGGTTGCCTTGAAGGTCCTAAGCAGGAAGGGGGAGGAGAAGGAGCCGGTTAGAGTGAGCAGAAGAGACCCCGGTACTGTGTTGGCTAATGGGTTTACTATCCAGAACTATACAGATGCTTTGGAAAGGTTGATTGAGAGTAAGGCTTTGAATTTACCTAACATCACGCCGGACCAGATATTGAATTTGGTTGAAAGTCCGGAGTTTCAAAATAATAAGATGATAACGGAGTTGGTGAGGCAGACTGTTAATATGAAGAAATGACCTAATCGAGCGAAGTGATTGAGCTAATTTTTTTTCTTTCGGTAAGCTTTTGCAGTGAGGCATTGCGAAGCGACATTTGATATCTTTGATAATCTGTCACTCTCTTCATCAAGCTTACACCAGCAATATCGCTGCTTTTGACTGAGCCAAAAGTGACTACAGTAGTTAGAGCTTTATTGAAGAATCACCCTAGGCTTCGCTGGATTAGGATTTGTCCAGATAGTTAACTTTCTTTTTAGTAAGCCTATTTGTGAATCAGAATAGCGGATATTTTATAATCGAAGCAATTGGTTGCTTCTTTTCGACCAGCCTCGGGTAAAAAGAGCAGTGGTTTGAATTTTGTGTACATTATACTTTTAAGGAATGTAGTTAGAATAGTGCGCTCGCTTGGTGAGTGTGCGTCTGAGTGTGCTGCGACGAAAGCAGTCTCTGAAGTGATCGTCGCTGAAGGCCATACTGGGATTTGCAGCACTACACTCTAAACTTTGGGCCTTTTGAACTCTTCATCTTTTAATTTTACGTTAGTGATTCCTGTGAATTGTATATGCACTACAGAAGACCCCTAAAACTAAAAGGAGACGTCCTGGCAGCGGTAAATAAATTAGAGATTCGGTAAGATTATCAGTGATCCCTTAAGTGTTAGGGGGAGGCCCCTAAAATTGATTTACTCAAAGTGCCTGTGATGACTGAAGAAGTTAACAAAATAAATGCTATATAAGACATAAATATTAGCAGTAAACAACTTCCTTGATATATGAAAATATTCGTGATTCTCTTTCTGTTTTCGTTTCCAAAATCAACTAGCAATAAGGAGATCTGTTTGCGAATCAATCGAAGTGCTTTTTGTTTGCTTGTTAGTGATTATACCAGTTTGAACGTGCTTTAAAGATTCGGATAAGGTTAGTAAAGTAAGCTCATTTGATGATATATTACTTACTGTAGTACATTCATAGAACCAAAATGTGTGGACCTGCTCATTCTATTCAGACTAGATTAGAACTTCCCCAAAGACAAAGCTACAAAGCTGTTAATATAATCAATCTATTGATATGGATGCAAGTTGAAAGGCCTCTGATAAACCTATCAGACGTTTTGCGAATTTGTTGTTCCAGCGCATAAAATACTTGAACTGCTCATCAAGGTAAAGTACCCAGTACCTCAGTCAGCCGAACAATCACCCCTTACTCACTAATCGCTAAGTGACGAATTAACTAACCAAATAGCTCACTCTCCACTCACGCATTTATTGACTTGCCCATTCACTCATTAGTCCGCTAAGGCCACTGCCACCCTCTTCTCCTCCACCTCCCTATCAAAAACCTTCGCTTCTCCATACCGATTCCACGTGTTATATCCCCAATTGGAGTTATTATAGAACGTGCTACGGTCATATTCCGTCAAAGGCCACCCATTGCGCAACCGTTCCACAAAGTCCGGGTTGCTCATTGTGTACCGACCTAATCCAATCAACGTTCTGTCATTTTTCTGCACGTCGCGTTCGATGCTCGTAAAGTCAGTTGGCTTTTCAGAGTCAATATACCCTCCAGCCCGTAAAATAACCCCCTTATAAATTTGGAAGATCCACTCGTTATCGGTCTTTGGCGGCTCAACCCCAAACATTGACCGGTTAAGTCGTGGTTCCAAGATGCTTAAGTACCCAAACCCGTGCTTTTTTCTACGCTTCTCCAACTCGCCAATAACATACCCGTACGTCACGTACGGATTCGGATCGGTATCGATACCGGTGATACCGTGAAACATAGTCCAAGGAGAGATTCTGCAACAAACTCGTTCTCCGCCAACACGTTCGATCATGCCGTCCAAAATCTCGAAAAAGAAGCGTGCTCTGTTTTCGATGCTGCCGCCGTACTCGTCGGTCCGCTGGTTCGCACCTGACTGAAAGAACTGGTCAATGAGATAGCCGTGAGCAGAGTGAAGCTCAAGGAGATCGAATCCTGCTTCGTTCACTGCTTTTTCGGCAATGTCGGCATATAATTTTACATAAGCCTTGATTTCCTCCCTGGTTAAGGCCTTTAAAGGAACATTGTGCTTCTTTGCGGCTTCCTCGCTCTCTTTCAGATAGTAGATGGCCAGAGGTGCTTTGTACTCGATGCCGTCTTTTGCAATTTCTGCTGGGTCTGCAGCACGACCCAAATTCCAGAGTTGACAGGAGAGAAAACTACCATTCTCGTGCACTTTATCTGTGATCTTTCTCCAGGCCTTCAAATGCTTCTCAGTAGCTAAAGAGGGGGCTCTCACCCAGCCCCCAGCCTCGTGAGAAACAAATGTGCCATCAGTGATAATAAGAGAGCCAGGAGTTTTTGAGAGGTCATCGAAGTGGTCCAACATGAGATCGGTTGGTACGTGGTCCACTGTGGCACGGCTTCTCGAGAGAGGAGTAACCACAAGACGATGCGAGAGATCCACAGGACCGACTTTGATTGGCTTGAAGAGGTTTGTTTTGGAAAGGGCAGACATGGCGTTGTGAGATAGTTTGATGATTTTGAGTTCAAGCTTAGCCTTTATATTGATTTTTGCCGCTGCTTATTTGTCAGCAATTCAGCAGCTGATTTTCACAAGGCCCGGATATAACGGCAAGCTTACAAATTTTGCAGGCGGTGCTTCTTTTGAGGTATGACAAATCAAAAAAAATACAAACTATGAGCGAAGCGATCAGTTTGGTCCCTGTGATTTTGGAGAGTTATACAGGAATCGAAGTTACATGAACCAAAGCTCTAGGAATCTACTGTATACATATATACAAATCTTTATGAGCGCAGTGAATAGGACTCAGAGATTTCGTCATTTGCAGCCGGTGCTTCCTCTGAATTATGACGAATTAAAAAACATACTATAAGTATCAAAAAATTCGTGAGAAAATCGCCACGAGCAAAGCAGATATAGTGAGTAGTCCAAAAAGGTTCAAGTTATTGTAGTCTCGCGTTTTTTCTCTGCATGCCAGTTTACCAAACATTGGGTATTCAAGTTCACAATACGTGTGCTGCAACCATAAAATTCGTTCTGTGTGGGAAGAAGACTCTATGGAAGACATCCCGCTGATCTCTGGCGCTGCATTTGAGCTTGTGTACGAGTTCTCTATGATCATCCCTAGCTGTGTGGTATTTCACAGTTACATCTAAACAATATTACCATTCATGATAATCAAGTTGATATATGTACAAATCAAATATAGTTAAAACCTACAACAACACAAACCACATGCCTTTACATATATAAATCAATCTTGTTCAGCAATCAGAATCAATCTCTCTTCGATCTCCTCGGCAGACAAAATTCTAAAGTCTCCATCTGTGGCCACACCTATTTCCACGTCATCTTTTTTGAACTCCAGGTTCATCACTCCCGAAAGAGTGATTATCGCAGTCTCTACCAATTTCGTCACATCCCCTTTCAAATATTCTTTGTTCTTATACTTCTTTTCTAAAGCTGTGGTGGCCTCATCCTGTTTAGGTCCTACAGCCAAAGCCTTGGCTCCAGTATAGTACCCAGCAGGGTCCACCTTATACAATAGAGGTCCCTGCTCATCGTCAAACCCGCCAAAAGTCACAATCGCCCCAAGAGGTCTCATATAAGCTCTCTGAGTGTAGATTTGCGAAATGTTGGCCATTCTCTTAGCCAAAACATCTACAGGAATAGGATACCCGTATTTGTACTCGAAATCATTGGCTTCAGAACGCGCACGGCTCGCAAGAGCACGTGCGTCGGCAATGGAGCCGGTGCCCATCATCCCAATAGACTTGGACACCTTGAAGAGGTACGAAACCGTCAGTGCATCAAGAAGCTTGTCTGGAACTTTCTTTTGCGAAATGAGGACGGTGGCGTCTTTTCCTGTTATGCCGAGCGCGGTGATGTTCGCGGCAGTTACGGCTTTGAACGCATACTCGACTTGGAAGAGACGCCCTTCGGGCAGGAAGATGGTGATGTGACGGTCAAAGCCGGCGTCCGGTTAGTAAGAACTCAATATTTGGCTTCAAGAGAGACATTTTTGATGAATTTTTCCACAGCTCCTACTTCATTCTTTGAACTTTCCTACAAGTTCAGCCTATCAAAAAGTCGAGGATCATGTTGAGGATTATCAAAATGGATCAACGTTACACCACAAGTTATTCGAAGGGGATTAAACCGTAGATTATGCCATTAATTATACAATTAGCATATCGACCATCTAATCAATTGTTTAATCCATGATACACAACTGTTCCATCATCAGTGTATACTCGATGTAAAATCAATGTATAACCAATCTAAATCAGAAAGATAAGGAATGCTTCATTGTACTCACAAGTTGCATTTCCTGCTCGTACTCACACAATGGGTCATGATAGAACAGGATAAGTATAAAAAGTTAAAACAGGCGGTAGGAATGGAATAGAGAGAGTCGGAGAGGTTCTCAGAGTATGGTTTTAGATCGATACTACCGATAGAACCACAATACCGATAGAATCGCAACATCATCAGATTAATGTGACTTCAATCAAACAAAAGACTTAAAAGAAGTTGTTCAAATTATGTGCAAGTTGTCACATTTATGAGTGGCAAAAATGAGAGCGGAAGATTCTGAGAAACAGTCTGTTCAATCAACAATAACTTATTGTTTAGTTCATTCTAGATAGTCATTGAAATGTGGCTTGAAATAGTAGACACAAACAGGCAAAAGAATAGTACACATCAACATATCCAGACAACAATAACAGACGAGTGGTTAACAGAACAATTAGTGGAGGAGTTGTGAAAAACTCAATGAACATATCAACAAGTTGTGTCAGAGCCCCACTATGCCCATCATCATCACATAAAAACATAGCATTAATCACTTAATCTCTAAATATCATGACCAACGACGTTAAAAAGAATTAATAGAGGACGTGATGATGGCCAAAAGAAACCCGTGGAACATTGTCAAAAATGAACAGTCTAATCACGTTCAAGTGTATCTTAGCATGAGTATGAGCTATGCTGCATCACTTAACCAACTCATTCAAAACCTGTTAACGATCCAATCAAAAAGAAAACAAACAGAAATCAATAAGATATCAATATAATATAAAAATCATATCAATATTCTTGCTGGATATCCAATTGACACTTACTAGACATGGTGAGGTTGTTTGTTGAGTGAGATTTATCAAGTGGCGAGTGTTACCCGGGGCACTCCACCTATACACTATATATGGTTAGGTGTATTGATCATATATATAAATGTAGATATTTACCTGTGAGCTTAATCGGATGTTGGTTGTAAGTTCAGATTAGTTAATTAGATCTTGTATCGTTAGTTGGTATGTGTTGGTGAGTGGCGAATACGATACTACATGTAGTCTATAGAAGGCTTGGTTGAAGGATTACTAGTCATGTTACTATACTTTTTGAGCTGTTTCATAAGAACAGCATTCAGTTCATTGATATTGATGATTTCCTTATCACTCATTCAAACTGACTATCTAATGCATCGAAGACATACCTCAAAATCTATCAATCATCGTGCCCCAGTCAGTACCACAAACAGGATTGGTTAGCAGTAGTCAGACAGTGACAAAATGTAAGTTTCGAAAAGAACAGAAAATTTCTTGTAGTGGTTTAAGGAGTATTAGTTTTGGAGTTGCACCAAAATAAAATACTTGAAGTAGAACGGCTTCAGTTTAAGGCATAAAATGAATACAAAAATAATAGTGGAAGACAGGAAGTTGATGAAAACACTTCAAAGTCCTCATGTATCTATGAATCTTTTACCAAAAACGCCAAATCTCTATGTCTGAAGTGAAAAAGTGCTGCTCAAATTGCCTACACCAATATGCCCACTAAACGAAAAAAGAGGTCTATAAAACTCAGTATGTATATACACAAAAGGCGTTACCTCACCTTCCTGATAAACTCACACTGAGAGTCACATTCATCCCATCTTTGAACCATAATAATAACCTTTTTCAAGCCCAAAAGCACAGCAAAAAAACGCAAGAAAAGACACAAATACTTCTCTTACATTTGAAATAAAAAACTGACACATAAAAGTCTGCTATTCTATTTAAACATGATCTACAAAACACGTCTCTAAAATAACGACGCGTCTATGCATATGCCCACAACAAACACGTTACAAATTATAGCCATATTAAACAGGAAAAAGAATAATAAGAAAAGTTTTATGAAAATGAGTGTTATAGTATATAAACAGCTACAAAGACAGTAACAACTTCTTATAAACGATCCTTATTATTATCAAGGGTTGATACATCACAAAGATTACCCTCCCGTGTTTACAACAATCTAAGACAATTGAGACACTTCAAACCAAACACCAAACAAACCGATAAACAAACCAGTACAACGGAATACACGGAACATACCCTACCAATCATTATATTGGTTGATATACACTTAATATCCCCACATCTTCTCCCTATATCAGGTTTATAGAGTGTCTTATCCTACTATACCTTCCCTATTTGCTGAGTACACTATATCCTTTATATTGTTACTCTATCCACAACATAGCACTATACATCCGTTTATTATACATGAATAATGAATAACTCTATAATACTAGAACCTGATGGGTGCATCAAAGGCCTGTTCCCCACCCTTCAAATCTCATCTCCCCCCACTCCTTCCAACCCCATCTCTTCTATGATAAAACAAGCTTTAAGTCTTGTTGGTCTCGACCCAAGAATTATAAAAGTTGACGGCCTTCCTCTTGATTCGTTACCCCCTATGCCTTCTACCACCACCTCCCCCAAACTCAAATATACAATCCCCTCCATGATGACTCTTGATGCCTCGGGGACAATTGTCAGCCTCGATGACGTGGCTTCCTTGTCCGATGCCGTGTACATGCTTGGTTATGTGAACGCCCACGTGACGAAATACTCGGACCACGTGACCGTAGACCTCAGTGGCCCGCAAGAATCACGTGTCGACCTTCGATGTCGGTCGTGGCCCATGGTTCACGTGCGCGTACCAAGCTTTGATGACGTATGTTTATCCGAAGCCGTTAGAGCGTATTTTTGCTATCTTTTGAAGGTGACCGGGGAATCAGGTGCGTACGACGCCGCATCATCGATTGTGGGGCGCGTAGCGGTCTTCCGGGAGTTTGAGTTGGTGATGACGCTCGACGACCAACTTCTGGTCGCGGGCTCTGTCACGTGCGAGCTGGACGTGACCGAGATTCCACGTGACACTTTTACGCGCGAGTTGCAAGAGCAGGTGATGGGGTTCGAATGTGGGCATCAGAAAATCAAAGGAGGGGGTGTGTTGCACGTCTATCTGTACAAAGAGGGCGAACTAGAAGATGAGGCGGGGTTCATCGAGGGGAGGACGGGCAACCGGAGGGGCGTGAAGGGGGGTGACATATGTGTAGGAGATAAAAAGGGCCGCCTCAGTGGTGTGAGTGGAATAAGGGGGGTGAAGAGGAGGGGGATCATGGATATTGTTAGGGTGGGGAATGGGGGGAGTTCATCCTCGAATAGATCGTTTAATACATCGCTTGAAGGGTCTTGCGGGGGTGTTGGGTTTGCTGACATATCTAGTGGATCTACTGTTTTCAGAGGCGCTTTGGATATCTCCTCAAAGGGAATGTCCTTGGACAGTACTTCTAAGGAGGCTACGGCTAGGGAGAAACTTTTAGGTGTCTCTTCTAAGGGTTCTGATGGAATGTCTTTGGATACTGAAAGCGGAAGTGGAAAAGATAAAGATCTCAAACAAATCAAAGCAAGGATAAGAAATGCTGGAGAAGCAGGAGGGGGAAGGAATGGCCAGAGTAAGCGAGACGAGAGCTCTGTTGAGGAGAAAGATATGGATTCTTTTAAGGAGAATATCAAGGAGATCATTAAGGAGGATCACATCACGCAGGATCACAATGAGGGTTGTTACAAGGATAACGTTCAGGATACTGAGGATGTTAAGGATGCTGAGGATACAAAGGATAAGGGTATGAAAGAATATTCGAATCAAGAGAACATATTAAAGGAGAACATAAACAAGGGCGTGTCATACATCATTGAAGAGCATATCCAAGGTGTCGCGAATGAAGGGGTGTATAAAGATATAAAACAGGGCGAAGAAGTTGATAAGCTCAATAAGCAAGATACTGATGGAAATAAGATAAGAAATATCAGAGATATATCATCATACATGAAAAAAGATATTAAAGATACCAAAGATCTAAACAAGGAGACCCAACAAACGAACAAACAACCAGCAAACGAAGAAAAAGAGGAGCCCTCGAAAAGCTGGTCTGAAGAAGATTTCAGCCTGATTAGTGACATCCTATCAGGTAGGGTAAGACTCGATGAAGACCGGTCCTTTGTGATTGCTAACCGCACGCCACTGTTTCTGAAAAAGTCTTTTCATGAAGATCTGGAGCTGGACACTCTGCTATTAGCTAAGCTAGGGCACGTGCGGCGGTATGCCAAGTCGGGGGTTCGGCGAGTATCTGGAAAGGGGACGAAAAGCAAGAGTTTGGCAAGAAGAGTGTTTAAGGAGGGGGGTTCTGGAGGAGGGGTAGGAGTGGAAAGTAGTCCAGGGGGTGTGGGGGGTGATTTGGGAGATGTACCGGGCGTAGGGGCTGAAACAGGGGGTAGGTTGGGAGAGGGCAGACAGTTGAGGGTGAGAAAGAGGGTGCATTTGAAATGAGACTACCAAAAAACACTGACGAATGTAGTGAGTTGTTTTGTTGGTGGTCTTGGATCTGAATTTTAAACTGAATTAGCTTGCTTAGATCTGGCTCGCTTCTTTTGTCTGGAAGACATTTTACCTGTGATTAGACTACGGAGTTGCACTACAAGACTATAAACTAATTTGCTCTTCTCGAACTTCCTTTAATCGTCTTGTTATCTCAAGATTTAGCTAAGCGTGATATCGGTTTATTCGAAATATCTTTTCTCTGTCATACTTTTCAAGCTACTAAACTCCTACCGATATCTACTGAACACCTTCTTATACTATTCCTTTGCATCGTCTTCATTAAAATTTGAGATTCGTTCCTTTCATTCATTCGTTCCATCCGTTCATTTCAGATCTGCCGTTTAATGATAAAACATACAAGTTTCTTAAACTTGCGAAGCTAGTTTCTGGTCTAGCTAGCATATATGTACCATAGGTTTTATAGCTATAGCATACGCATTTTCTTTTGTAGTCGTATCATATAGTGCTCATTATTGGAAACAACTGTGACCACCGAATCACAGATAAAAGCGAGTCTCATAGGATCGACCCTATGGGGATGTACGTTCATAAACAGTCTTTGACTCTACAATCTCCTCATTCATGATATGCCATTTTATTATACCACATATACAACCTAGTTCTGCTGCTCAAATAACTAGGTTTAATTGCCGTAGCTCTGATCTTTAAATGTTATGCTTGATATACTTGCCCTTTTATGATCATTTGCCACCCGGCTACTTTTCTACTAGCTCCAACTTTGAAGTATTGTTTAATTCCGTCAATAGGTTATATAATTGACCGAACTCTTTATCTACACTCAGTGTATAGCTTCGAAAGCTTCTTGAGCCATTTATCAAGTGTAGAAGGATATTACTGTACGAGAGCTCTTTCTATACAACCTGTTAAACTAGTTACTAAGCAAGTCCCTTCAAAATATGAATATAGACCTCGTGATAGTAAAATACAGGCAAGTTGCTAGTAATAGAAGGGTGCAAGTTGCAGCTTAGCCATGCTAATACGTGGGCCAGATTGTACTCCGCAGTTGGTGGTTCTCAAGAATACAGAAGACAATGTTTCTAGACTGCTTTTTCATGAAGAGTTGGAGTGACATAAAATACAAAATGCAGCTTGTCCCGATTATGGAATGGCCCAAGAGCCAAAATCTTTAAGGTTGGAAAGTTCTTCAAAGCAAATACAGACTTTGACTTTAGTGATTTATATACAAGATTTAACAACTGACACTTCAAGCTCGATATTCAAGGGTTTCCTATTTTTTATCTCTTATTTATAGGCAATAGGTTTAAAGGATACACTTACCAAATGCTAGTCTATGAACTATTACAACGAACATAACAGTAAAACCTACATCAACACAGCATTTGCAACATTAACTTGAAAGCACTCTAACCATTTGTATTAACGTTGTACCTTCTGTTCCATTGAATGATTCGGTACATTCAAACTATACACTATACCACTCAATGCAAACCATTGAACACTGAAAGCTATACACGTAAGTATGTGAATATACACATACGAATATAAACTAAAATGTAAAATCAAAAAAATAACGTCTAATAATCTGTCCCCCCTCGATCCCCTCTGCGCTCCTCTCTCGGTTAGTAGCCCCCACAAAATAATATTGCTGCAAAACCAACTATACTATATTGCCAACCAAAGCACCTACCAAAGCACCAACAAACAGACAACCACCAACAAACAGAACAGGTTTAATCTACAAACTAAAAACTATCAATAGGATTTTTTGGTAGTTTTGATTATACTAACAAGACGGATACAAATTCCAAGTTTGGGAAGTCGTACTAATTCAAATATATCCTATAGGATATTTGATATCTCTTGGATAACATCCTGAATACTAGATTCCTCACATAGACCCCTCACGTACCCGGATACTAGCTTCGCTCGTATCCTCGTCATCATGGGCAACTCCCCCTCCAAACCCAAAGAAATGCCCAAGCTCGCCCGAACAGACACATCTACCCTGCAGCGCCTGGCGCGGTCGCGGCGCCTGTTCAAGCTGGATGATGCGGCATCCTTCCGCACAGCCACGAGTGACCTTTCTCGAAAACTACCCTCTCGAAGAAACCTGGCCCAGACAGTCTTCCTCCCGAACTTGACTGTGCTGGTCAACCAAGATGACACCCCCTCCTCGCTTTCGCTCCCCCCCCTGATGGTGCATATGGAGCCTAAAAGCCCCATTCTCATCAGACAAGAGCCAACTTTGAGCAGGAGAGCCCTGGCGGTCTCCGAAAAATCGGACTTTGAAAGGAAAGAAACCCCCCTCCTGCCGCCCCTCCTGACGGCGCCCAGCACGCACGCCGTCATAGACGTCGAAGACCTCATCCAGCGTCTTTTGGATGCCGGGTACTCGGGTAAGCGCACGCGAAACGTGTGCCTCAAAAATGCAGAAATCCACGCAGTGTGCATAGCTGCCAGGGAGATATTTCTTTCCCAGCCCACGCTACTTGAATTGAGCCCGCCGGTAAAAATCGTAGGCGACGTACACGGCCAGTACCTGGACCTCATTCGCATGTTCACAAAGTGCGGATTCCCCCCAGCCGCGAATTACCTTTTCTTGGGGGACTACGTCGATCGCGGCAAACAGTCATTAGAAACCATACTTCTTTTATTGTGTTATAAAATCAAGTATCCTGAAAACTTCTTTCTTCTTAGAGGCAACCACGAATGCGCCAATGTCACAAGGGTGTATGGCTTCTATGATGAGTGCAAAAGACGGTGTAACATCAAAACATGGAAGGTGTTCATTGATACGTTCAACACTCTTCCTATAGCGGCTACTGTGGCCAACAAGATTTTCTGTGTTCACGGAGGACTTTCACCCACTTTACACCTGATGGATGAGATTAGAACCATAAAGAGACCAACGGACGTTCCGGATTTTGGGCTTTTGAACGACCTTCTTTGGCTGGATCCTGCAGACACACCTAACGAATGGGAGGATAACGAAAGAGGGGTTTCTTATTGTTTCTCCAAGGTTGCTATAAACAAATTTTTGGCAAAGTTTGGGTTCGATTTGGTGTGTAGGGCTCATATGGTGGTGGAAGACGGATATGAGTTTTTCAATGACCGTAGTTTGGTGACGGTTTTCAGTGCGCCCAATTATTGTGGCGAATTCGATAATTGGGGGGCGGTGATGAGCGTTGGGGAAGAGTTGTTGTGCAGTTTTGAGTTGTTGGATCCCTTGGATCCGGTGGCGTTGAAGCAGTTCATGAAAAGGGGGAAGTATGAGAGAAGAAGTGCATTAGAGAATTGAGCCAATTGACACGAGCAAACTGAGAAAAGGTTTTACTGATGAGTTGTAATTTTCCGGTCAATAGATACTGCTTGGCATTTGGTCATGAGACTTAGCTATAGGTCAAGAAGTTGATAACGCATCAATATGCCAGGGTTATGTTAATGATTCATATGACTGAGATCTAGAAATCAATGCAAGTAAGCAGAGATTTTACCAGTTTTATGTGTCAATACTCTTGCTCGTGTCAATTGTGAGCATCCCTAATATCCGATCAATGAGCGCTGAGAAATTGATATCCTATGATAACTTGATGACTAGCAAATGATGTATAGAGCGTACTTAATTTGCTGATGTACTCTCCATATCGCTTAGCTCGTTCAACTGAACTCAAATACAAGTGATTTGTGTATGTGTTGGCTTGCGTTTGGTTTTCGCTTTACGCTCGTGGTACATTTACGAAGAAATGATGAAAGAGGTGAATCTTATATATAAATTTGGTAATGATAATCTAAGTGACAATATTACAGGACTCAAAGCTATAGGAAATAATCACTAAGTATTAGATTTAGTGACGCACCTTAATGTGTTGTATGATAAAGGTGTGGTGGGGAGATGCTGGTTTTGTGTTAGGGTATTGGATCATTATACGAATATGGTGTAATAAAGGGATGCGAGAGACAGATGCGAATTTGATGGAGATTTTGTAGAAACTAAAGAATTTGAAGATGATATGCTGACTATAATGAGAGATATATGTAGTACTATTAATAAAAGGAATGGATGTTTGTAGTGATCAACTTTCAGAGAAGCTTCTTTTTTCAGATTGGTCTATAGTGTAAAATTCAAGGTATTTGTCCGTTATTTCATATAATAGCACCAATCTACGATGTTCATGGGGGTTAGGGGGAGAAGTGAGAGAGAGATGTGTGCCACGATACGTCACGAGAGAGGGATGAGATGGGAGAGAGAGAGGAGTGCGAACACCTCTCTCTTCTCTCCCCTTCTACCTCCTTCAGATCATGATTTTCTCGTTGAAAAGTTGAAGGAGCTTGTTGAAAGTTTGTAGTTGAGAGTCGGGCGTTGTGTAATTAAAGAGCTGGCAAGTTCAAAGATTTCCTACTGATCGTTCGCTTTTCTCGGAAATCTACAATCATTAGATCATCATTTGTAACATCAATACATAGAATATAGACCGGCTATAGCAGCCATGTTTTTGATCATCTTCGATCTTAGAATTGGCATCAGACAGCTTTTAATGAATCTGCGCTGAAGTACGTATAAAGCAAGTATAGCTGATTGAAGGTTGAGTTGAGAAAGAATAAGTGTAGAAAAAACTTTTAGCTGGAATATTACTGGAAGCCTTATTGGAGACATTAAACTCAACCAAGCAAACCAAGTGAGGGCAATATTTCTTCCTTCCGTTATAAGTGTGATTCTTTCATCAGGGTATTTTACTGAGATTGGAGAAAGAAAGTTTTCGAAAAGGGATACGAACACCTGTTCACTCCGTAATATCCCTAAGGTAAAACAAGGAGCACCTAGGAATATAAACATAGACATAATGACTAAGTCTACTCGCTTCGCTCGTAGATGTTCTTATAGTATTACTCATCCACCCCCTCCACCAAAAACCCCCCTGCACCCCTCTCTATCCCACCTACCCTGCAAACCAACCACTCCCTTCCCCCTAAATCATGCCCCTCCTTCAAATAATACCCTGGCGCACCCTCATTGAAAGCCGCCCAAGATTCGGGCTCTCCATCTCTCGTCGGCAAAAACAACACCAAATCCCCCACCTTAAAATCCTTCACTGCGACCTTCCCCCTAGCCTCTTCCCTCGCCCTCACCAAATCCTCCTTCATTCCCCTCAGTTCTCGCTGTAGTTTTTTAGCCAAATGCTCGATATCTCCAAACCGTTTGGACATGGCTCCCAAAACCAAGTTGTAATCTAGAGCCACGGCTTGCACAAAAGAAAAATACTTCTCTGCCCCCTCATTCTCCCACCCAATTAATTTCTCTGCCCCCTCCACCAACACAGACGGCTCTCCTCCCCTCTTCTTCAACCCCTTTACCCGGTAGACGACTATATCCCCCTTTTCCAGCCGCATAAACTCGTGGGCATCGCCATTCTTCTCAGAAGAGTGCGTCATCACAAGACCTACGGCCTCGAAACAAGCGCAAATTAACCGCAAATCACGAAGCAACATTCCCGAAAGTTCACCAGCTTTTTCGCGTAGATTGATTATTGAATCCTCCAAATCTTGTATAGATCCAGCCAATCTCACATTTTTCTCACTCAACTCCTTATTTATCCCCTCCAATTCTTCTTCTAAGTCTTCCAATTCTTCATTCTTCTCAGATAATTCGTTGATCTTATCTTGCAAACTCTTTCTTTCGTCTCCAAATTCAGCTTCTTTAGCTTGCATATTGGCTAATAAATCTTTCTTCACAGATTCGGTCTCACTTAGAACCCCCTCCAAACTTCTAATCTTCCCTCCCAACTCAGAATTCTCACTATTCTTCTCCCTCAAAAGTGCCTCATACTTCTCCATCTCTTGATCATTGCTATAAGATTCTTCAATTCTCCGTACTTCGGCTTTTTGGAACTCCAAATCTTGTTTGAGAGTAGAAATTTCCCTTTCTAACTCAGAAATCGCTTCATTTTTAGAAGAAACAGCATCACTTTGATCGGAGATCGTTTTTTCTTGCCACAAGATTTCAGATTTTTGATCAGCAATGGTCTTGAGCTGGTCGGCTATGGTTTTTGAATGTTCTGTTATAGTTTCCAACAGTGTATTCAACGTCTTCTTGACTTCAAAGACCTCTCTTTCAAATTCACTGACTTGTATTTCCTTTTGGTTAATGATCTTCTCCATTTCACTGATGGTCGTTTCTTTCTGAGAAAGATATTTCTCAAGTAAGCTTATTCTCTTTAACTCATCATTATTAGGGAGTGTCTCTTTCTTTAAAACATGATTTTCACCAATGTCTGCTTTCTTAGCTGCTTCAGATTTGGTGATCTCTTCCTCTCTTTTACAAATCTCTTCACTCTTCTTACATAACTCTTCCTCCATCTTGCGCAAGTCTTCCTCCTTATTACGTAATCTTTCCTCCACCTTACGTAATTCCTCGCTCTTCTCTTCAACTGCCTTTTGTTTTTCATCTAATCCTCTCTCCTTCTCCTTGAAAAGTTCTTCCTTAGTGATGATTGCTTTTTCTCTTTCCAACAATTTGCTTTCCTCATCTAGCACTCTGTTCTCAGCCAACCTCTTCTTATCAAGCAAAGCCTCTTCCAAATCCTTACCTCTATCAGCCAATGCCTTCTCCAAATAAGCTACTTCCCCTTCAACCCCTCTAAACTTCTCTTCAACTCCCCCCAACTCCGCTCCCAAGTCGGCATTCTCCCCATTCAATTTTTCAACCAACTCTTGTAATTCCTGATTTTGAACACTTAATGCATTATTCTCATTTTTAACACCGTCCCATTCCGAAGCCGGAACTCGAACATGTTCGGTATCAATCTCGCCTGCATTGCTTTCCTTTTTATCCTCCTCCAAAAGCAATACGCTATTAGTCAACTCAATCTTTCCATTTCCCAACAATAAGCTTTTGCGGCCACCAAACATACGCCCAAAACTCAGCCTCTTCTCACGCTTCTTTTCGCCAGTAACTACAGTACTGACCTTATGAAGCAGAGTGGTCAGCAGAGACCTTTGGGCTCCTATACTGAGTTTGGGAGACGTACTGCTTGCTCCCGGACGCTCCAGAGGGCTACGAGACCGAGAAACTGGCAGAAGAGGCCACAGAGCTTGTTTGAACTTGCTCTGGTGAAGAAGAGCCTCGAGCTTCCGGACTCTCGCCTGATAACTCTTGATGAGCTCTTCGTCAGACCCCCCTCCCCGTCCGGCTACAAAACCCCCTTCAAACCGGGCGTCCAACGCATTCTTCTGGTTCCTGAGCAAGGAAAGGGCGTTTGTAAGCACTTCGCCTGCTTCAGAAGCACCAGAGCTATTTAGTGTTTCTATATACCGCTCTACATCACTACGTTCTATATACATGCCCAACCCTTCTCCATCTTTGCGGGATATCTCCACCGTTCCAATATTGGAAACATTGAATACCTCTTCAACATGCAAGAGTCCCAAGACCGCCCCATAGTTTTGGACCCACCTTTTGCGATACCGAAGCTCACGCTCGTGGGCCAGCGCAAAGCTCTCGGCGGTCTTGGCTGCTAGCCGGGAAATCTCAGTTTCCCATTCCAATCTACGAACGTTTTCCAAAAGAAAAAGCCCGTACAAAAGCGGGAGGTCTGCAGCCACAAATACTTTGGACTCGGCCACCTGAAGTTGGTCTACATTTTCTACTAATTCCTTTACACTGTTCTTAACACCAGAGAGACTCTCTTGGATCACGGAGACTTTTCCCAATACTTCCCCCATGGTGCTCCCCAATTTGTTATGGAGAGCTCCAAGATTGAGCTCTAAATAGTACAAATCACTAGCACTCTGTAGAAGAGGCTCTGCGTCTACTCTATGTTTATCCACAGCTATAGAAAGCCGCTTCACGTCTTCTAAAGGCACCCCTCCTACATATCCTGCTGGGAGCCTAGCCAACTGTTCTTCAGTTTCTCTCTGTAAAGCCTGTGCTCTTGAACGAATTTCTTCCACCATTTCATCGATTCCTGCGCTTCCAAAGTTACGGATCACAGAGTTTTTACGAAAAATCTCGAGTTTGCGTTCCATTTTGGAGATTTTCAGAGCGCACTGCGCCATCTGTTCGTCAACAATGCGTGAACTGCGCGCTGCTACAACGCTACACTCTGCAGCTTCTGTTGCGCGCTGTGAAAGGGTTTCATATGGTAAAAGAGTTGCCAAACTTGATGCTTCCTTGAAGAGTTTTATTTTTTCAAGCCTTACATAGTGCGCTTCCCACAGAGTGCGAAGGGTATTTTTCTCAGCATCTGAGAGCGCCGTGGCGGCCTGCGCGCGCCGACGCTCTAGATCCTGATATGTTGCGGCCAAATGCTTTTCCAAAGCGCCAAGAGCGCGAAAAACGCATGTGATCGCGCGCACTCGCTCTTTAACTGCGCGCTCTGCTGACGTAGCATCCGAAAGTGCTGCACTTGCCCAACTTGCACTACGTGTGAGCGCTGCCACTAGTCCGCGCGCATCGGTAGGATGTAGTGATGCGAGTGGTGAACCAACTGGGCGGATCGCGGTGTCTGGAAGCGGCAGAGGCGTGGCAGAACGGTCGTACGCAAAAAGCTCGCCACAGTGCGCATACAGCGTAGCGCGAGGGCGCGCTCCCTGGGGAGTTAGTAGAAGAAGCGCATCAGGGCGCGTTCGGAGCTCCGCCGCGATAAAGTCACGGAGATCGGCAAGCAGGGGGTGTGCATAGGGATTTGTGGAGAGAGGGGTTCCAGTGTGGGCATTGTATATTGTTAACGTTGGAGGCGAGTTTGCTTGGTTTGAATTTGACTGGTTGGGTGTAGGGGTTGCATCTAGTGGGGGGTCTAGCATTTTGACTGGTTAGTCTAATAGGACGAGGGGAGCTACTATGGGGTGCTGAATTCCAAAATCTTAAAAAGAGCAGGATTTAAATAAGATATGCAATGTTATGATATAGTAGTTGTAGAACTCTGTGATAAAAAAGTGTACTGGGAGAGAGTACAATATAGTGCGATAAAGTAGGGGGCAAGATGTAATAGCAGGGTCAAAGAAAAGTGATGGTATAAGATATCGAACGTATTTCGTGAGTATAGGAAGATTATAAAAAAGAGGATAGGCGATGATCTAGGTGATAAACTAGACGATACACTAAACTAGACAATAAACTAGATGATCAGCTAGATAATCAGATTAGTGATTATATGTCCATAAATGATAGAAGTAGAAGGTAAGAGTAGAAGAACGTAAACGTGGATTTAAGTTCAGAGGAAGGCTTACCTATGGGGTGGGACACGAAGTGAATCAAATCAAAAGGAAAAGCCTCATTTAAATAAAACAAACGTATCAAGTGTGAGCCAATGATGTAGCATATGAAGGTCACAAGTGGGTCTGATAAATAGAGGCAAGATGAATAGCCAGCAAAGAAATGAGTTGTGTGGTGTATCATGAACAGTTTGAATACACCGCCAATTAGATCATCGAGAAAATTAAGGGTACGGCGATTCGTTTATTGGAAAACCTTTGTTTTCCTTGGTGGCAAGTAAACTCATACAGAGATATTAGATGAGAGATATTGGATGACAGAGTATAGTAGGATAGAACAATCAAAGTAGAAGAATCAAAACATAAGAGCAGCGATGATAATAAAAAGACAAAGGCATACTCACTATATACGGATATAGGGATATCGCTGAGTTATAAGGGTATATGGTATAGCCAGTGGCAATGATGCACTGTAGGATAATTAATAAATGTGATCGGGTAATCAATCAGATGATTCTAGTGTGTGACTCAGAAAATGATACTGAATATCTTGTGAAAAAGCTCTATATTACTGCTTAAGTTACGGGACTTTTTTATTTTGCGTATAGCTCGATTTTAGGTGTTTATGTGTGCCTCGACCTTTTCTTCTGCATTAGGAAGGAGGTGATGGGTTCAAGCTGTATTCACAAGACATTGTAAGAACGCGCAGTGATGAGATTGTATGGCATAAATGTCCTTTAATGGGCTTGTGATTGGTTATGTAATTTGATATGCTGCTTTGTTGACTCGGTATTTGGCTGGCTCGCTTGCTATATGTTGCTCTATGAGTTGTTTGTAATTGCGGCTAGTTAGAATTCAATACATCAATCTTTATTAATAAATTCAGTTTATTGTATCTAACATACACAGCTCGTTGCTCGTTCAGGGATGTATCTCTGGGGCGTTTCACGTGATTGTAGACATGATACCTGCGCCTCTCATGTACACATTCATTCATATATATAAACAGCAGGCAAAAATTGAGCTAGAAGTCTTGGGTATTGGAGTTGAAACGATGCAGGCCTTAAAGAGCGTAGCGAGTGAAGTAGGGTTGGCTTTAAGTCATAATTATCAATTCTAGCAAGTGATCACAGTATCCTAATAGGTTCTGTTTATGATCAAGCTTCTCCGCTTTCGTGCCTGGTAATTTAGTAGGTCTTAATTTCATGCTTTGGTAACTTCTGTCATAAGATCATATCCATAGAACACTTTCAGGTAAGGAACCAAAATTTTACAGAGTTGGTCATATCACTTAGTACCGAACTAAGAGCTTGTGTTCATCTGTTTCGCGATCCTTAGAATAGCTGATGACTTGTCTCTGAATCTCTTGTTAAGGCTGATTGAATATTACACGTAATCATGATGGCAGTGTCACGTTCAACTTTCTATATTATATGTGCTAATTTCTCTAGTATATCGACATAATTCAACTTTGCAAACTGTCTCATTATATTACATTGGTGCGTTCGATGGCCAATAATATGATGTTCCTGTTGAAAGGGGTTCACTTTACGTGAGGCCTGTATGTCTCTTTGCTTGATTGATACTAAATCTATCTGGAAGTTCAATTCTACATGAAAAAAAGGTGGTCAAGTTTTTAAACTCTTGCTTTTACACAGATATATATACAGAGAATTCACAGTGCACTCCAGTCTTTCTATAGTATTTCATTATAAGCAGTGTAGCAGTATTTCTACTATAAACTGCAATTTAAAACAACTGGCGACCCCCTCGATAGTATGTTTCGGTCACCTGCTCTGAATGCCGTTCTTAACGAAGAGTAGCATCCTTCAACCCGCCCCTGATCTCCCCATCGATCTCATTCACCTCATCCCCCTTCAAAGTTCGGTCCATCAGCTGATAAGTCACTCTGTAACATCTGCTAACCCTCCCCTCCTTTTCAAATTCATCAACCAACTCCACACTTCCCACCAAGTCCCCTCCCTTTTCTCTCACCAACTCGAAAAAGTCGTTTTCGTGAAAATTCTCCCCCAACCAAAAACTCACGTCCCTGTGAGTTTTAGGGTACTTGGAGTACGGCACAAAGCTCGTGATCTCGCCCTCTCGGAACTGGCTAATGAACCGCTCGTCTCGGGACCAGAAAAGTCTAATGTCTGGAACCCCAAACAAAAGCATGGCGATCCGATCAAGACCAATCCCAAATGCCCACCCCACCGAGTTCTCGACTCCAGAATTGTCTAATACAACTTTTCTGACAGCCCCACACCCCAAACACTCGAGCCACTCGCCTTTCCACCAAACCTCGATTTCCCAGCTCGGCGCAGTCCATGGAAAGTAAGCTTCCACCCACCGCACTTTTAAGGGCTCCTCGAGAAACGGGTCTGTACTGCCTGCGAGCTTCCCTGCTTTCTTGGCCTCGTTGAATACAGTATCTACAATAACCTCACAAGTCCGACGAAGATGCTGCCCGATGAGATCGGCCTCTAAGTCCGACATGTAATCTTGTTTGGGGTTCTCTACACTATCAAAAGGTCTGATCACGTCCTGCACTTCGAGCTGCGTCTTTGGTATGTTTTCTAAATCTCTTTTTATTTGTTCTACATCGTCTTTTTTCCATATTCTAGCGCCCTCCAACTGGTGAAACGCCGGGTAGTGGGTTCTGTCGATCTCGTCTCTACGATACACGTCTGCACTGATGAAGTAGCCAGGTGTAGTGCATTTCTTAAAGCACTCGTATTCATGTGCAGAAGTGTGAGTTCTAAGTAAATTTCGCTCGTTAAGATAGTACGTATCTGACTTCGAACGCCCAACATGATCGGCAGGAAAGTCCAAAACGTCAAAGTTTTCATATGTCAGAACTACAGGGTCGAAGCCAGTATAGAAGGTGTACTCATTAGCTGAAAATTTCGATTTAATGAGATTGGAGAGGATGCCAATAGGATGGTTTTTATTAAGGTGGAGCTTACGCTGCGTAAGGTCGAGAATTGATTGGGGCACATTGGTGTAGTCGTCAGACGGGTATGCTTTTTCATTGATTTCAATGTGTGAGGGGTATTTTTTAGGGGAGGAAGAAAGGTGACGAAGCAGGGTGATCTGGGGGACGGATTTTATGTGGACCCAGGGGGCTAGTGCTTGAATGGGGCGGAGGGGGTTTTTCGAGAGAATCATGATTTTTCACTCGAATTGAAGAATGCGATTTTAATTTTGTAGAAGCAAACTTTAACATGCCGTCAAATAAAATGCCAAAAAAATGGTGAAATTTTTAAGAGATCAATTTTTCTGTATACCGGAGTATTTGGACTGGATGTATTAGATCCTCTTCCGGCCCATACCTCCAGATGATATTATTTGCAGATTAGTTCTGCCAAGCCGTTCGCCAGTTTGCCATTGTATCAATGTATAACTTTTCATAGCAATCTGTCAAAAGTTCCTCAGTAAATAAGAGAGATGTGCGTCAAAAAATAGTCATAAAAAATATGGTTTCAAATATTTCTCCCCAAAAAATTGTAACATCCTTCTACTCCATTGATGATCTTATCAGACTTGCCTCCTGAGGTCCTTGAAAATATCTTCCTATTCATAGATCTAGAAACTCTTGTATCAATCCCTCTCCCTCAGTATGTGATACCCAGTTTTTTCAGGAGAATTCTATTTCTTCTGGACGAACAGTTTTCTGAGAAGTACGTGGCCCAAGTAGAAGGCCAGAAAATTGGCCCTTTCTTTATAGAGGCGTTCTACTACAAAGGGGTGTGCTTTAACCTCGAACTGGTAGACTTCTTAAGTACCCTTAAGCCCATTAAAAAGTATCTATCGAGTGTTGAAGTGAAGTTGGATAACAAACAAATTTCTGAAGAGTCTTGCGCCCAGCTCAACAAGTTTGTAAACCTGTTGGAAAGTCTCAAGTCGTTTCAGTCGGATATAGACTTCTCTAATGAATCTTACAAGCTTAAAAATCTAAGACTTGAGTTAGAGAACCCACTACCTTTGAAATTTCAAACTGCTCTGCTTCAGAAGCTTTCTCTCTTCGCGAAGTCTAAAGGAAAATTGAATTTCTCACAGGCTCAATTCCCAAATTTGGTGTCTATATTTCTTACTAGCATAGAATTTGAGGCGCATGAGGAGGCGCCTTCTCTCAAGAAGTTCAATCTTTCTCACGCAAACGTGAACTTGAAGAATTTCCAAGTTCTTGGTCATTTGGAAGAATTTTTCATCATGGGAAATGATCAATATCTCATCACTGTACCTCCAGATTTGGGCTCTTTCAACTCTGTAAAACACTTTATAAATAGCGCCACCCCAACTTCATCGACTTTTCCTATACACCTTTTCCCAAACTGTCAAAAACTCAAGTTTTTTGGCCGGGAAATTCTTTACCCAAAGAGCGTAGAATTACCCCTTTTGGAAGAGGTTGAGTTTTCTTATATTGGCGAGCAAAAAGTGCCTCTTTTGAAGTGCCCCAAGCTCAAGAATATCACTGTAGAAAATGCTGATTTAGATGATGCTTATCTTACACAAAGTCTTCATTTGGAGTTTGCTAATTTATCAGGAAATGTGCTTAGCTCTTTTACTAGTCTTCCTTTCTTAAAGGCTGTGAATTTGGAGAGAAACAACATCACCTTTTTTAAGGATATGAAATTCCCTCTTTTGAAAAAACTCAATTTGGCACACAATCCTTTGGAAGAGATCTCTAATGTGGAGATTCCACTTCTCAAGGATCTTGATTTATCTTACACGCAATTAGAAGATCTTCAGTTTATCACTTTAGCTCCAAATTTGGAGTCCTTGAAAGCTGAAGAAAGTTACATCAAAACCCTTCTTCCTCTCAAAGGCCACAAAACTCTTAGTTCTCTCAAAGTCTCGAAAGCAGACTCAGAATTGGACGTGTTCCTAGAAGATTTACCAAGCCTTGAAACGCTTGAAGTGATCCGTTGCACTGTCAATCTTGACTTGAAGAAACTACCCAAATTGGAGACACTAAATCTAGAAAGCCACATAAATAAAGTGATTGATCTTTCTAATCTCCCTGCGATCAAGATCATAAATTTCACTCTGTCTCTGCTTACCCTGTTAGCGTGCTTTTTGAGCCTTCCTAAGTTGGAACAATTAAACCTAGCAGAATCGCCTATTCTGGAAGTTGACGGAGTTGAAAAAATTGAAAACTTGACATCTCTCACTTTAGATAGAACAAAGGTTTCTAGTATAAAAAAACTTCCGTTAAAACTCGAATCATTGAATCTCTCGGGGACCGAGATTACCCTGCTTGAGGCGCTCCCTGGGTCGGACAGTTTAGGTTTCCTCTCTGTTTCTGATACCAAGATCACAAGCGTCGAGTGTTTGGACAAGTTTCCTCTTTTAGGCACCCTATACGCCTGGGGGTGTCAGATTAAAGATGTCCGTATTAGTAATACGAATATCCGTTCAGTGTATTTGTCCAGCAATATGATTGAGAGCTTGGAGGGGATTCACGATCTTCCAATCTGTGACAGAATCGACGTGTCCTATAACAAAATTACCGAGATTAGTGGTGATTTCAAGGGATTCCCTTCTTTGAAGACGCTTGTGTTGAGCGGTAATGAGATTCCGAGTTTGGAGGTGTTGAAGGGAGCGGGGATGGGGGAGGATGTGCAGATTGAGGCGTATGATACAAAGATAGAAGGGGGTGATTTTGGGGGGTGGGATGTGCAGTTGGTTTACGATGATGGGGGAATGGATAGTGATTGGTAGGCATCACTAGCGAAACGAGTGATATCATTCACTTTTTTAGAGAATACTAGATTCGTGCTCTATCGTTTTTTTTGGATATTTCCTCAAATAATTTGAATTTAGTCCAGAATGTACTCAAACGCTTTGTAACTTCATTTTATATTAGATCGAATTCGTGGTGGGCTAGTAAATTAGTCAAACAGTGATAGTCAGATATCGATCGAAGTTTTTATCCATTACTATAACCTCACTTGTGAAGGACTAGCTATTCTTCATATGTGTCTAGCTTTAAGCTTTGAGCTTATTTTTCCCTTTAGAAGAACCTAGCAAACAATTCATAAAACAAGATAATTATCATAAAAATCGAATATGAGCTTACAGAAAGTCATTTGGAAAATGTACGCAAGTTAACACTGAAATTGACTCAGAAATAAACTACTCTTCTTCGGTGTGAACACTTAACCTCCGATCTTGCCATATCACATTCTTTAAAACATTTACAGAACGTTTCAGGAATTCTTTATATGAATAATCAAGCACCTCATTTTGTTCAATTTGTATGCGGAATCAGTGTTCATAATCACTTAAAGTATTCAATCAAAATAAACAACCGTCGTATTTATATTCAGAATTTCATAGAGAAAAACTCAAATCGTGCATGAACGCATCAATCAACTATTCACGATGCTCAAAAAAAAAACCAATGAGATATCTGATATAGCGATCGACCTACAAATAAATACAAAAATAATCAGATAACTAACGTGTACTACCCAATACCCGAACTACTAGCCACTTTCGTTGGTTCGCTCGTTGGTTGGGCTCAAGAAAAAAATCAATTTTTCACTTTAACATACCGACTGGTCATAGCTACAGCCATCGCCTCAGCCACCGCTAGAGCCCAGTCTACAAAATGAACATCACTAAAGCCCCACTACGCAACTCCCTACGCATTTCCCTCCAATTCACCCGCCTTAAACACGAATATGCCCCACGGTTCCAAGAGATCCGCCGTGCCCACAAAGGCCGTGTTCCTGTGCGCACTGGCGGATCCGTCAAAGGCCTGTTTGTCGAGAAAGGAGATTTTGGGCTCCGTTTGAAATCTGAGGGCATTCGTTTGGCTGCTAAACAACTTCAAGCTGCGGACAATGCTATTATGCGGGTTATCAGAGGCACTGGAGGAGCGCTTTATAAGCGGTTTGTGACAAGCGTTCCAGTGTGCACAAAGGGAAATGAGACGCGTATGGGGAAGGGAAAGGGTGGGTTTGATTATTGGGCGGTGAGGGTGCCAACGGGGAAGGTTTTGTTTGAGGTGAAGCAGCTGGAGGATTTGCACGAGCGTGTGATTCGCGATGTTTTGAGAGTGGCGAGTGACAAGTTGCCGGGGGTGTATGAGATCGTGAAGAGGGGTGCTGCACCAAGGGTGGGATTGAAGAAGGTAGGAGGGGGAAGAGGCGGGAAAAAGGGGAAGGTAGTGGTGGGGAAGGAGGTGGAAAATGTGGAGAGGGGGCGGGAGGATGAGTATCGGTTGTATCGGGGGAGATGAGCGAACCTTAGTTGGTACAATCAGAGCTATCATTACTCGTTTGGCTCGTGATGATCTATGTTTATTCATGATTGTTCACTTCACCCATGATAATCAGCAATGAAGCAGTCATTTAAGTCTATTTAAGCAAGTGGTGATTTGGTGATTGTCACCTCGCTTCTATGATCACATGTACTGGACAGTTATCGACAGAGGCGATTGACGATATTGTGCTCTCTGACAGGCGTCAAGTGCTGAACGATTTTCATTATGTGATTTTTTGCACAACTAGCAAGTGAGCGATGATGATGTCTAATTCCCATGACTGATACCAAGATACACCCAAGGAAAACTTGTTAACCAGCAAATTGAGTACGCCAGCTTAATTTGCTCTTCCTTCTATATTCACAGTCCTGATGATGCTCCAAAATCGAAAACCAAAATCCGTTTAATTTCGGTTTATGAATAATTCTGTACATTTAAAAACGTCTGTATATTATCTTGTAGATTGGTGTTTACTGGGAACTCCCAGAATTTTTTAGACGAACTCGTGGTTTTACAATATCCAAGTACTTGAAGTTATATTTGGTAGAAGTCATGATAATTATCATCAATGAATCTATTTTTCAAGCTATATGAATTCTACGACTATTAATTACACATAAATGGAGTATATGGGGTGAAGCATCGAATCGTTGGGAAGTGAGACGATGCGTATGTTCTCATAAGCTTCACCCTTTCGCACTTCGTTCAATAGAGTTCATACGATGCCCACCATACACCTCGCCAAAAACCCTTCCAAATGGAAAATGTCCTTACTCCCCAACCCTAACCGCTCATCAAAAACGCCACTCGCCTCAATGATCCGCCCCTTAGCCCCCCGCCCCAAACGGCCATCCCCCAACAAGTCATAAGTCAACTGCTTCAAAATAACTTTTGCAGGAATACAATGGCTCAAGAGCTCATACAAAACAGGCCGCGCCTGTGCCAAGTTCTTCACACTTTGTTCTTTGATAATGCTACTTGCGAGCTGACTTATAACCACTTCCCAGTCCAATTCCACCATTTTAAAGTTTTTATCGATATTTCTATTAGCCATAGCCAACGCCTCAAATGCAAGAATCCCTCTTCTTAAGTTTCTCTGAGACTTTTTTGCAATCAAGACTAGTGTTTCCTGCTTTTCAGTTTCGTCAGACGGAAGAAAAACACCTTCCTTTTCAGCTATGTTACTCAAAATGCTTGCTATCTCCTTCTCCGTAGGAAGAGCTACCCGGATGAGTAATGTTCTCGATCTGATCGGTGCAATGATATTGCTTGTAGAACTTGAAATAAGAATCAATCTGATATTTGACGAGTACTTTTCCATGGTTCTACGAAGAGCTGCTTGGGCGTCTCGTGAGAGAGAATCTGCTTCGTTGATTATGACGATTTTGAATCTGTGTTTCCCTGTTTGGAAATCGATTTGTTCTGTCTGACCAATTTCTTTGAGAAGATCCTGAATGATGATACGGTCGTTATTTCCGAGGTCCGAAGGAGTGATCTCAATATGATAGGGACTTGAGACAATGTTGAACTCAATTTTACGACCCGTTGGTGTTTTGAAGACGCGAACGTCGATCTTCATTTTTTCAACTCCGGGACCGAATAATTGACGAAGAGTCGCAAGCACCCGGGTTTTTTTGCCGCCTCCAGACGGACCATAGATGAGAAGATGTGGGAAGTCACCGGATGACGCGAGAGATGAAAGACGGTGGGAGATAGGGAGGTGGTAGGAGAGGGAGGAGAGGGTGGTGGGGCGGTGTTTGTCGATCCAGAGAGACATTCTATTAAATTCGATCAGAGGAGAAGGACTGTTTTCTTCAGTTGACTGTCGAACAAATGATAAGACGAATTCCTTGGGCCTTCAATCTTTAGGCTCTACTTGACTCAACTTTCAATTCTGAACTCAGCCACGGAGAATTGTCTAACAATTGATCTCTTAAACTGATTAACAAACAACTTAGATGATCAATTATGGATCCTTTTTATTTTATCCTTTGAATTACCAACGATAACTCCAATATTTTTTGACTTGAAGCTATTTCTCCAAAAAGTTGCCACGCCCTTTTAGAGATTTTTTGAGAGGATAAGGATCTCGTTAGAAAGTGTATTTCTGAGACCAATGAGGTTTGTGTGGGATTTTTGGTGATTTGATAGACGCTCGAAAATTAATTATTTCGCGACGCGTATGGTTACCCGGGGGGCGAGCTTCAGGCACTGCGAGATACAGTGAGCATATAATCAGCGATTAAAGTGAATGGATAGATTGGATCTTCTTGACTTCTTCAAGTATTTTAGACAATGCTAGGCTGCGAAGAGATGGCATACATTGAGCTTCAAAGAACATAGATACAGCTATAAAAGCTGGCTAAATAAGCATTCAAGTGTATGAATTTCCGTCTTCTATATATAACGAATTGGCTATCAACAAGCTAAACTTCCATCAGATATAGTGCGAAGATAGAAACGCGGCTGGGCTATTTACAGAATTACCAGCGGAAAGCAAAAGGAACCGAAAACAACGCATAGTGGGAATCTTGGATAAAGGACACTTGCTATCAGGCACAAGCAAGAAAAACCATCAAAACTCTGATACAAATGCGTGAGGTCCTCCAAAGTTTTCGCGATGTTGCATTGGCCACACCACTCTCTTGCAAGAAGATGTCTATCTCCTGCTGAGATTATCCCAGTGTGAGCTCTGCTAATCCATAAATTAGCTATATAATCAATTCGAGATTTTTGGCTCACTTGAAATATAATGATGATAAACGTTTTCTTTCCGCTTTTTCCTAATAACATGTATTCAATTACAAACTAGCATTAAAATAACTATACAACAATATTCGGTATACAGTTGAACGGATACATATACTATCTGAGTGCCTCAAACCTGTATACATGGCAATATGTGTAGTGGTACGTTTGTTTATATTGATATATAAAGGCGATTAATACCTAATACGCTCAAAAAACTCAAGAGCGATGCCATAGTAACATGTACACTAAATACCAGAAAATAAGCAAGCCTAACTTCTCTCAGCTCACCACTTCCGGAACATATACCAACCCCCCAAATACCCTCTTCCCCATCCCTACAACCCCCTCTAGAACACCCCCTAATCTCGCTACTCCTCTTGCCTCCTCGGCCTTACCCCCCCTACCCCTTCTTGTATCTCCCGCCCTCTTCTCATTTTCAACTGCAACCCCCACCAACCGCCCGCCTACTCCTCCTCCACCCCCTACCTGCTCTAACCTTACCCGCTCATTCTCACTAATATGGGCCTGCAGAGGCACAACCAATGCTCCCCTCAACCGCTCACCCACTACCTCCCAAACTCTATCCAGAGTTGGCTTCTCGCCAAATGGCCACCTCGCCCCCTTATCTACACCTCCTACGCTGGCTCCCACTCCCGCTCCTTCGCTGCGCTCCTTTATTATCACACACTTCGCCACATGATCAAAAGTTATGTGCCAAAAAAGTCTATTTGTTTGTGCCATTCCGAATATGAGCTTTCGCAACATCAAAGGATTGGTATGTGTTTTAACACATACAAATTCTTCGGCAACTTTAGAATAAACACTGCAAATACTAATGAAGGCTCGTTCCCTAGCAACTCTTGCTAATTGCAGTTGAAAAGACGAAAGAAAAGGGTCAGAAATTAAAAAGATGTCATTCAAGAAAACCGTTAGATTACCATTTTCTAGTAATTTAACAATCAGAACTAATCTGCGCACTTCCAAATCATCGCTAACCAAATATGGCTGGATTTCATTGGCTTGAAGAATACTTACATCCTCAGAAAGAACCAACATACTAACAACCAATAAGCTTTTCAACACTCTTATTTTATCATTACTGAGCCCAGCTTCATCAAAACTCTTGAAACTTTCCATCAATGCGTCACGCGCAGCCACAAATTGCTTTTTATCCATGCTGAGCACGCCGCGCACCTCGCATGTCACCCCGAGGACACTTGGATGCGCAATGAGAGTTTTTTCAAGTTCAGCGCACTTGTCTAATAGAAAGCGCGCTTTGGTACGTGATGCGCGTTGCGCAAGTGCACTAGAGCGCACCAATACCCCCAATTGAGCACTGTATGCTTCCAAACGTGTCAGTTTGGCTACGTAATCATCACCCGATGCGCGCTCGAGCACATGCAGCGCCGCTGCTTCTATTTCAGAAGGCGCGCCATTGACACAAAGAGCACGCAATTTGAGCACATGAAGGCGCGTTTGTGATGCGGGCGGGAGCGCTTCAACTGCAGAGAATGCAGTGTCTACAAACCCAGGGACAGCGGCGTAGCGTTCTACGATTTTTTCAACAGATGAAGAAAAGTAGGCGGATTCTACATTTTGCTTCTGATCACATAAGCGCGAGAAGAGGGAGATTACCGAGGAAGCATCATTCTGGGAGTAAGCAACTTTCATTAGTTGTTTGGTAGCTTTAAAAGCATAAGTGTGGTCATCGCCAGAAGCTATAGCTTCGAATTTTTTTTTGGCCTCCTCAGGTTCGTCTTCTTTGAGAGCTTTACCAGAATAGTATTCATTTTCTACACTTTGAACTTGAGATTCAGAATCGGAAGCCGCCATCTCGTCATCCGAATCCTCATACTCAAATGGGTCCTCTTCGTCATCAGACATCATGAATTCGTTGTCGGACATTTTGTTTGGTAATGCTTTTTCTTAATTGTGTTTGTTTGAAACACTATCTTATTGTGTAAGAAGAGTGTGAGATACGAGTCGGGTGTATGATATCACTTGTACTGTTGAGTTAGCTGTGACGTCTTGTTAGTATGATTGTGATAGAGAAACAAATTACATGACCGAGAAGTAAATAAGCTAGAAAAAGGGTCGTCAGAATTAACCCACCAGGATAGAATATCAAAATGAACTGGCAAAGATATATCAATTCCTGGCATAATGATCATGAGTATGCTCTTCGTAAACTGTTTAAAGAATTCAAAAGAGTCACCATAGTATTTTGACAATACACAACATGAAAAGCATAAGCTTGTTCATGGGGATTGATGATTAAGTGATAAGGACGGAAGCCGATGTCCAAAGAAGATGTAAATTGAAGGAAATGATGAAAAAGAAACCTGATCTGGAGTGTATCAATGAATGACATCAGGTTAGAGAGTAAACGATTTTATGAATACAGTTCTTTGATGTTCTGTATACAAACCCCACCAAGTAGCAGTATACTGGAGATGCATTAAAAAGCACATAAGAAGCCAGGAAGGAAGCCAATTACCACATAAATCAATCCCTCCATAACATAGTGTCTATGATTCCAAGAATCAGCTTTCAATTAGCTGATTCGGTGCACACTCACAGTCAGTTGGTTTCGGGATGATCTGCTTCCTCATTATTTAATTGATATGGGCTGGTTTTGAGCGATGGGTTTGACGTTACACTGTTCCATACACAGCAATAATTAAATCTGTTAGTGCTAAGGCTGCGCTGCTAGTTATTAAAATTTCCCTATAAGTGGTTAATTCATTGAGCGTGGTTGAAATATCGGAACCTGCACTAGCTTTCTTCACTAGCACACGTAAATTAAATACTGCATGCTAGTTATGATTTTCCCACTAAAGAAATTTTGCAACGGCCTAGTTTAATAAACCCTGCCCTAGCTCCAGTCGCTGGACTAACAAAATTTGAATTCACGAACGGCTAAATAAGTGTCTGCTTTAAACTTCGCTTATCCATCACCATTATTTTAGGCAGATCAACTAAAAATGTAGCTTATTGAGGTGTGCTTATGTTTCGCGAGCAGAATACATGAAAAACAACTCAAACACAAGTGTCGATTGACAGATCAAACTAAACTTGAAGAGAACAAGCATCAGCGTAAACACAAATAAATAGCTCAGCTACCCTTGTACTGAGTTCATAGAAAGTAGAGACGTTTGGAAGAATTTGATAGATTTGTCATATGCGATTAATAGTAAAGTCTAAGTATTTATTGAGCAGCCAACTACAATCAAACTAAGTTGCGTTATACTTAAATAGCTCCAATAGAAAATCATTGTATTCTATCAAAAGATTTTGTCATTCCGTCTCAAAGCCCCTCATTTCATCATATCTCGCGTCACTCTCCTTCAACAAAAACTGAGAAATGGCATTTACAATATGAGCCAGTTGTTCTGTAGCCACAAATCTCCCGCCAGTGAACTCCTTGACTCCAGAACTCGGAAAAAACTGTTTTACAGCCTCTCTCATTCTCAACTTCTCCTGCAACAGTTTAGGAAAGTTCAAGCTATTTCTACCGACTATGAAAAGAGCAGGATTGGTGTACTGAACATCCTTCAAGTTCCAATCGCAATACTCATCGAGAAACCCAGATTCTGCTATTGAATCCAAAGGAACTCTCAGCTCAAGCCCCTTGCTTCCCCCCAAATTTTTCAATAAGAATTGGATTGTGCTCCCTTCTTCAATACCAAACTTAGTTCTCAACAATTCGCCACTCTTCTCCATATACTCTTTATCGCTTCTAGCTATGCCGCTCTCGTTTACCAAGTATCGTAACCCCGAAACAAAGCGTTCTAATTCATCCCTCGCTTCGTCTCTCATAGGGCATGGAAGAGCTTCTACACATACTAGCTTGGCAGCGTCGACGGCTCCATCTAAAACTGCCCTCATGCATACATTACCACCTAAACCTTCACCTACAAGATTGACTTTGTCAAACTGGTTTTCTTTACAAAACTCTGCGAGGTCCTCTACTAAAGAATCCATACTAAATTCGTCCACGGAGGCTACATTTCCGCTGAAGTGATTACGAAGATTTACACAATAAACATCAGTTTCAAGAGTCTGACACATGTCGTTAGCCTCAGTACGGAATGATTCTTTTGAGGAAAGGAAATCATGAAGATACACTATCGGTTCATCAGGATTGTTAGGTGATTTCTCGAGAAATGAGTGTCCAGGCTTGAAAACGTCAAACTGGAACGCTGGCTTGAGACTGAAGGCCCGGGTAAGCGCAAGTCGGGGTAGTCTGAATTTGAACATGTCAATTGCCAGATTTCTCAGAAAATCTAATAATCAATTGTTATCAAATTGTTTTTTTTTGATATCATTATTGGTCAATTGCTCACTGCATCAGTTGATGGGGGGTGCGGTTAGCATTCTTGGAAATCTCTCATATTTAGAATACCGTGGATAATGTTGATATCTTGTACAAGATTTTTCACTCATCATAGTAATATCTTATGTGTTTGGTTTCTATCAATATAGATTTCTTCCTCCTGCCTATCTTCCTATTCTTTATTTCAAGCATACAGCTGCAGATTAAATCTATTCTTTATCATCTACCTACACACCGTTATAACGCAACGGGTGGTGACTACTTTCCCCTCAAATTTACCGATTCTATTCGAAAACGTTATCGGAGGTTGAGCCTTCAATTTCATCGTCTTTGCCTCTCTGAATTTGGTTTTATCTGGGTGCGAAGAGTAGTTTTTCAGATACTGAAATCTAATCCTGCGTTGACCGTAAGTTGCTAATATTCTCAGAATACACCCACTACAGGATTAGAATAAACATCCCTGAACTGTATTTCGAAAAACCGCTCCTGCCTCCAACCTACCCATTAGGTTCTCTCGCTTCACCAAAGTCACATATCCTAAAACTAGTCATTCTGTTCAAAAGTGATACGGGTTTGCGCCAACTGTAAGTACAACCTCCTTTACATAAACACAACATTTAAGTTTAGTTTCAACAAAATTGGCATTCCCCCTTATATCCTTTCCCAAACAAGAAATACGTACTTTACCATAACTCTTTAAAGGAACATTAGATTCTCTCAAAAACTACAAGTCATCAAAAATGAGCCCTCAAGAACCCAATAAAATGCTGTTCGTGACTCTTGGAATGTTCATTATCGACGAGATCCACTATGCAGACGGCAGCTCTCAACACGACGTCCTCGGCGGAGGTGGTCTTTTCGCGCTTTACGGTGCCGCAATTGCTCTTTCATGCTCTGACTCTAAGCAGGCGAGTTTTATTTTGGATGCTGGACATGATTTCCCCGAAGCTGCGGCATCCAAAATAGAAGCTTGGAATACTCTGGTCGTGATTCGGAAAGACGCTTCTAGAAAAACAACACGTGGCTGGAATAAGTACGGGGAGAATGACTTTCGGGAGTTTCGCTATTTATCGCCCAAAAAGAGAATAGATATCGATGATTTATTAAACTACCCAAAGTTAGCTAACTCAAAATCTTTCCATTTCATTTGTTCTCCTGACCGATGCTCTGAAATGGTCAGAAAACTAGAAGAATACTCAAAACAATCACTTGAATCACAGAGCTCTCCTTTGATTTGCTGGGAACCAATCCCCGATCTCTGTACCCCTTCCTACTTACCAGCATGCCGAAAAATCCTTAGAAGTGTAGCCGTTCTCAGCCCAAACGCAGAAGAGGCTGCACGTTTCCTCGGTCTTCCAGAGCCTTTTGATAAGGATCTGTTGGAAAAACTTGCGGCCGAGTACCTCCCCTATGTGCGCTCTGATGGATGCGTTTGTTTGCGCTGCGGCGAGATGGGGATATATCTTGCAGCACGCTCCGGATACAGCCGCTGGTTCCCAGCCTACCAAAGTGTGAATCCACTGAAAACGATTGTAGACTGCACGGGGGCGGGGAACACTGTGTGTGGCGCTTTTACCGCTGCATACGTGGCGAGTGGGAGTTATTTAGTGGGAGGGGTGATGGGGAGCGTGGCTGCGGGAATGTGTTTGGAGCAGTTGGGGGTGGGGAAGGTAGAGGGGGTGAGACGGAGGGTGCTGGAGTATTTGAAGTGGGCAGGGTTTGATGAGGTGGAGAGAGAGGAGGTGAAGGTTTTCCTAAGCAATTAGCTGCTATAACAAGCGAGGCACCGAGACTTGATGTATCAAGGTATTAGATATGATCATAAATTATCCAGATTATTGTTGTAAGTGTTTACTTTGGGCGTTCACAGCAGTTATATATAATTGTCGGAATACAAGTGTGTTCTTTGAGCTTATGGAGATGAAGTTGTTATTTGAAATTGTGGAAGTGAAGTGTGATGGTTCGCAACAACCTTCATGTGTGAAACGTCTTGGGCGTAAAAGTTGAATTGTTGCGCTCTTGATATATACGCTACAGGAAAATCTATCAAAAGTAAGTTGGTGGGACAGTTGCCTCGGTCAATGGTCAAGCGAACACCATGATCTCCTGAGGTACGCTCTATACACTTTCCCAGGCTATTCAAACACCTCCTTTTGCGATTTCCAATACCGAGTTGAGAGATTGTGAGGTCGTTTAACTAGCCCGGGGCTTAAACTTATTAGTACGAATACATCGAATGGTACACAACTGAGCCTGTTAAGCGGGAGGAGGACTATAAAATTTCCAACCGAATTCTGCATTTAGGGTAATCGCTTCATACACATCATGTAGTGCGCTTAACAATTTTTAGTGGACACCTTAAACAAGAATAACCAGATCAATGATTGATTGAAAGAACAAGAAATTCACTTAACCGAAAAAATTATTAATCGTTTTAGAATCTGTAAAACTCCTCAACTGGAAATTACCAAATCCTGACTAGCCCAAGCCCATCGAAAATAAATAATTTGTAGATCCAAAATCTCAGCAAAACAGTGGGCATTATCCATAATTGTGAGTATTTGAGGTGCTTTGCAATGGGTCTTTTGGTGTGATTTTGATCATATAAAGGAAAGGTGATTCATTGATATTGAGGGTATACTTTGGGGACATACATAGTGTTCTCAAGCATTGATCAAGTTAAGTGATGAATGAGTTGAAGTGATTCTTATTTCCAAGGGATTTTGGGAGAATCAGATGAATGATCTTACGATAATTGATAGAAAGGTATTTTTGATACAAAGGTGTCCTCGATATGTGGAAATCTCTCTTTTAAGGATGATGCACCCTTTTCCACAAAACTTTTCAGTCATATTGAAGCTACTATCTCATTTTGATATGTCAACCTGAGGCTCTACGATAGACGGCCTATTTAATATGACACCTTACTGTTTATTTTTATTACTCTCAACTGTTTGTCACAAGTAGACAGAAGTTTTTATATTCAAGAGCTTCACGCTCCATATACAGTTTCCAATCCATTTCTATTCTTCTTTATCTATACAGTTCAAACTAAGTCTTCATATCCATTAATGTGAACCGCCAAACTAACCAGCGAACCGACTTCAACTGATAAATATACCACCTTACCAGTAAGTTCATCAGTCATAGCTTCACACGCCTCGCAGGTTTCGATATGACGTTATCCCTCGCTATCCGTGACGAAAACGGCCCCGCTCTCCGAAAAGCGCTCCTCCTCTCATCCCCACCCCCAAAACCCCCCTCGGTTCTTGGAGAACGGTGGCACGCCGTAGCCCTTGAACACTACACTTGCTACAAACACCTTGCCAACACCAACGTTGCTGAAGCCTTCGATGCTGGTCTCGCAATGCTCCGGGCCCTCATCAGAGTAACCAATCTGGAGGATCGGTGGGTGTTACCTGCTCTCAAGGGCGCATGCAAAGATGTGAGAAAGCTAGCAAAACTAGCAGATATCGCAGATCCCCAGCCTGAGAAACGACTTGAGAAATTGGCAAGAGCGGTTTCTGATGCTTTCAAAGCGTGTTTGAACGATCGGTGTGAAGTTAGAAATCGTCTGAAAACTTTAGGCGTATACTTTTTTGTAGGCCAATTATATAGCATATATTTTGAGTTGGACAAAACCGACTTGGCCAGGGCTGTAGCAGACGCGTTTCGATTCAAGCTCGCGGAAATGCCAAAAGTAGATAGTGTACCGAAAAGTGAAGCTGTAGTGTATTTATACTATTCTGGTAGATTACAAACAGGTGAAGCTCAATATCAAGCAGCGCTCCAATCATTAGAAAAAGCCTTTGAATTGACTTTACCTCACCATCACTCACAAAGAGAGAGAATTTTGATTCTGATGGTGCCTATAAAATTCCATGTAAAGAAAGTCTTGCCTTCAAGTGTAATGCATACAAAATATCACAAAGTCAGAAGACTCTACGAAGGAATGTATATAGCAGTTAAAAATGGCGACGTTAAGAAATACTCTACGGAGGTTCATCGTATCGAACCTTTTCTCTTGAGAATGGGTTTGTACGTAGTTGCTGAAGAGACTAAGCAGTTAGTGCTACTCATGTTATTTAGAAAAACTGTAGCGGCTTGCGAGATGCTCCCAGACTTGTTCAAGGCACTGCAGATACCAATCACAGCGTTTGCGACGGCAGTGGCATTGGTCTGGAGCGGGGGGAAGGATTTTGGAGAGAAATTGGCTGACGGAAGGATTACTGTAGACTTGAAGGGGGGGGAGTGTATAATTGGGGGGTTGATCTGGAGGGGGTATGTGAAAGGGTATGTTTCACATGTTCATGGGGTGGTTGTTCTAAGTAGGGGGGTTAGGTTCCCTAAACTAGTAGTATAACTCGCCAGCGGAGTGAGTGGGTTCTACAACTGATTTTCCCTCAAATAGTGGGCTAATTGAGAGAGTTGGTAGCATACCTCGTAAGCGAGAGATACAAATATCTTGCCTGTACTAGAATAGCTAATGAGAGGAGTTTCTACGAGGAGGAGAACGACCAGATTTATAGCTTTTGACCGTAATGTTCTGAGCGAGAAGAAGGGAGTACTTTAGAAAACTAATTCCACTTCTGAAGATCTAATAGCTAATATAATTGTCTACTACTGAATGATCAAATTATCAATCTTCACTTGTAGATAATGAAATATGTATATATCTTCATGTGCATAATCACGAGTAATAAGACTATCTTTTGCTAGCGAGCTATTCATATATCTGAGAGTAGCGACTTACTCAATCGTCGGATATATCCGGCAGTTTGCTAGTAGCAGTGCTAATACCTAATCAATCTCTGATATTTAGCTGTAGAGTGGGCACTTTACATTCTTTTTTTCCGCCCCCATGTGAAGAAAATCATACACACAATTGAAGAACCTGATCGTGGCATGAGAGCGGAGCAGGGATTTAAGTTTTAGGAACTGTGTTCATACTCACACTCTCAGTAACATTGTTCATAAAGAGGGCCAGTAAAACTGATAGGCCTTCAAGTTTTTTAAACAGAGATATACTAATAGCACGGAACTTTTCGAAATATGTCATATGAGATCTGTTATTTGCAGTGGACATACACTATGAATAGTTTACCATATCACTATATTTGATAAACCAGTAGTGTCTACAACAGCCAATACATACACTCATATTAAAAATCAGAATAACATTGAAAAGATAAGCCATCCAATGTTTAACTCGCTTCAATAAAGTATAACGATACACTGATACATTGGGTATATGCAGAGTAAGTTGGCTAACTCGTTCACCAGCTCACTCTGTATATCTAACCTGATTATCTGAGCTACTATTCCAACCCATCAACGTATCAAATGTTCGATAATGATTATAAGAATAATCAATATCTGATAGGCTGACAAAGGACGCGTGAATCCTCATTGAAACAAGCACCTCACTTTGTTAGCCAATAGATCTTGCTGCATTTGGCTTATCAAATATACTGACTCAACCACTTGATTCCCTCTCCATACCCCTGGCGCATCACCACCAGAACCATGAAAACCTCCACCGGTCTAGTCATACCATCTAACTTCACAATACCCTTCCCAGTTGTATTGTACAACCCCAAAGCGTTTCTCAACTCGCTCTCAGGAACAGCATGAACAGAATCAATCTTATTACCCAAAATCAAGAATGGAACCTTGTGCAACTCTTCAATTCCCAAAAGATGGTCCAACTCGATCTTACTCTCTTCAAATCTTCCAGGGTCTGCGGCATCAACAAGGTACACAATCCCATCAACCTCTGGGAAGTAGTCCTTCCAAAGTCTACGAGCAAGCTCGTGGCCACCGAGATCAAAAGTGGTGAATTTCACAGACCCAATAGAGAGCTCTTCAGATGTTGGGTGAAGGGTAGGCAGAAGAGTGGCAAGACGGTCGTTCTTGAGCATATGGAGAAGAGTGGTTTTACCTGCATTGTCAAGACCAAGGAAGAGAAGCTTGGCGTTTTTGTTCCAGAGGCCGAGGGAGGCAAGAACATCTTGGACTGGTTAGTACCACATCTACGAGCGAAGCGAATAGATGTGGGTCTCAGTAATAAAAAATGAATAATTCACCAGATAGGACATCCAAGAGCGAGGTTGAGCTATAGATCATCAATCAAACTGTAGAGAGAACAGAATCAGAAGAGAGTGGAATTTTAAACCGCCTTACGCTAGTAGACTCACCAGTTGGATAGCAAGCTACCAACGATTGGACACCAACACAAAGAAACAGTTAAGACTTTGAGTCTAGTAACAGAGGAAGTATATTTGACTTATAGAATAAATGTCTCACCCTTATCAAAATAAAAAAGTTCAACCAAATTAAAAGTACAAAGGGGTTCAGATAGAGGCTCATATCAAGAAGACCCAATGAATGCATCATTCAAAGATCAGCACAGCTTAATATCAAAATCACTTTATCAGCGGAAGCATACATATAATAAAACAAAACCTAACAAAATCACAATTAAATGAAATCAATCATGAAAACCCCAAAATCAATCGAAAATCATTCTAATGTTATACTGGTATCCATATGATAAACAGTAAAATCTATCAATGCGCCAATCATCACAATCAGCAATAGATTTACACATGCTCATCAGATCAAGGAACATCAAGAAATCACGTATAATTATCAAAAAATGTTGAACAAAACCGCATCAAATATCGAGCAAAATCTAAACAATTGCACAACCATAAGGAAAGTGAATTATTGTCAAAGCTTGAATTATACGTCAAGCAACTGATAATCACTGATAGGTATATCAACCAAAAATCATCGAAAATCATCAAAATCATAAGATCAAAAAAAGAATCACATCTAATGATCATTCCAAACAATTCAGCCGAATCCCAGGCTTTGATAACACATACACCAGTCGAAAATCCACATTTGTAGTGTTATATGGTGAGAAAATTATTTGGAATAAAATGGACACATCAGTGAGTTCTAAGCGCACTACCAGCAACGTATGAAACGAGTTGACTTGTAAACAGAAAATGTATAGGTGGATGTTTTTTTTGCAGTGTTATGCTATTCTGTTTTTCAATTCAATTCGTATAGTTTGATCTTCAGTTTTTGGTGTCTTTGTGTTAATTGTTCTTTATATTGCGGTGTATATGGATGGGGTTTACTGGGTAGGTGCGGTGATTCGTTCATTTAAATATATAATGGTTTGTTTGATTACTGCCTTATGATTGTTAGCACTTGAGAGTTATCTCTCCAGTTATACACTGTTCTTTTTTATGCGTTGAATGTGTGTTAAACAAGGCCTTAGATTTGATTGATTAGCAATGAGATGTTTCCATAAGTGTTATTACAAGTGTTTTGGTAGGTTTTCTTGCTATATTCTTTGGTCTGAAAAGGCATTAGAGTGTATGCTCATACGTGCGGCTGTTGTGATTTATTTGACACTTCAGTGAGTACTAGACAGGAAAAGTAAGGGGCCTCGTTTTATCAACTATTGGGGAGTGGGGCAACAGCAGACTTTCTTGCGATGGAGAGCTTTTGATATAGAGGTTCTGACATTTTCTGACATTTTTCAGCTCTCATGTAGTATTTTAGGGAGTAAACATTTTCAATCGTTTAAAGAGTATTCATGATCTTGGCGATCTTCTGTCTTCAATCATACGGGAAGCGTAAACTACTCATCATAAAGATCTAAAAGCTTACAATAAAGGGACACTGTTGAATTGCAGTTGTGCACCCAAGTTTTGTGAAGTCTTCCGGAAAAACACATACTAATAATATAAAAGGATAGTGACGGAATCGACCAGAATCACTTTCAAAGTTGAAGGAGTACCTTCTGACTGGAACACAGGCTCCTTTCTTATGGCCCTGCTTGGAGACTGAGCTAAGCGTGAGGTCTTGATCTGGCACTCCAAGATTGGACCCAGATAGGAAGTTCTAAATTATAGAAAATGTAAAAATTTAGATATCGCTCTAGAAAATTTCAAAACGATTGAACACTACTATCACTTATATACACGGCTTGTCCCAAACCCACCTGCTTTCCCTCCAAATCGTAAACCACGTAAGCAGAACGCAAGAATGCATCACCAAGAATGAACTCGTCCAATCCAGAGTCCAACACCCCAATGATACAAAGCTCGTTGCCCAAAATATCCGTTATCCCAGCGTCATACAAAATCTGAGAGAAAGGAACGGTAATCTTGACCAGCCCGAAGTCGAAAACGAAATCTGGCATATCCGTTGAACTGCACTCTCTTACATAAGCCTCGGCCTGGACGTTATACACCCCGTAAAGCATCCCAAAAGCTGTCGCTACTGCCAGAGGAGCATAGATGAGTGTGGTTCCAGAGTCGAGGAGTGCGTGGTACAGGCCGGACAAAAGAGGAATTCCAGAAGAGGTGATGCCATCAAGAGTCACAAAAAAGGCTACGGCATCAGAAGTTTGCTCGTTCGAGTCGTTAACATCAACGATGTCAAGATATACCAAACTGTCGTACTTGGCAGAGTCATACCCGCCAAAGATGATTGTTCCAGAAGACGCATTTGCAGAGTCTAAATAAAGAGAGTACGCTATTTTCGAAATAACCCCCTGGCTCTTAAGAAGCTGCGGAAAGTTTGGATACTGTGTGCCAGCAGCCTCTAACCCCATAAAGGAAATGCCCAAAATCCCCTGGCCAATGTCCTGGTCTGTGGCCAAACCAAATTGGATGCCGCTTACACCTACGCCACCAAAATCGACGTCCTCCGTCGCCCACGTGCCTCTAGCATACGTTTCGGAGCCCTCAACACCGTAGTTGATCTGGAAGTCCATGTTGAGCGACTTGTAACTGCTCGATTTGGTCTCGTCAAAAGAGCCATCGGAGCAGGTAGAGCTCGAGCAGCTGGAGGCCGCCGGGACCCACAAATCTGACAGTCCCGTATCAAGGATGACTGTGAGTGACTGTTTATTGGAGCCCATAGAAAGCTCAGCCGCGTAGTAGCTGCCTTCGTTAGGAATCAGTACACTTCTCGCATTGAAAGATTTGCTGGACGAGTTTGTGACGTTGTGCGCGTGAAAGGCCTTCAGCTGGATAGTGAAGGGGATAGAGAGAGGAGAAGACCGCTTTTGGATGGTGTATGAGGACACAGTTTGGAGAAGAAGAAGAATAGTAGTTATTTGCATTATGAAGGTTGCACAGCAATTCTTAGGGGAAACTGTTTATATATACCCCGTATGCGCTTCGCTCTATTGTGTTTTTACATGTTTGAGACGTTGCGTTAGACCTGTGTGATCATTATATGATCCCTGCACGGAATAATAGGATCCACCAATCCAGGCACGATGTGCACAAACCGGGACGCGATAAATGTTAAAGATTTACCATTTACGTAAGACCTACAGTTTTTTTGTATATTGAGGAGAAAAGAGCACACTATGACGATTTTAGAGTTTCATCGGGGCTACAAGTGTATGCAGCATATATGCCATATCTTACCCTTTGTAATTTGACGCGATGATCATTGCGTGTACACCAAAAACGGCAAGGATTTTCTGGGGCTTGTATGTATATGTCAATGAGTACCTGAAGGTGGCTTTAACTGCATTTGTGATATCACCTTATTGTTAGCTGTAAGAGTAGAAAGATTATAAGTCCTATAGAGTTTTCTGAATTGCTGGTATCAGTGCACTTAGGGCTGTATATAAACCCATTTATAGATGAAGTGACTGCACCTTGAGCTTGGCAAATCACTGTGCAAGCTATTAGACGACTGCAATTCGAATCGGCTTGTTAACCTACCAAGTTGCCGAGTCGTGTCTAATTTAGGTACGGATGGTTGTAGATATACCTCAAGGAGCGGGGAGAAAAACAACAGTCGTCGGGTGGATCATTATCAGTTCACTTCTCCATTTCCAACGCAGTTTTCCTGTTATTCCCACACACACTCATCGAGTCTGGGTACAAAAGGTCAGAATGGAGCTTTTAATAAGCTCTCATCGTCACGGACAGGAAATGATCTTTCTTTTCATGTGTCAGAGAGCTCACTTTTCGAATGACGCAGATTTGAACGAAAAGGAGAAAGCCAAAATGAACATCATCACGAAAAAAAAGTGTACCTAGATATATTGGCGTCGCAAAAAGTATAAACTCTTATCCAGCTTCCATTCAATCTCTCGTTTTCATCCAAGTTATTAACTCTGGTCTTGAATGCAGATCAATTGAGAGCCTCCAGACCATATAAGAGGTAGTTTAAGTTGTAAGGATCGATGGCTCCGCCCAACTAGGCATCTATGATGGATATCCAAAATTACTAGCAAAGTATCAATAAAACACCATATCTCAATATATCCATGGCCTATATGAACGTACAAGCCCACCAGTTGATTCCCATATTTATGGCTCCACCCAACAAATAAACTTTTTTAATTACAGATTCGGCAACCCTCGAACATTTTAAAAAAATTATAAAAAAATAAAAAAATAAATTTTGAAACATTCTCGCTTGCCAAAATGGGGTCTATACTATCACGACTTTCCCAAGAGCCGCCAATCCAGCTCAACGAAAATGCCAAGAGACCACTTGAAGACCCTCCTCAGCAATTTTGGGCTAAAAAACCAAGAACTGAGCGTCCTGCAGGCATGTCAAAAAAGCAGTGGAAAAGAGAACAAAAAAAACAGTATTGGGAAGGTAAAAAAGATGAAGTCCGGGAATTTCGTCGTGTAAAGAGAAACGCCAAAAAAGAAAGAAAAAGAGCTCAAATCCAAGAGCGATTGGCCAAGGGAGAAAGTATGGAACAAATTGCAAAAACTATGCTGATGCCTAACAGAAGCAGTAGTAAGAAATTTTTCGTAGACCAAACTCCAGCCAATATCAAAATTCTATATGACTGTGATTTTGAAGACAAGATGAATGAGAAAGAGTTAAGTTCATTAGTCAAACAAATTGGTAGATCGTACAGTGAGAATAGAAGAAGTCCTAAATATTTAAACATGGAGATTGGGGGCTTTTCAGGTGGCATGAAGGACATTTTTGATCTCAAAGCCAAAGGCTACGAACACTGGCAAAATGTAAATTTCAATGAAAAACTGTTAGAAAATGGTGTCCATGATTTGGACCTCTCAAAGACTGTGTATTTGAGTGCAGATGAGCCAGATGCTAAGATCGAAGAGTTGGAAGAAGGACATACTTACATAATCGGGGGCTTGGTGGACAAGAATAGATATAAAGGCTTGTGTCATGAAAAGGCCAAAAAGCTCGGAATTAAGACTGCTAGATTGCCTATTGACGAGTACATAAATATTCTGGGAAGAAAGGTGTTGACATCGCTACACGTGTATATGCTTTTATTGAAATGGGTCGAGATCAGAGATTGGAAAAAGGCTTTTGAAGAGGTGCTTCCTAAGAAAAAATTGGGAGATGAAGAGGGAGACGAAGAGGGGGTTCAGGAGGCTAAGGAGGAAGTTAAAGAGGGGGTCGCCGACAAGAGTGAACCGGAAAAAGAAGAACAAAGTTGAGAAGAAAAGAAAAAGGTAGAAGGGAGATGAAGAGGTTTTTGTTGTGGACGATTGATTGATTCAGTGGTGATTCTCGATGTATTGTTGTTTAGTTCTTTTAATTGATTGATATCTCGTTTTTGTATGTAAATTGGTGGGGGCTGCTGTTCCCTACAGTGTATATCTCAATTCTTATGTATCTATCAATTTCCTCAGCTCATTTACATGACCTTGCGTTGTGGTTCAGTTTAAACAACCTCTTACATCTCTTTGACACCCAGAAAAGTCCCTAAATTCAAGTACAAAGCTACAAATAATCGTATTATAATATAAATTGAACTAAATGACATCATGAAGAAACCTTTCAATACAGCAGACCACTGTACTGAGTGTATGAAAATATTCGTCAAGCCTCCTCATCAAACTCACTTTCTCTTTCTTCTCCCTGCGTAATCTCTCAACTGTTCCCTTCCCTCCTCCGTCACAAACACCCGTCTTCTTTCTTCGTCTTTATATAACAATACCCCAATCTCTTCTGCATAAGTCCGGATAGCCCTATACTCCCCCTCACTTTTGAACTCCTTGAATAAGTAGCCCCCGAACAGCTGGATTCGATCCATTTCCAACTGCCAAAGCTTGATTTGGTCAACTATATTGCTAGGAATAATCTCTAAGCTGCGCATATTCATATGAGAAGCCTTGACCCCATTCACGCTTTCGTACTCAATTCTCTTGGTTAGCGCTTCCTGAGCAAGTTTCCGCATTTGAGGGTGTGCGTTCACCTGGAGATACGCGATGATCTGGTCTGATGTAATCCCGCTTCGCAAAGCTCTTTGAATGCTTTCTCTGGTGATTTGTCCCGTGACCAAGTTCGCAAACCGCAGCCGTAAGTGGACGAAAAGATTGAGAATGGCAATTTGCAATGGCAGAGTGGCGTAGCAGTACAATTTGAAATTTGTTTCTATGATGATGCTTCCTGTTTGGTCCTCTTCTATAGCTTTGCTCATCGCAGAGGAGGCCGAACGGAGTGCCGCCGAATCAGAAGTCAAGGTTGTTGCCAATCTTGTTGGATAGAACCTTTTCAGACTAGACTTTCGCTGGTATATCAATCCGTAGTCTCGCAAATCTTCCAACATAGTTACTTGCGTCTTGCTCAATGCATCCAAACTGTAATCCTTTCCCAATTCCAACGACCCGAGCATAAAGATGAAGTTGAGAACGTCCACGGCATCCATCTGAAGAGCCTCTGACATTTTGAGATATTCCAATAGTAAAGTCCATATCTGGGCATTGACATCCTGGAGAAGGAATTGGAATCCCAGGGTTGTAATTCTCACACTCGATAATCGTCTTTTTACAATGTCACCTTCAATGGCCATTAACCCACTTTTTTGAAGTAACATGAGAACACCAACACTTGGCAGTTCTTCGAGTTCTGTTCCCACCATGAAATGAAGGATGGCCTCCCACTTCTTTGTTGCGTATTCGTCCAAAAATGAAATAGGAACTTCACGTCCATCCGGAGGACAAGGGACACCAAAAGCGTTCTCTGCCCCATCGCCAACCAACGCATTTCGAAGGTTTTGACGGAAGTGACGATCTAATGCGAAATATCCATTTTTCTCAACTACTAAGTTCAACAGTTTGATGCGTCTTATTGCCTCGGCTTCCAATTTCTTACCCTGCTCCAGACCTACCCAAAGATCCCATACTGCTGATTTTATGGGCTTTTCATTGAAGACCATCAGCATTATATAGAAGCGTGCAAGTCCAGGAAGAAGACGGTATACAGCGAGACATGTTGCCGGAGAACGGAAAAGACGAGACTTGGTAGTGGGAGGAAGGTTTTCAAGATATTCGTTGACAGTGTTTTTGAAAAGGTAGGAGGACATTTGAGAGGACTATGAGCACAAAGTGCAGATTCTTATTTACTGTAGCTGATATACCTTGACTTTTAAGGTCGAGAGTATATGCAGTATCAACACAGGAACACCGTGATTAGCAGCACACTGATAATCAGCCTCACACGCTGCTGCCAACAAATTTCTGAGAAACCTGGGGGGGGTTGGTTGACTATGCAGTATTCTTCCCAGCAATCCTTAATGTATTAAGGTATCGTCCCTAGTTGCTTTTTTGAGCTTTCGGGGAAGGATACACGAGCAAGAAAGCAATATAAGGAGATTCGGGTATTCAGATTTTCTAATCAGGTGGCCAGCCTTAACCCGTAGAGGAAATCTATAGCGCCCTAGTTGACTTGATTGAATATTTAATTTTGCGCGTGCGCTTAGTATTTTTCGAGGGTGAGCATACAAAATATCTACCCCTACTAAATAAAAACCAATAAGTTTTTGAAAAAGGTGAGGTCCGTAAAATTGATCTCCATTTAAAAATAAATGAAGCAAAAAAAAAAAAGAATGGACGAGTTGGGAATTGAACCCAAGACCTCTCCCATGCTAAGGGAGCGCGCTACCAACTGCGCCACACGCCCAGATTTAAGGGAATTTAGCTGCAAGTGGTCAAGAGCAATTGCGTTATTTGTACTTGATTTCCATTCAACTTGACTACTTCTACTGCTTCCATTATTAGCTCAGAGTATCCAAAACTCTTTCTGAGCTTGAATAGAAGCCTGGGGAAGGGTAAGCTCGGTGAGGTGTTCAACGATAGACGATACACAGACATTTGCAGTGATACTCAAAATATGTTTTTATGTGCCACCATAGAAAGTTCCATCTTATTACCTCCAAACTACCCCCCCCTCTCCTCCCCCCCATCAAGAATATCACTATCTCCCCATATCTCTCCACAGATCAGCTATTACTTTTAAATCAGCACTATTCAGTTCCTTACATTCACGTTAACATAAATGTCCAATTTTTATTTCTCACTTTATATACTAACGCCCTCCATATCACTCCCATAAAATTTCAATTGTCATAAATCAATCCTCATCACCTGCATATCCAGCATGCCCATGCTCCGACGCAAAAAAGCGTCAACATCGACCCCCAAAATCCTCAAACCTGTAACACCTAACACACAGGGTGACCCTAAAAAGCCCCTTCCGTCTATCCCCTCCACTGATGCAGATAACGCGATTCACAATAAAATGACGCGAAATTTTCGCGTTGTTTACCGTAAGAAGACCACAAAAAAACACAAGACGTGGGACGCTGACGGACTTCTAGAACTCAGATCTGGCTTTGCGGTGCTCAGAAATGAGGAGAATAAGTTTGTCACTCTGTGTAGTCAAAAATGGATCGATTTAGAGGGTATATTAGAGATGAATTCTTTAGAGTTGGAAATTGATTGTGAGATTTTTGATGAGAATCAAAACTCTTCTGAACAGGTGCCACATCCACTCAAAAAAGTTGTCAATAAAGTTGTAAATAAGCCATTCAAAATGAGAGCGCGGCCAGTAGTACCTAAAATCGAGATCAAACCAGAACCACCAACAAGTACCAAAAAAGTACAAAGTGTAAGCAAAATTGAATCTTCAGACTTAAGGACGTCACCCGAATGCCCTGAACTTACTCTTCCCCATCTTCCGGGATGTACTCATGAAGTGGCACTTTCCCCTATTCTTGGTAACCATCTTCGGCCCCACCAAAAAAAAGGTCTCATTTTCTTGTACTCTTGTGTCACGGGAATGCGCTCTTCCCAAAACGGGTGCATTTTAGCTGATGATATGGGCTTGGGCAAGACTCTCATGACGATTTCTCTTATATATACTCTTCTTAAACAGGGCCCATATGGAAAGCCAGTTTGTAATAAAGTCCTTATTGTAGCTCCAGTAACGCTTGTTTCGAATTGGAGGAAAGAATTTTCCAAGTGGTTGGGAGATCATAGAGTAGGTGTTTTGGCTATAGGAGATGGTCTCAAGGCCAACGAGCAGCTGGCTCTCAAATCCCTTCCACATTCAAAAGTATATCAAGCTGTTATAGTCGGTTATGAAAAAGTCGTTCTTCTTGCAGACTTGCTAAGGAATGTAAAATTCGATATGCTAGTTTGTGACGAAGGTCATCGCCTAAAGAGCGGAGCAACCAAAGCGGCTCGTGCTCTTAGGGACTTTGGCATAGACAAAAAGGTTCTTTTGTCTGGGACTCCAATTCAGAATGACTTGGACGAATTCTTTACACTCGTTGATTTTGTGTGCCCAGGCTTACTTGGAAGCCAGTCAGAATTTCAAAAAGAGTATTCAAGGCCAATTGCCCGTTCAAGGGAAAAGAACTGTAGAGATAAAAATATTCTTCAAATAGGGAAAGATAAATCCGCAGAGTTGGTGAGGGTCACTAGACCTATCATGCTTAGGCGCACTCAAGCTGTTCTCAAAAGTTTACTACCTCCACAAACTGATGTAATCATATTCGTGAAGCCGGGCAAGGGACAGTTAGCTATCATGAAGCTGTTGGAGAGAGCGAGCTCTGAGAAGGTGGATAGCCTTTCTCTCATCAATACATTTAGAAAGGCCTGTAATGTACCTTCATTACTAGAGAAAGATGCACTTTTTTCGCGTCTATTCAACGGAGATCCTCCTAAAACTAATGTATCGTGCGCCAAAATGGGGGTTCTAGACAGCCTCATAAAGACAATCCACGAATCGACATACGAGAAAATTGTGATAGCTTCCAACTATACACGCTCTTTAGATGCGATAGAGCAGCTTTTAGGATCTAGAAAGTTGCTGTACTGTAGACTAGATGGAACGACTCCAGCCAAGACCAGAGACGGGCTAGTAACCAGTTTCAATAAGAGTGGGCGAGAGAAGTGTTTCGCTTTCTTACTCTCCTCGAAAGCAGGAGGAGTGGGATTAAACCTTGTAGGCGCTTCGCGGCTCATTTTGGTGGACGGTGATTGGAATCCAGCCATAGACATTCAGACTATGGCACGTATTCACAGAGACGGGCAAAAAAACAGAACGGTAGTGTATAGACTAGTCACTGCCGGAACACTAGATGAGAAGATTCTTCAGCGGCAGTTGATGAAACGAAGTTTGAGTGATAAGTTTTTAGATGGGCTGGAAGACGCCAAGGACGACGTCTTCAACCACTGCGACATGAAAGAGCTATTTAGAGTAGACGAAGAAACGCTGTGTAATACACACGATATATCTGGGTGTCTGTGCGGAGGTTCTGGTGAGGAAGTGAGTGTAGAGGGAGGGGTCGATTCTGATGAGTCTTTCAACGGCTGGGTCACCGCCAAGACGGTGAGAAAGGCTGAAAGTAAACGGAGTGCTGAGATTTGTAGTTTTTTAGCTGGATTCCGTCATATCGAGGGGGAGCAGTTGAGAAGGGGGGTTTTGGAGAGCGGAGAGAGGGTTGTAGATCGCGTAGGACGCGAGAGGGGGGTGCTGTATGTATTTGTAAGTAAGGGAAGAGAAGGAAAGGGGGAAGAGGGGGATGAAGAAGAAGTTGTTACTGAGGGGGATGAAGAAGAAATTGCTAAGCCTGTGACTAAGAAGCAAAAAAAGAGTTTTTCGCAAGGAAGGAAATCCTTGAAGACGGCCTCTCTGAAAACAACTTCAAAGGAACAGAAAATTGAGAGAGTAGGAAAGGCGAGTAACTTGAGTAGCTCGTTCGTGACAGAGTCTGATGATTCTGAGTTAGAGGAGTAGCTAAACTACTGGAATTACGCTACACTTAGATTCATGTAAAATTTGGTGTTCTGATGTGTAACTTGCACTTGCTTTATTGATTATGTCTTTGCATTGATTTGATCGAGTCTATCAGTTTTTTTATAATCCAGAACATCCCAGATAACATCGCAATTATTGGTTGAAACACTCAAACGAAGATCAACCATCCGTCTCTAAAGCAAGTCTATGAAGGAATACTCATTATCCAAAAAATAAGGATAAGCAAGATAATCCAACTACGATAAAAACACATAATCTCTTTAATTTGTTTATAATAAGGGTACATTGAATACACTTATTGTATACTTCTACGACAAAAATACCCAGCAACCCAAAAAAACCCCGTCTAGAGCTTTGCTCTACAGAACTCTCTTGCCAACCGCAAAACCCCTTCTGCAGCCCCATAACTTGCCTGGTACCCTGTCCCTCCCGCACCATAATTATGAATGATATTCCCCTCCCTTTCGACTCTCAACCCTCCCTTTCTGGTGGGTCTATAAGCCACATACTCTGTCACGATATCCAAATATGGTTTATTCCCAGGGTAAGCGTTTGAGTCGGTGAGCTCAGGGACCCATTTGCGCGCTCTATCCAAAATGCGTTTGCGCAAGGCAGGATCGATCTTATAGTCCATCTCCTCCATTTTACAAGGAGAGTAGCATCCCCCTACAATGCACCCTCCCTCTTTTCTATTCATGATATAGAAAAGCTCTCCCTCGACCCCAGGGTCAGCTACGTCCCGAACAGAGTACTGTCCGTGGCACGAGTTGGACAAGACCACAATATGACCTTTCACAGGATACATATTCTTGTCTTCTACACCCCCCAAAAATCTGCTTCCCAAGGCAGTACAGTTGACGATGATGTCTGGTTTTTGGCCCAGATGATGGTGTTTGTAAGCATCGTTGATATGGTCTACATTGACCCTTTTGATGGTTCCGCCTAAGGAGATCACTTTTTGGTAGAGGTAGGGAAGGTAGTGTGGGGTAGTGATGGTGACCGAATCAAAGCGGTACCCGACTTTTAACTCTGGGTCAGGAAACTTGAAGTTAGATTGGTCCAACTTTTTGAAACCTTGGACCAAGTACTTGAACCAAGGGTCCTCATAGTTTTTGGGATCTCTGTAGTATGTGTCTATGAACACCTTATGGACTCCCAGAGTTGGTTCCTCTTTGGCAAGCCGAAGGAACTCGGAGTACCCGGGCTTGTCGTATTCCTGGAGAAGAAAGTCGTCGTTCTCAGATGCCGACAGCCACTGTGCGCCGGCTTTTGACAGGAGGAGCTCGTAGTCACCAGGAAGGTGTTTGGCGATTATGGATACGGAGAAGTTGTTTTGGAGGAGAAGTAGGGCGGTTGTAAGACCAGAGACTCCGCAACAGGTTAGGAATGGACGAACAATCGCGAAGCATGAACGAGACAATACAGAATCAATTGTCAAGAAAATATGAATGAGAAATGTAGACAGAACATCTCCGGATCATTAGCTGAGAGGAGTGAAGAGAATTCGTGAGCAGTGTAGTCTGAAAGGGACTGTTTAGAATGAGGAATGTAGCAAGAAAGCCTTAAGGAAGAATTCATAGAATTGTAAGGATGAAGAGCTAATGATAGCATTAAAATTTGTGAATTCGAGCATCCGAGATCAGATTGGACCAACAATTTCATGCTCAAATCTACAAAACATGCCGATTTTTTCAGTCAAAGTAATAACCCGATGAGCTCTGCATGAAGAAAGTATAACCAGATTATCAGAAATAGAGTCAACCGTGAAGAGTACAAAGCAGGAATAACAACCAACTCCAAACCATTATTCAAAACATCTCACATCCAGGTCGAATCAAATCTACTCTATCAGAATAAATGTCTCACAGCTCATCGCTCAAGTATATACACTGCGGCCACTAAACTACCCACAATACACCCACAATGTGAGTTATAGTATACTATGGTGATCACACTATCTTTTATCACAGAACATTTCATAAAAAAGTTCCTAGTATAATGTATCAGTCATCATACTCTTAGACAAAAGAAGATGTAAAACAATCACAGAGTAGATTCACAAGTCTAAAAAAACAGACAATCGAAAAGATCTAGACATACCCAATAACAACAACTTTCTTCTTTTCAGACATGATGTGTTCTCCGAGAAATCACTTCATTTATATTCGATTCTGCAAGGTTCGGGGCCCTGGTGAGTCCGATAGACTCCATAGGCCACTAAGTACAACAAATTTGTCATTAACGAGGTGCTGTGCTGTATTTTCTGGTTTCTATGCATGACTTACTCAGACAAAGGTATCCCTCTCTGTTTTAGTGTTAGCTTTCGAGTAGTATTTCCACTTGACAAGTTTCAATTTGAGATATCGCTCAATCTACGCAAATCAGTCTAACAAATTACCAAATATTGTAAGCGAATCAATCGTTTCATATTTCTGATTTAATCGTTCGATGCGGGAAACGGCGCTCTTCGGGCATTTCCGTCGGGATTTCAACCAACTTTCTGGAGTGCGGTTAGTATACTTGGTTGATATGAGTGATGTCGGATGTTTCCTACATAATTGTAGTTTTTGGGGGAACGAATCGAATACTATTTAGATGTGTACTGGCGTTATAGGTTTATCGGTCTGGTCTGTGGGTTTCGCTGGAAACAACCGGAAAATCAAATATATGTTTCTGCGATTAAGTGTGAAGCCAAGTTCCAGAACTTTTCACAAGTTATATCACATACTACGTTTATAATGTAGAGTTAATAGATCCTGATCTGTCTTGTCTTTCTCAAAACCCATTCAGCTGGTTTTTGAACGTAAGTATTTAATCAATCAAGTGATAATACGCGAGCTCAGCGAAACTTCCTACAACTCCAGACAATCAATTCCGTTTTCGAAGGCCATTTAGTTCTCCACATAGTCTAAGCACTTTTTCGACCCATTCATCAACACGACTGCTGACAATATCCTGGTGTATTGGCAAAATGTACAGCAAATTCTGTAATTTCAAGAGCTCGAATCACTTTAACATCAGCTTGATGGCTTGTTGTGGCAAAGCGTACAGCCATTTAATATTCTTAATCTCTCTTTTCACTTCGCCCTTAAAGTAAAAGTAAACTAACTATAAGATCACACAACTTTTTCCAGCCAAAGAAACCCTACAAATGCTAAACACTACTCTTCACTAAAACAGGAGTCAATTCTGAAAAAGTTGCTCAGACGTTCATACTCTCATGCTTACAATATTTACATATTCTAATCTCCTTTCAGTTCACCACACCAAATTTTCAGCTCTAACAAAATACGCTCCAGCATCATCGCAATAGAAATTGGGCAACCCACGCAAAGCGAAACCAAAAAAAGACAGCCAACTTATTGATATCGGCACCTGATATCCCCCAAACTCACCAGAATACCCTCACTAAGCATATAAAGCTAATTATACACTAGTAAAATGCCCCAATAATGTTCTTCAAGAAGCCACTACCCAAACCTGTGGAGCTGTGGATCGTGCGACTACTCAACGAACACGATCTCATGACGCTCACCCGAGTATTTCCCCATGAAGAAGTGTTTCCTTACATTTTTGGCACCGTGTATTTTTCAATCTCGGAGGGAGCCAATGTGCTCCACAGGTATGCTATAGAAAACAAGAAAGACAAGTCCAACAACTTCTCAATGTTCTATGCACATCAGGATATGAAGATTGGTGACGGTTTTGACATAAAAAAAGGAGTATATATCTCACATGAGGAGGTACAACACAAGCATGAGAATATCGATTTTCTCAAACCATATATACGTCACGTAAATATCATGTGTCAGCGCAGAGACGAAGAGTTTGCACCTAGTTTCGATAGTTCCCTGTTTGCCTCGCATCTCGAGAATTTGGTGAGTTTCCAGGCTAATTTCGCTGCAGAAAACACAGCATCAAAGCTTCGTACACTAGTCCTCACTCTGTTCTACGGGGAGTTGAACTTTGTTACTTCGCATCTCCAGAGTCTTCGGTTGGAAGGGTATGGTGAGACCTTCAAGCTAGAACCTGAAAATTTCCCAGTGCTTTCAACTCTCGTGTTGGACGGTATTATGCTCCTGTGCGAAGGTGAGGTTCCCTCTTTGAAGGCCTTGACAATCAAAGGGGGGTGTGAAGCTGACGACATAGGAAAGGTGATTGCTACCCTAGGGCATGTAGAAGAGCTTACGCTTATCGGAAGTGTCGGCAGAGAACACAAAAGGTTGTTGTACGACTCAGAAACTCCTTCTGTTCGTAAATTGACTATAGATTGTAGTGAACGGTGTAATTTCTTCAACCTCTCCAAATTTCCCCACGCCGTGGATGTTCGGTTGCTTTTCCACAACTCCAAAGAAGAGGACATTCGCAATCACCTATCAAAAACTAAGTGTTTACAGTCTTTATCTATGACATCGTGCAAATTCAAGGCCTTCCCTCTGTTAGCATCCTCGGGAGTCACTCAGCTTGCCATAAAAAACTGCCATCTCACAGACCTCAAGGACTTGAAAGGACTTGAGAGTTTGAGAGATTTAGACCTTCTGTATAATCACTTGAAAGACTTGGATGATATGCCGCCGCTCCCCCGTCTCAAAACGCTCAATGTAGCGAACAACAGCCTTGAAATGATTTCTGAGCTTGATCTTCCAGAGCTCATAAAATTGGTGCTCAACCTGAACTCCTTAGTCACTGTTTCATCCAGTGTGCGTCTCCCAAAGCTCATAGAGCTCGAATGCAAAGACTGTCCTATGAACAACATAGAGTTTCTCAATGTTCTTCCGACTTTGGAAGTACTCTGGATAGACCTTCTGGAAGTTAAGGTAAGTGCACCTTTAAGATCTCTCGGAATGCTCAAATACGTGCACTTGAAAGGCGCTGTGAAAGAACGCATTTTGGACTTTCTGAACTTGAGAAATCTCAGGGAAGTAGATGTTGAAAACTGTTCTTTCGTTGAAATCCTTGGGTTGAAGCACCTGTCGAACCTCTGCAAGCTCAACTTAGAAAACAATAGAAAATTAGAGTCGATTCACGGGCTCGCAGAAGGCGTTTGTATCCCCCTGCTTGAGATCAAAGGGTGCCCAGTGACACTGATAAAGGCACTTGAGAATATTGATGGATTAGTGTCCTTAGAAGCTCTGGATAACGCTATTTCCGAAATCAGTGGTCTAGATAGTGCTACATATCTCACAAAACTCACTGTAGTTCAAAATATCGTCAAAAGGATCGGAGGATTAGACTCTTTGGCGAGATTGAGAGAGCTTAATTTAAGTCACAACGTCCTTACAAAAAATAGCGGATTGGATGCTTTGGTCAACCTTGAAAAGCTTAACTTGAGTCATAACAAAATCCAAAAGATTTCTGGGCTTTCAAAATTACACAATTTGAGGGCACTTCGAATGATGCACAACAGAATTACTAAAATTGAAGGACTAGCAGAACTTAATAAACTTGTTTTCTTGAACTTGTCAAACAACCCTATAAATACCATGGAAGGGCTAGATCGGCTAACGAATCTAGAATCCTTGATTCTAGACTGTACCAATTTAAAGCTTTTCGATGGGTCTGCTCTCAGGGGCTTGAATAACTTACAAAGGGTGTATGCAGCCAGAGGAAAGATCTCAGAGCTCAAAGAGGTGTGTAATCTTCCCTTAAGAAGATTAGTTCTCTCGTTCAACAAGATCAGGAGACTTGGAAATTTGCACGATCTTGAGGAGTTAATGATTTTGGAGATGGTTTCTGCAGGAATTGAGGAAATTGATGATTCTTTTGGAAACTTTCCTAAACTTGAAGCTTTGGCTGCTTTTGGGAATAAGCTCCAAGAAGACGAGTTTCCTAATATCGACAGTATGGGCTATGCGCCCATCCGGACGCTCGAACCGTCTTCCATCTCAAATTTCTATATGCAGAATCTCTTGTTTCTGGAGGATGAGGTGGATTCGTTGGCAGATATTGAAGATTGGTTTCCATGGGATGATAGGGATGCAATGGAATGTATCAGAGGGATGTATCAGTCTCATCTGTACTTTTTTTAGTTTTGAAAGGCGTTATACATATTATAATCAACGAATTGGGTTGCTCTTTTAACTTTGGAGTGTATATTATTGATCGTTTGTCATCAATGCTTTCCGGTGGAGTGAACGGTGTACGACTTTGATGAGTTCAGAACCAAGCTCTGGTGTGTCAGAGTGACAGGTTATTAGGTCGCGAACTTGATAAATCAAGAGGCACAGCTCATTTTGTTTTACCTGAGGCAAAACTTTCACTGGTTTGCAACCAATTCTAGAAGCGAGTTTCCCGAGGTTCCGAGCCAAAGGATGGCCTCCTCCTGTCACCAACGGCGATTCGGTCTCTTCCTTGAAGTGAAGTTTGCCAGTTTATAGTATGCTTTCAGGCTTAGAGATAACATTCCTTAGCTTTGTCACCACAATGACATATATATTAGAATATATCAAATAAATCACAAACTACAAGATGACAAAAGCTTATCATAAAATTGTCTATAGGCCCTCCAACGATCCCTTGCTGGGAGTGCCATCTATACTCTGCTTCACTACCTTCACGTCTTCCTCAGCTTCTCCCTTCGCTTGTTTGTACTTTGCCACAATCTCTGGAACTCCATCCTTTTCACTGTTGTACACGTAGATTCCGTTTTCCAAGGCCTCTCTTCTCTCGTCCCTTTTATATAAGAAATAGGCCAATGTGAAGAATACGATAAACCCACCACTAAAAGCCGCACAAGTCGAGAAACCACGAGGGAACCTTGGAGATTGAGTGGTTGGCCAGATGATTACAGATATCCATGCCGTAGACTGAAGACCAACAATGTACTGGATCATCCAAGCAATGGATCGAACGTTATTGTCCTTTCTGAAAAAGTCCAGAATCAAACAGTTGAACACAGACGACTGGGACCAAGACCAGTAAGCTGACATGAACGCAAACCACTTGGCACCGCTAGGCACTTCCCATACTGCCAAAATAGTGTTTCCTATAAAATTCATAATGAAGGAGAAAATCACAAATCCAAAACGTTTCTTCGTGAAATCAGCCCCAAAAGAAATGAAAAAAACATAGAAAATACCCACAGCTGGAGGAGTGGCCAGAAGATTGTTGATCATAGGAATCAGATACTTCTTCAAGGACTTGAGCCAAAGAACAAAGGAACCTGAAGAAGTGTTGTTACTGTTGAAACCTTGCATCTGGATGAATCCCAATAGCCACACGTGCCATGTTCCAAGAGCCTTCTTCCAGTCATTCTTGTCGAAAAACGAGTGTGCCTTTGTTTCAACATCATTTCCGTTATCATACGCTCTTTTTCTCGCAATCAAAATCTCTTCGTCAGTGAGCCAAATCAGATAGCAGCTGAATGGAGTTCCCGGAAGCATCAAAAAGCCAGCTATGGCCACCACAACAGAGATGAGTCCATCAATTATAAAACACCAGCGCCAGCCAGCCAAGCCATTGATGCCGTCCAAATGCTCGAATACCGAACTCTGGATGAGGCCAGCTGTAAGAACACCCAAAAATTGGCCAGAGTAGAAAAGGGCACCTCTTCTAGAAATCTCCAGCGGCTTGTACCAACTTGCAAGAATGTAGTGAATACTAGGAAAGTAAGCAGCTTCGAACGAACCAACAAAGAAACGAAGAGCTTGAAGTTGTCTCACGTTTTTGACTGCAAAAGTGAAGATTGTAAAGATGGACCAGCCCATTTCAGATACCAAAAGAATGTAATTTGTTGGCACTCTCAGAAGGAGAAACATCATCGGAAGTTCAAATACAATGTTTCCTACTGTGAAAACAACCTGTGTGTGAACCAAATCATTACCTTTCATTCCCAAATCCTCTTTCATGTTCGAAACGTAGGCCAGGTTCAAGTTGGACAGATCCATATATTTGACCCAGTATCCTACAAAAGAGTAAAAGGCGATCAAGATATCGAGTTTTAGAAGAAGCTTTTTTTCTTTAGCAGAAGTTCCAGGCTCATACCAGTGGTACCACTTGTGTTGCTCCGCTTTATGTGTAGGTTCTCTATACTCGAATTCATCAAAAAACTTGTACCAAGGTCTTTTTGCCTCGTCTCTAAACTCTTTGATTTTGACCAAGCGGCCTTCTTTGGTTCTAAGAACAGGGCCACCATCAATGTCCACAAGAGTCTCGGCAGAGCTTGTTTCCGGCAAATCAAGTTTATCTGTCTTCACAGTGTATATGTTTGGGTCTACCAACTCACGCTTGTGAGGGATGAACCAAGGAAGCTGCATTTTGTTCTCTACACAAAGCGGAACATGACTCCTTTATAACTATTTCCATCTCTCAAAAATAACTACTTTCGTGATTTTCGCATCATGATGCATGCAATCAGCCACAGTAAAGGTAAGTATGCCCGAGCGGTCTTTTGGGTCAGAAAAAAAGCCTATATGTAATTTTTGAGTGTTGAAGTTGGGATATTGAAATTCAGAGCGATTACAACATTTTTGATGAGGATATAGCATTCTCAATTTTCAATAAATTTATTTCAACATGCACTCAGAATTTCTGCCAATGTCACGAGAACTGGCATAAGACCCACGTAATCGCAATCGAGGGGAATAGAGGATCAAAGGATGTCAAATTGATGTATACGCATATGTAGATGGATATTAGATAAGACGGTTATATATAAATAGCAATCAGATTTATGGATATTTCAAACCAGTATATTCGACAAGGTCTCAAAATGCATATAAGCAGGGTTAATCGGTAGAGAACACAAAATACATTGCGTATCGGTTCGCAATTCTTTCTCGAAAAAGCGCTTAGAGTTGGTCCAAATTTAATGGATTATATGGCACTATTGTGTTGGCATGTCATTTCTTGAACTGTCTTGTGACACATGCTAGCAAACAAAGGGGCCGAGCTGTGAGCATCCCAATTTCTGTTAGCAACCTCAATTCACCAGCATATCGACTAATCTCGCTTAAGCATAATAGTAGAAAGACAATAGATTGAAAGTCCGAAATGCGGTCCCACAGTTTCTGGAGGTTCTGTCACAGTTGTGTTGCAGCGGGCGACTAAAGTGGATTGATGCAATCAATACTAAATACGAAGAAAATCGGAGTACCGCTTTCCAGATACGATTTTAAGAAAAACGGTAAGCAGTTTTATTCAGAAGTCATGTTCTACGTTGAATATCGATTGAGTTATCATCATTATCGTACTTCGAAGTTGATGACATCTTCTCTGAAAATATCTTAAAGGAGATTGGCTTGCAATATAGTTAGTATGTCTGTTTTATTCAAAATGATGTGAAAGGATTAGTAACGATTTCAGTCGCTTTTTAGAGATTTTTTAGTGGATTAATTATATAGAGATCTGCTCCTGGAGCACGTGTTCTCGCCAGCAAGTTTGAATCAAGGAGGTGATTGTGGCAAACACACTTTATTACCACTTGCGGAAACAAAATGGATGAGGGGGTTTCCCACTTGCACTTCTATTCTGGGCTTGATGGGATGGGATGGGATGGGATGTCTTTAACACTAACAAATCGTATTTAACTTTATATGGCCGTATGCGGGAATAATTTTTGTAAAGGGGGTGTGGCAGCACATTCTGAGGTACAGTGGGAGGTTTTTCGAGTATCGGTGAACTAATTCATATGTCCTATATGTGCTTTATACTTTAAATGATATTGATGGAATTGGAAAACCTAAACCAATTTTCGGGGTCCGCAGCTACAGATCAGTAAGCACGCCATGAGGCACGCCTCCTCAGCAGCTTGGACTCAATAGTCTTGAATTTTCAGTTCCATCTTTGGCTGAACTGGGCTCACATATAATGCATCTCAAGGGTTTGAGGCCACAATAGAAGTCTTGTGAAGATTTTGGCCCATTCGATTGGTGCACTCAAGCCACTGGACCTCCGGATCTGAACCCGAATCGCTACCTACACACCAGCATAAGATCTTCACCTTTCAACACCCAGATCTGTTTCTGTGAGCTCTCTTAGCCTTCTTGATACCCTCTAGTTGTCTGGTTATTAGTACTCAACGAGAAGTAGAAAGGACTTGTGATTCAGCTCAATACAAATCCTTTGACTAAAAGCGATATGCTCAGTAACAGAAGTCTACAAACAAGTAGTCCAGAGCAATACGTAGGATAACGACTCTATAATGTTGTATTGCGTATCTACAATTATACGCACCACTGAAAACTGCATCAGCCACCAGTCTCAGTCGACTGCATCACGAGCCCGCGCCCAATAAATTATCCAACACTCACACTGCCTTCATGACCGAGGTTGAGAACATTAGCGTGGGCAGCGAGCTCAAAGTAAGTTGGGAATCTCTACGTTTTTTACTTTTCACACTTTTCAAAGCATTGCGTTTTTTGCAAGATTTTTGAGTTACTTGTGGTTATTCATGTGCCTGTTCTCTGGTTGATGATAAAAGAGTGGTGAAATACGTTGATTTTTGGGCTTTTTAGTTATTTCTCTTGTTATTAGTTTTATCAGTATGTGAGAATGTATCATTGGTTGGGATAAGGTATTCCTGTTGGTTTTCTTGATCTCTCTCTATCATTATTGGTTGTGATATTCTTATGATGTATCATATATGTGGTAATGCTACGGCCAATCCTAAATCAACCTCACATCATCTCTAATCAATCAGTGTATATTTACTCGTCACTCTCTACAGTGTGCTCTAACACCTTTCATCAACTCACAATTCTTTTTTGACTTTTGCCTGATCTACAATCTCCATCATTGGTTACCCATTCTTTCGAGTATATTGAATGCTTCAAATACTTGCAAGCGAAGCAAATAGATACTCTGAAGTGTCTTTCTGTTGGCCAACATTCTAAGGACTCGTGAAGCCAGTGTGATTCGATGAGTGCTCACGATTCTTCAACAGTCTACTTTACACTTTCATTCTATTTATTCGTGGGTATGAGTTATCATATTCAACACATTCGTTCACTTCGTTCGCTTCGCTAGAATCTGCTAACTAGGATTCCTACCAAAAAACCCACACCTGGCTCTCCAACAACCTCACCCACCTCTCGGACATTGAATCCTTCTACAAACAGCGCGCCCTCCTCGAAAAAGAATACGCCACAAAACTCCAGTCCCTCTGTGCCGAGTCCTTCAAGCGCAAAGCCAAGGTGAGCACCCAAGTAAGCGTTGGAGATGAACCCTCAGTAACCCCAGGCTCCTTGGAATGTTCCACGCTTGTGGTATGGACCGAAGTTATGAACAAAACTGAACTTGTAGCAAAGGAACACGCCCAACTTTCGCAAAATATCTCATCGCATATTGTGCAGAAGATCAATTCCTTCAAAAACACGGCTGAAAGCTTGGAAAAAAAGTATGCAGAGCTCCACAGTGTATCTGTCAAAGAACGGGACAATGCTTACGCATTAGTTAAAAAATCCAAACTGGCCTATGACTCTGCGTGTCAAGATATGGAACATGCTAGAGCAAAAACAGAGCGGTCGCTGAAAGAAAAGCTCCAAAAAAAAGTGGCTGAAAAAGAGACAAAAATGAACATTGCTAAAAACAATTATCTTATTAGTGTAAATCAAGCTAATAGACTTAAAGATAAATTCTTTTACCAGGATTTGCCTGAAGTTTTAGACGGTCTTCAGGATCTCAACGAATATAAAACTGTAGTTTTAAATACTCTTTGGACAAAGGCTTCAGAGATTGAATCATCACATCTAAATGCATGCTCTGGTCACTTGGCAGATGCCACTTCTATAGTGCAGAAGAATAAGTGTGTGTTAGACACCATCATGTTTGTCAAACATAATATATCTCCTTGGAATGAACCTTCTGATTTCTACTTCGAGCCCTCTCCAATTTGGCATGATGATGATAAACTCTTGACAGGTCCTGGAGAATTGGATGCTCTCAGAAAAAGAATAGACGTGGCCACTAGAGTATACCAGGAAACCGACCGAACTTGTGAAGGATTACAAGCAGATATCAGTAATTTAAATGTCGCCAAGTCCAAGCATAAAAGCATGGGAGGAGGTAGTGAGAAAGAGTTTATCCAAACTGTAGACCTGAGCATAGCTAAGTTGAAGACCTTTTTTGTCCAGGATGCCAAAAGAGTCACTGCTGAAGTTGAAATGGAGTATATTCAACTGAACGCTGGAGACTACGACTTAGCAATAACCACTCGTTCAGAGCCAAAAAAAAGTAAGTTGGGCTTTTTGAAGAGATCTTCGACTAAAGGTAGTCAAACTGCGCCTAGCATAGCAAGCCAGAGCAGTGATTCTAGACCCGGCAGTTCTATGGTTGGTCGGTTTAGAGCCATGAGTGTAACTTCTCAGGCCTCTGGGGTGTCTTCTAATAGTATAGAGGCCACTGCTTTGTATGCCTACTCTGCAACCGCAGATGATGAGGTCAGCATGGAAGCGGGGGGAAGATACGAAGTCGTGGAGGGGGACGACGGACTGGGGTGGACCCGCATTCGGAACGGAAGAGAGGGTCTTGTTCCAACGAGTTATATAAACGTGGTTAAAAAGGGGGGGAAGGGGGCCCCCCCTAAGGTTGCTCCAAGAAGAGGGGGAAAGAAGGTACGCAGAGCAAAGGTTTTGTATGACTATGAGGCGGAGGGAGACGACGAGGTGAGTATCAGGGCGGGGGATGTTGTTATTTTGTTAGATGGAGGGGAAGGGGGGTGGACAAAGGGGGAGGTGGGGGGCGGGGGTAGAGGATTGTTTCCGAGTAGCTATGTAGAAGAAATCTAGCCAAATCAATCATCTCACTTTGCTCGGAGATTGGTTGATGTTAATTTTTTCGTAACTAGCTCGCTCTGCTCAATGATTGTTGAGCATATCTACTTTTCGGGATGGTTACTATGCATATCCTTTAAAAGTCAATATATCGTATGACAAGTGAAATGTAGAAACCCTTTACCACTGGAATGGAAGATCTGATTCAGTTTACACACTGAGGGTCGATGTGTTTACAATTCTGAAGGAGTCAACTGCTCAGATTGAAGGAAGCTGCGTATACCATGTTTAGATAACTCAGGAGAAGTCCTGAGAGACTAAGTGACCCATGCAGGGTCAGAGAAGCCAATGGCGAACGCTCCCAGTGCTTATGTGTCTGATTGTCTAACGATAGTAGGATAAAGACTGTTCAAGTAGGGGAGACATTTTCGAGAACAGCTCAATAAGACGAAAATGATTACCATCAAAACATCTTCCGCATTTCCACACTTAGAAGGCACGCAGGACTAACTTAGGGAGTCTAATTAGGGTAATTCTAATCCTTCTAGATTGATTTTTCACTTTCTCTAAGTTGCATGTCACACATGAGAAGCCATAGACACTCGATACCATCAAGGTAACCTTTAAATGATGTTGAGCACCTAATAAAACATATCTGACTCCAATAGACTTTGGACGAAGTAGTTGGTCTACTTTGAACTTTACCGGAGGCCTCTAGTGTTTGACTTGAGTCTTTCTTGTAGAGCGAGAAATTGGAGGTTCCATAGTTGGTTTTGGATTGCCGAAACTAGGTACCGGCCCAAAAGTAGATCCGACGCTGTCGAGTGTATACTAGAATGAAGCAAATGACGAACCGGGCGGCCAGATTCAACTATAAAAGATGACGAACGTCCTGAAGTATATATTGATAGAAAAGACCAAACAATATAAGCGCCGAGAGAATACAAATTGTTTAACGTTCTTATTTCAAAATGACATATTAATGCTTTTTAACGATTTTTGACATTTCAACTGAAATAATCAATTCAAATAGAAACTATAAAAATACAACCGAGCGAGAATCACACCTCGCTTGAGAATCAATAACAAGATTCAAGACATTTTGTGGATCAAGATAAGCAAAAGAAACCCGGAGTATTGTCTTAAATTTCACAGTGTTGATTTGATATTCTTAACAAGGACCAGAAGAACGTTCGCTGTCTACACGAAACGGCGCACTTATTATCGAATAGTCATAGATGACTTTGTTTCCTGATCATATATATACAAAATCTACACAGCCAATGACACTGCAATGTAGCATGACAGTCTAACAACAGAGCCAAGCTTACCTCTCGTTCCAGCTGTCCCCAATTACGTACTGACCAGCATTAGTCTGCACTCATATTTACCATACGGTCATTTCCCTATAGATCCGGATCAATTATCATTCAGCCATGTATGGCGGCAAAACATAACAGATCAAATCAAAATCACTCGTCTGACAGTTCTGACAAATGGACCAATCCATACACGTCGATCGTACCAGGAATTTGCTAGGTAGCCTAGGATACACATCTATAGCCTACAATAATAAGTTGATATCATTTTAGGAATGTTTCTTAAGTAGCCGAGCAGGGCTGATCGTGACTAATGCAGATCTACGAAACACGACATACATAACTCTAGCAATATCAGCTTTGACTCAGCAAACAAATGTAAAGCAAAATGAATAAAATATCCCAGAAGAGTGACAAGGTGAAATTTTTGTTACAGGTTGATTAATTAGCTAGGTTGCATAGGGCCACCCACGATAAATACAAACCAACCAGAAGATGTAAAGCTACAATTGAATAGTTGTACTTGAGTATTGGACAAATCAACAAATTTTACCGAATTTTTGGGTAAAACTGAGCGAAATTAGAAGTGAAAATTTAAAAATTAAAGGACAAATCATAGTTTTCGAAATTAAATTCAAGATCTCCGTTATTCTTTTCAGGTCAAGATGGGAGGGTCTATATCGAAAATGATGGTGAGTACAAGAAAGGGAAACGATATCCTCAAAGACTATAAAAATCGATAATATGAATTGACCGCCTAGCTGTCATGCCAGATCTGGGTTTTTCATCTGCGAGATTGTGAATTTTCAAAATCTCCTTTATTGGTAATAAACTGAATGAAAATAACATGACTGAAAGTGGGAATTATCAAAAAAGATTGAGAGAGAGCAACAACTAACCAGAACAAGATGTTCGGAAACCGCGAAATGCGGATTCTCATGCTTGGTCTCGACTCTGCAGGGAAAACCACCATTCTTTACAAACTCAAGCTTAACAAGGGAATTACTACAGTTCCTACGGTTGGGTTTAATGTGGAAACAGTGACCTACAAAAACATCAATTTCAACGTTTGGGACGTCGGTGGACAAGACAGAATAAGACCCTTGTGGCGTCATTATTTTTCAGGTACTGACGCGTTGATTTTTGTGATTGACAGCGCAGATATTGATCGGATAGCTGAAGCGAAAAAGGAAATGTACAAGATCATCACCGACAAAGAAATGAAAGATGCTTTACTTTTGGTATTTGCCAACAAAAAAGATCTTCCAAATGCTTTGAAACCTCAAGAAATTACCAGACGTTTGGATTTGGAGAATTTGAAAGACCATATTTGGTGTGTGGTCGCAAGTAATGCTTTATCTGGCCAGGGCTTGATTGAAGGCTTGTCTTGGATCTCCAATAACCTGAGAGATGGACATTAATTTTTGTTGTGTTCTTCTATTGTTTGTTGCTTGTTTAGTTTTGCGCTGGAGTTTACTTCTCCTGATTAATGTGTAGATGTTTTAAAAGCGGCGAGTTCAATTAATTGTCTTATTAATATCACATATTTCAACAATTTGATCAAAGTATTAATGAGTTTGTACACCCAAATTCCCGCTCAATTATCTGCTTGAATCCTGCTCCAAGTCTTATAATTTTCTTGTGTAATTCAAGTCTTTGATTATGATCTGAATGTATTGTATCACACTAAAGACTTTATCTAGCATCCAAAACATTTGTGTTCCTTTTGCTGAATTGAAGCAGATGCCTTATCTATTTAGTTCATACATGTTCTTTTTGTGTTGTAGATTGCTCAGTTGTTAGCGGTTTGTTGGTGGGTTACAAGACCCGTATAGCTATTTGGTTGAGAGATTGAAGGTGTCTATGGATTGTTTCGGGCACCTGTTATTTGTGTTCCTTTTTAGCCCATACGGATGCACTGTCGGCGCATTGATTGTTTTTATTATAGTATTTAATAGGGTTCCACCGTTGCTTGTCTACTAACTTTCAACTGAGCTACTTTTGGACGTTCTTCCTAACTGCAGCGAGGGTAGTGGTAGTTTACATTTTGATTTTGATATCGCCTACAAGCAAACTTGCTCTCCAGTTATCCTCTAATATATTATACTACTTTGGGCTTTCACTTGCTTCTGCAACACTCCTGTTGTATCTCGACTTCTTGAGATGCTCACTTTGTCTTCCTAAGAGCTTAATGCTATTTCGTTTTTCGATTGACAGTCTTGAGAGTATGTCGTAGCCTCGAAGCCTTATACACTTGATGGAATATAGATCAAAGGCTCGTTGGTGTAAATTTCAGCTCCAGCTCCAAAAGTTCTCACGAAAAAGACCATTTATTCAGGAGCCTCAACTACCCCTAAAATCGATCGTTTTCTGGATTTCTATTAGACTGGAACATGAAAGCCGCAGTAAGAAAAATGACCGTATTGATGATTTATCATGATGGCTCAAATCAAGGGTGTTTGAGATTGAACAGTATGGTGCTCGATACTCTTGCGTCACCTGAGCTGAACAAGATATAAAGCTTTGATATACGTTACAACTAACTCAGTGAAGATCCGATGAAAGTGGCTTTCAACCTAGCTCCAGCGCCCACTCTACACGTAAAGTCACAATCTTAGAACCATAGTTTATACGTTATAGCTTCATGTGTAGAGTTTAGAGAAAGGAATGCCCCTTCACCACAGCAATAACCCGAGAGAAGCTCACTCAACAACCCACAACATTATAAGCTCAGCATATGATTTGTACTAAGATACAAGCATGTGCGGAGCTTGTATCCTATAGTGATGATTAGATGATTGGATTATAGCAATCAAAAATCAACGGTGACATTATAGTGAATCAACAAGTAGACTGTTTTACACACTCGAGAGTTGGGATATATCCACTTTGCTCAAGCCTATCAACTACACAATCCCTTCACTGATATTATAATGGTCATCACTATATACTATATTTTATATAGTGAAAGCAAGCACCTCCAATAATAAATACACTCTACAAGACTAATTCACTTCTTGTCATAACATACACAACATGCAACGCATCCTGGGCACCCGAATTAGTACTCCCCTGGGAGCTCAAAAACAACCTGCTTACCAGTCAACTTGTTGTAGATGGCCTGGAAAGACTCCAACTTGTAGTCGACATTGTTAGCGTCCTTGGAGTTCAAAAGAACCTTCTGGATCTTGTTACCTCCCACCAAGTATCTCACTCTCTTCCCGGCAATCTCGGTTGGGAAAACCAAGTCCTCCAAAATCTTGTCGTGGACGGCGGTCAAGGTTCTGGATCTTGGTCTCTTCTGCTCCTGTCTCAGGGTTCTGCCTGGCTTAGGAAGAATCTTTCTCTCGGCCAAGAACACAACGTGTCTGTCTGGGAATTTCTTCTCCAACTCTCTGGTCAATCTGATCTGCACTTTGTGGTAGCCAGCAAGAGATGGAGGTGGCACAAAGGCGACAATGGCTTTCTTACCTCCAGAGACGTCAATCTGGTTAGTATGCAGAAAAAATTAACATATAAATTGTAGAAATGAATATACTAATGATGATATAAAATACATGAATGATAGAAATCATTCCAATGCATTCGATCCAGTTGGGGTTGATATTTGACTCTGCTCCCTCTTGCGTTATTTCTGACCAGCTGGAAAATGGTGTGATAAAAGTTATAATGTAAACCAAGGATGAGGTATACTGATAAATATTCAATTAAATAAAAAATATTCGGCATGTTCTTATCTTAAGCATTGAGTGAGGAGAATTAACAGAAACGATAATTAGATATCAAAAATCAAAGGTCATATCAATCACAGCGCTTTTGGGTTTTTTATCTCCTTGAGTTAATCATTAATTCCATCATTCGTGGTTTGTTGCAATATCGGTTCTTTCACCAGCTGGCAACTTTCCTCCGTTTCAGTTTTTTCATCTTTCATTTATTCGTCCAAGCGTTTGTCCATCGTGTATTCAGTCTCTTTATTCCGTCCCTTCTTCAGCTTCTTGGCCGAGTAACAATTTTTCACTAAACTTTTCACAGCAATAAATATTCAATCCTTTTCCTCATCCCAATCAAAACTGTAACCCTTATATTGAGCACACCCAATCATATGATAACCAGTAAAATCAGTCATTAATATATCCATCTTTCATTTAAACTCACCTCTCTGATAGACTTGAACTGCAAAGGTCTCAAGTCAGCCTTCAACTCTGGGATGTGGGCCTCGATGTCAAGGAACGCCTGAGCGACCTGCAACTCAAGCTCGGTTGGGTTGGCGTGCAAAATCTTGGACTGAGCCGACATTGTGTGCTGTTGGTTCTTCTAGATTGAATATCAATGAATTTTCTTGTGAAAAAAAAAAAATCGCAGTCACGATACACATGAAATGCACGTGTGTGCCCTAATTAGCCCTTGGCCATACTTTATACCCTAAATCTTTCAAGATTGAAAAGTTGAGTTCAAAGCCCAGAAGTAGGCTAACTGAAAGGGGATTGTCTTTTTTGATAAAGTAGTGTCTTTTTCTTTTTTTTTTTCTGGCATTTCTGGGAGTTTTTTTTGGGGATTTAGTGAATGGTTTAAGGTCTTAAAACTGCATCAATAGTCATTAGAGGGGTTTCTTCAGGTTACATAATAACTCATCATTGTTTTGTAGTGATTAAAATCTTTTTTCTTTTGGTTTTCACACAAGCTTGTGTAATACTGATGCCGTTGTGCAATGTGTGAATTCATAGAATAATCTCAAATGAGGACGTATTTTGGTAATAAAAAGTTGACTCAGTTAGTTTGGGTGTTCTTTGGTTCTTTTTATACTATTCTTAAGCCTTTCATGTTCCATTGTGTCTTTCAAGTGTTCAGTCTTTCAAGGCCTTACAGGTTCCGGCTTCTTTGGAGGAAGAGCTTGAAGGAGTCCTCTTTCACCTTCGATTCTTATATTAGCAATCTGAAATACATGTTTTGTGTACAAAGTGATAATAAATGTGATAAATTTGAGCATCGATCATCAATTTTGTAGTTTTTCTCCATTTCTGCAATTCTTCTATCTAACTAAAATTTCTAGAACAGAGCTGGTAAACAGACAACAGTAACAAAATATGATGAATAAATGGGTCAGGAGCGGTGGAAACTGTCAAGTGTCTCCAATTTAGCTTCACAATTTGTGAAGATGGCCGATGCAGGGCGCAAGTGTTGATATTTCTTACAAGGTTGCTCGATAAAAGCTAAGTGCCATGAATAAACTGAAGAATTATAAATTGAAGTGCTACTAGTACTTAAAAGATCAGCACTTCTAGCCATGGTTTGAGGTTTTTGCAATAAAACTTTGTTTTAGCAGAGCATAATACTAAAGAGGCAGATCCATGCTTTTAAATACATAGATCACGAGATACTTAAGTGAACTTGAGCTACTTGCCGGATGTCGTTGTAAATCTAACCGATACACCTGAAAATTTGATAATGTACATCATCAGAAGCTAATAGAGTTGTATACGATAAGAATGAAATTGACGCTACTTATAAACCTAGACAAAACATTATTTGAAGGCAACTGTTCCCTAATTACTGTAAGTACAACGTCACGTCTTTTGCTGTATCGCACTGTATTGTATAAACAAGATACAGACTTAGTGAGTCTTCACCGAATATAGAGGCTTCTGCTAATCGCATAGTGTTAAATGAACACCAGAGATCACTAAAAAGTGCACTCACATCCCCTAATAAAAATCAAGCTATAGTCTGATACCTTTATTTACTGTGAGAAGTGATAACTTTGATTTGATTCTTCTTAACGCAAATGCAATAACATGGACCCTCTCTGTTCATCAATATAAACATCAATAACATTAACACGCTTCGCTTGTTAATGCTTCACTCGCAATGCTTTACATTCTGCTTATTCCACCCTCCGCCTCTCCGAAATATGCCCCTTCTACTCCCCCCACGAACAACCCTGTCTCAACAACCCCCACCAACCCCTTAATCTTCTCATGCAACCCTCTCGCATCCTCTATCTCCCCGAAATCCGCATCGATAATGAAATTGTTATTGTCCGTCACAACGGGCCCTGCCTTGGCGCTCCCGCCCTGCCGCACCTTTGGTTTCCCCCCCATCTTTTCCAAATCTTTAATGACTTTAGTGTAAGCAATCGGCACCACCTCGATTGGAACGCCTTTGCGCCACGCAACCCCCAAACCTCCTCCAGACTTTTTTCTATAGTCTGCAACCACAATGAAGCGGCGCGCGCTCGAAGAAACCAACTTTTCCTGGAAAAGACATGCGCCGCCGCCTTTGATCAAGTTGCGGTGTTTGTCTACTTCGTCGGCGCCGTCAAAGGCAATGTCGATGTCTGGGTACTGCTCGATCAGACCAAGCGTCATTCCGTTGTCCACAATCAACTGGCGCAGCTGGAAGCCGGTTGGCACACACACAAATTTCTCTTTGCCTGACATCTGGCCAATGCGCTCGGCAACATAAACTACAGTCGACCCCGAGCCGATACCGACAACCACTTGCGACCGGTCTTTGGGGAAATTTTCGTCCACGGCTGCGTACGCAGCAGCTCTTTTGGCAGATTCAAGGGGGTCTGCGAGGGGGGGGAGGGACGAGAGAGGGGGAAGGGACATTTTTGAGGGTTTTAAGATTTTTGGGATTTCAAAGGTTTTTGGAAGTTTGAGAAAATGCGAAATTGACGAAATCCGAAGCATGATTTAATTTGGTGGAGGGGGGCTAAGAGCAAGGTGGACGGGGGGGCACATTTTTGTGTGAGTGGAGGGGGTTATATTTTTAATTACAAGAATGAGCTTTTCTAGTTGGTTATAATTTAATTTAATATATTCATTTTATCATTTTCTTCGGTTTGTTTATTGTATGTGATTTGTGGCGTTTCTCTTGCATCTTATTGGGGTGATCGATGACTGCATGGTTTGGCAGCATACTATTTTGGTAACTATTTGAGTGATAAGATGGGTTGAAAATTTGGTTACTAGATTAAATTGTTTTCATAATATATATTGATCGGACCATGTGAATGTTGGAATGGTGTAGTTATCTTTTCATGGTTTTTTGTAAATGACGGAGCTGAACGAGGAGCATAAATGATCATATAATCTACCATTTGAGCCAATTAGCATAATATTATGTACTTTAAATGTAAGGCTGCCCCTCCCGGACCCCGATGGCTGTTCATGGACTAATAGTTATCCGCTGGAGGCTACTGATTATAGCCTACAAAATGATAGAAAGTGATCATTTTTGAGCTTGAAAAATTGGCCGACTGATTAGCTTAAATGCGAAAGCCTATAATAGTATCATCTGTTTATTCACAAAATCCTAGATAGTACATGCAAACCTCCTGGTTTACATGCCATGAAAACAACCCAAAAATGGCTTCGAAAGGTACCATATAGGCAGCTATACTCAAAAATGAAGTAAAATCTCACTCAAAGTTTTAAGAGTGATTTCTAACAGAGAAAAGAACACTGCACAGAAAAAGACACCCAAAGCATAAACAACAATCCCTACAAAAGTGGAAAGCAACATGCAAGTTACCATCAATCATAAATAACAACATTTTTCAAATCTTCATCCTTGTTGGCTCTGATAACGAACTTATTATACCCTGTAGTTGAAGTCTCTGTAGAGATGTTAGAAATCCCAGAAAACGCCGTGAAATTCGTTGCAACGGATTCGGCGTCCAGAGCAGACAGCGGTGATTCAGAGTCGTATTTTGATGAAGACACGCGTGGCTCGCATATGTTGTCTGTGTCCAAATTGAACTCCTTAATTTCTATGTGCAGCTCTTCTCTCGGTTTCAAAACTGAGCTTGTTCTCGGTGTTCTGGACTTCACGGAAGCCGGCTTTTGAGAGGCCTTGTTGGCCTGATTTTCTATATTTGTGGCAGTGAATGGAGATTGCAATTTAGGCTGGTTGTAAGGCGGTGTTCTCGCGCTTTGCGGGTAATTAGGAGTGTAGGCATAGTTAGAGTACGGAGAATTATAGTGTGGAGAGTACCTAGGGTAGTTTTGAGCGTGCCTTGCCGGCATAGGTTTTAATAAGTTATGAGCTAGCTGAGGCTGAGGTTGAAGTTGGGAATGAGTCTGCGCTTGAAGAGGATAATCTGGAGTCTTGAAACGCTCAAAAGGTGTATCTGAGCGACTATCCAAACTTATTGTCTCTCTATCTATATCAGAGATAGAAGTACCACTACCAGTACTCTCTGATTCAAGACTGTTTCTTCTTGCTCTTCCTCTCAACTCTTTGAGTAGGGACAACTCATCTCCCGTTACGTCTAACTTCTTTTTCTTCAACTTCACCTCAAACATCGGCTTCACTCTTCGGAAATCCGGCCTGGACTTTTGCGGAGAGCGCGACCGCGACCGCAGCTCGGTTTTGAAGTCCCTGAGCACAGAGTTGTCTTTTTGTATGCTATTAGTAAGCGTGGTGACTTTGTAGCCTGCAACAAATATACTGCAAATCATAGCCAAATACGTGAGATGCTTAAGAAGAGAAAATGTGGCTATGAGGACCGCCAGAAGATAGTGGACTATGAGCGGCTTTAGTAGAACGAGAGAGGAAGCAAACACAACACCATAAACAAAACTCTGGAGATGTATTTTGGAGCTGTATGTGAGGTCTATATTAGATAAACTTAATCCTAATTTCGGGAGGGAGATTCCTCTTATTTTCAAATCCGTTGACTCGGTCTTGTCTGCTTTTTCTGCAAACTCATCATGGAAATATCCTGTGGTCACTGTGGTGTCGATAGTTCCTATAGACTCGCTGCTTTTCTTACGCAGAAGATTATATGAGTTCACTAAGTTGTTGATTTTGTTATCAATCTGCTCTAGAGTATCCTCAGAAGACACGCTGGAGGCCGAAACATTGGAGGGAGCCTCACTGATCACAGACTCGTTCTCAGACTCATCGACTATAGGCAGCTGGGGTGTGGAATCTGTAGGAAGAGCGCGGGGGCTTCTTTTCTTTGTTTTGTCGGCCTCTGTGGCCCAGGCTAAAAGAGTGTGAAGAGTCATACAGACTATGGAATTGACGTGTATTTGAAGGACTGGTTTTTGATCGTGTATATGCATGTAGACGAGATGTAAACAAACCCAGTTTGAAAGTTTGGAACTACAGTGGCAAGTGATGAAGTTAAAATTACCATATGAGTTGTTTGTGCAAATTTCCGTTAATTTCTGTTATTTTGGGTTGTGTGGTTTGGGAATAGATTGTGCGCTCTATTTACTGCGCAGTTCTCTTTTTTTGATATGAGTTGAGCCAGTGGTGACTTAGGGTTGAGAATAAGCTCCTGTTATAGTAACTCAAGAATGGAAATTCCCATAGTGAGAGTTTTAGAGTCACGGGATGCTTATAGACAAAATTACTGCTTGATGTGTTTGTTTGCACAGTGTAAGAATTGCTATACACCATTAGCCATCATCTCCGCCTCTGGATATCTATGGATACCACTAAACACACTAAACTAAACCACACTAATACAGTAGGTCTTACATTCTTCAAAATTTGGTATATTTTTGTACACCCTTCAAGAGATTTTGTTTAAAAGAGTGTTTTCCTGACTCACGTGCATATAGCCACCGCAAACCATACACTCACCCTTTTAAAACTTCCAAACGAATTCCAAAACTTTTTAAGAAAAGTCCAGTATATATACTGCGTATCACTTTGAATCGCTAAACTAAGGCCAAGCCTTCGGAACCCCGACCCCGAGATACGAAGATTATTATTATAATTTAGCACCAGATAGAGATTTATCACCTATTATCACCATTTCATCCCAAGCCTCACACATGGTGCACCTATCGCTCTCCTCGGTGGTGTATAGTGCTGTGAAGCCCATCTTCAAGATATACTTTATCATGGGCACCGGCTTTCTCTTAGCGAGACTCAATATTTTGACGGTTGACGTTACCCGCAATCTCTCAGACATGATTGTCATGGTCATCCTCCCCTGCCTTACCTTCAATAAGATAGTAGGCCTGATACTGATCGAGGATCTCAAAGCTATAGGCGTTATTTGTCTTCTGGCTGGTCTTATGTATACTCTAGGCGCGGTGTGTGGGCTCATAACCTTGGTCTTGACCCCTGTTCCCAAACGTTGGCGAGGAGGGTGTCTTGCTGGAGGAATCTTTTGTAATGCTTCGGATCTCCCAATTGCGTATATACAAACTTTAGACACAGGTCTTGTTTTCACCCAGGCTGAAGGAGATAAAGGGGTTGCCTATTCTTGTATCTTTTTAGCTACATTCTTGTTTACACAATTCAACTGTGGTGGCTTCAGATTGGTGGAGTATGACTTTAAGCAAAACCAGGATGATGAAAAGGAGTGGAAGAAGAATGAAGTAGAAAAGAGTAATGTAGAAGAACCTAGAATGGAAGAGTCCGAGAAAGAGGCTAACAATGACCTTTCTAAATCAGCCAGCAGAGTGGCTTCTCAAAGTAATGCGTCGAATAATTCTGACAGAACTTCACTTCTGTCTTCTGTAGACGTCAATTCAGGAAGTCCAGTTCAGCCAATCACGTCTCTCCGCAGAGAAGCAACAGCACTCACCAGACTCACGACGGGTGTGTCAGATATTTCTGGAGCAAACCTTACGCTAAGCAGTCTGCGCAATCTCGAGCTCCGGACGATGTCGTCGCAGAATGTGCGGCATGTGATCAACGAGTACTCGCGTACTCGCAACCAGCCGGCCCTAAGCAGGCTAACGACGCTCACCAAAATCGTGACAACTGACGTGGGCGCCGCAACTACCAAGGACATGAGATTGGCTGGGCGGGGTGTGAGTTTCGTGGATAAGTATCATTTAAGTAATGTGGTGTTTATATTGCAAAACTTCTTGAGACCAGTGTCTGTTGCGTTAGTAATAGCTCTCACTGTAGCGTTGATTCCATGGGTCAAGGCTCTTTTCACAACTCTGAACATTGCAAAAAACATTCCCAACGCTCCCGATAAGCTCCCACCATTGAGTTTCATAATGGACTATACTGCTTACGTTGGCCAGGCTCTGATTCCATTGGGATTGTTGATGCTTGGTACGACATTACTGCGGCTCGACTTTTCTGGGTTGAATCGCAAATTTTTGGTAAGCGCCGCAACTCTCACGGTGCTCAAGCTCTGTGTGATGCCTATAGTAGGGGTTGCTTTGGCGAGTAGGCTTAGAAAAATTGGGTGGTTGGACGATGATATGATTTTTTTTGTAATAAGCATAACTTATAGTATTCCTTCTGCAACTACACAATTTTACTTGACAGCCACGTACGCAGACCCAGAGAGCGAGGAAACTCCACAGATGGACTGCTTATCGGTATATCTCTTGATGCAGTATGCGTTGTTGGCGGTCAGCTTGCCTTTTGTGGTGAGTTTTGTGTTGGTCAAGGAGTTGGGAGTTTAAGGGTCTTACTGAAAGGAAGAGTTTAGATACACCTACATCGCCCCATGGAGATTTGAAGGTCCAATAGCTAAAATGCCTTAAAATTTTGCTGATTCCTCTTCTATCAGTTCTTTGTCGTGATGAGCATATATTTCTCTCTACACACTATTAATTACAGCATGGGTATATGGGCATGAAATTGTAAAAGGTTATTTTCAAAAGGTACATAGAGACAACCAGAGTCGGACAGATAAGGATGAACTTGAAATAGAAGCGAAATAAATGCATCACGGTGTATTCGTTATTGTCTTTTCAAGGTAAGTAGAAATAGCTCGTGAACTGAAACAGTTCAAACGATACGAGCCAAGTGAAAACTGCCGAGGGATGCTCTATAGAATCTAGAAACTCTACTTTGAGTCTCAAGTGATCCAAAATTTAAGTGTGCGAGCATATAAGGGAATGCAGTTTATAAGTTAAATGCTAGACTGGTTATGTGTATGCTTTAAAGCGGTTATATCCATCGCATAGCATACTATTGTTGTGGCATGTTACCCGTCAACGACTCCTTGTTTCGGCTTCAAGGCCTAGGTGGGCGCTTGATCACGCCTTTTCATTCGACACTTGCGATACTCACAAAAATGACCCTAAAGATAATTGAAGAGGATTTTCTCGTTTAATGACACGATTTGAGTATATTCGCGTGTTTTTAGAGTAAAAGGGTGCTTCATGATGAAGCTAGCCCCCTTTGGAACCACGTGATTAAGGGAAGAGAGTCTCAAGAAGAGCAAGGGATGGTCAGAAATTGGTTAGAAAGGAAGGTTAAGTTGCCTTTATATGTTTAGGATTGTAAATGGAGCTGTTTAACAAAGCGGTGTTCAGTTAGTCCCATTTTGGCTAATTTCTGGCGAGGTCGGCTTAACAATCTCCATATAAGCTCGATGCTAATATGGCCCTCAAAATCGGAAACAAGCTGTAGTAGAAGTCGTTCAAGGATAGTTTAGAACCGTGTGTGGAGCTAGGGAGCTCGTGTTTATCTGGAGTTGATGCTATTCAACTGTTCAAATCAACAGAAAACAAGAAAAGGGGAAATGATCTTCAAAGGCAATCGATATGGAAAAACTTTGAGTATCCAAGTAGCGATACTATCCATTTCATGTTTTAAAAAATCATCAACCACAGTCGGTATAAACTTATTAATGTAAAATTTGCATCCTAAAAAACTCAGTTCACCAAGAATTCCAAAAACGACTTAATCCCAGAATGGGAGAGAGCTATGGCATATAGAGTATGGGTTTGATTTTTCATGAATTCTGTAAGAAACTCGAAACCAGTCATGGACACTGAGGATCCCAGCTATCTAGAACAGAAATCACAAGCCCATGCACTAGCGCGGAGATTGTTATTGACGTACCTTGTGCAATTGTGTTGTTGGTTCAATACGCGGATCTGAGTTAAGTTTGGTAACTATAGATCATTAGCTTAACAATGCATTTCAAGAAGGGGGAAAAACATGTAACCTGGGTTAATGAGAATTCGTGAATCAGAGAATCTACTGTGCTCGGAATTCAGTGTATATGTATACGCATGTCCTACTTTTGATCGAATGAGCCGTAAACCAATTAGCTATGTTCATGTCAGTTGTGAACTCTGTGGATGGTCGATTGAGTTAGGATCACAAGTTGAGTATAAATGATTCAGAAGCAATTCAAAAAGTCGTATCCTTGTTTCTTATTTGAGGAGCGCGTGTACATATCCTCCAGCATTCTCAATTTCAGTCAGGCACTATTGTAGACAGGATTAACAGCCCGATAACGTCTATGAGTCTAATTTTTGATATGCGCGTTTGCTCAGGATGATTTCAATGCTTCTTACTGGAGATTTTGTTGGTATGTGTATCACATGAAGTTTAGCCGGATCCAATGTGTAATCTGTAATCTGAGTAACTATAAAGTGAATTTAAGTCAGGAAAACAGTCAACAGGCTGAATAAGAAAGTTATAGACCTTTGTGCAGACCTTATCGCTCTTGGAAGGCCAGTCTGGGAGCAAGAATTATTTGCAAAAATAAGAGCTCATTGTGATTGGGTCAGGCATCTCATCCATAGATGCAAGCAAAAGATTGTGCATTTGGTGAGACCAAGTTACCTACTGCTACCAAAATAAGAAATAAGAAGAGCCAAGAATGAAACGAAGCCAGTGGCTTATCACATTCGTGTATAAACGGGACACGGATTTTTTAGTCTAGAAACCGTTATCACATCAAAAAAAAACAGTTCAAAGCATTTATCTACCTACAAGCAAGATGAAAGCGTACTAAAGGAGATCTGCGCAACCCGTGTCAAACGTTTTCTAGAAACAAGTTTAGGCTAGGATGATAAAGTTCACAGGATGAAATTTGCAAATGCAGTCAGATGTAAATTACATTTTGAGGACATTTACGATTACCACTCGTAATTCTATGGTATCAAGGAAAAGAAATTGCCATCGGAATTAGTGTTCTTCAAGGACATTTCCAAGGAACAATAAGAGCTCGTCTCACGTCATCAATCATGTGTACATTATTAGATTAGGGTTTGCTAATTATCCGTAATCTGAAATTGCGGTGAGGCCTACAAATCTTAAGTTGGATGCTTACATATCAGTTGATATGATTAGAAGATTTGATTTGATCTTAACATACTAGTTTCAACAGTTATTTTCCAGAAATTTTTTGCAGATGAAGCTAAATTCCATGCCTGCGAGTTAATGTGGAACTTACAGCTGAAGAGGTTGTTGTACATGAGATCCAGAACTGTACGTTTGTTTACTTTTTACATGCACCTACGAGACAGTGCGCTCAAAGGGACAATTGGGACATTTTTGTCTACGGATTTCTAGTTTCGTAGAGTCTCAATGACGCTGAAAATCCGGGCGATCTGAACAGTTGTCATTGAACTTTACCAAATTAAAAACAAACTCCACGACCACTTTCGTCAGACCCCTTTCAAAAGTTAGACGAATATCTTGGACGCATAGCTGCATAGCGTAGCACATTCAAGTACTTCTTTCAAGTAGGTTTGGGTACTGTAATATCTCCATATCTCCAAGGAGTAACTTTGGACTTATCAAGAAAAGTTTTGGGAAATCTGGAAGTTGTGCATCAAGGTTGAAGTGAAATCTGCGAGTACAAATACAGTAATGTCAGCATATGCATGGAAAGTCGATACATTTTGGGGTCTGATGATCCTAAAAAAGCCACAATGCAGACGCAGGTCGCACAGGTCGGGCGCTGCTGCAGCCTCATTACGCGTATGGAGGATCCTGGTCCCAGGTGCTGTCATGCATGGTGCGTCAGGCACTATATATACAGCTCATCTCCGATTTGAGACTGTGACATGTCAGAGCTCACGGCCGATGATGCCACAGAGCGCAAGCGCCGTTGGGAGCTTGTGGCTTTACATACCAGCAACCCGAATAGCAAATACAGCCAGATCAAGTCCTCCCAGGCGATTCAAGAATACCTAGAAAACTACAGAAAAAGAGGTCTCTACAACTGCAACCATTGCGACGCAAGCTTCCTGCTGGTCTTCGATCTTGCTCTCCATTTTGATCAGTACAGGGTCCAACGGGACTACCCCTGCACTAGCCCAGGTTGTCCTTACGGGGTGCTCAATTTTCTGAGTGTGAATGAGCGTAACCGCCATGAAAGCCTGGTTCATGGAAGCAAACGCAACCTTTGTGACATTTGTTCTCAGACGTTCAGCAGAGTTGATCAGTTAAATGCACACATTCAGCGCACACACAGAAACCCCAATAGTCGTTATAACAGAAAACTTCTAAAGATGCGCGGAGGAGGCGGAGGAGGAGGGGCGGGGGCGCCAAAAGAACTACCAGGAGCGTCAAACTTAGAGCGCAAGTTGACAATAGATTTTCTAATCAACTGAGCATTGTTGATTGACAGATCAATGCAACAACCTTTTGCAACATTTCACCTTTACTACGTTTGTATCTCTTTGTACATATGTTATTGATATTTGGAACATTTGTGTAGAGCAACTAGTTTGATGACTAGTTTGAAGAAACAGCAAAAAGACTTAAAAACTTGCAAAAGCCAAGAAATGTTAGCTTTTCTTCGTATGCGCGGTGAGAACTTGAAATCGGCTCGTCTGTCGCGGATAACCCACAACTTCTTCTCAGATCTACGTCAGATTGGCTCGAATATTTAAGTTGTGAGTGTTTTTTTGAAAGACGTGACATTTTATAAATAACAACAGTAAACATTTATACTATAGTACATTTGACCTACACGAAGATCACTTATAGGCTACTCTTCCCATTGATTTCAAACTAATCATCACCCATCATATGAGACGATGCCGATCTGCTCGTTCAAGAAGCATTTCGAACCACACTGAAAACGATCAGACTCCATATGCTCATCCCATATCTTCTCACCCACTTTCTGTTTTCATGTGAATACTGTTTTTGCCCAATCACCTCATCTCCCCGGGTAACCCACAACACCCGCCCCTTGTTGAGTTACATATAATAAACACACTATTTAAACTCTATAAAAAGAGCATTCCCCCCCTAACTTCTATCCCTCTTCAAAACCCACACGCCTAATGAAATTCTCATCCAGCGTTCTCTACGCTGTGACTATGGCTACCGCAGCCCAAGGGCTCGCGGTCCACCCGGAGAAGTACACCCCCCAAATCACGGTGTTTGAGCCTCTGAGTGCGGTCAACGTCGTGTCACACCTCACTGACCTCGTGGCTCCGGTCATCAGCGGCGCAAAGAATCTCATCCCGCACAAGTACATCGTGGTTTACAAAGAGGGTGTGTCTGAGGAGGAAATCGCGGCACATCGCGAGCATGTGCGCGCACACCAGTCCAACGCGCTTGATGCATTGCGTGCCATGGACCCTGCCCATGCTTTTTTCGATGCATTGCGCGCTGCTGGTCTTGAGAGTGTGGCTGATGGCGTGGAGCACACTTTCGAGGACGTGCTTTCAGGGTTTGCAGGGTATTTCCTAGACTCAACCGTTGAGTTGTTGCGTAAAAACCCGCTTGTGGCGTTCGTAGAGCAGGACTCTGTTGTGCACGCTTCGGATGTGACGTCACAGAACGGCGCACCATGGGGTTTGGCCCGCGTTTCTCACAGAGAGCGCTTGAACTTGGGAACCTACAGCAAGTATGTATATGACACAGAAGGTGGTGAGGGTGTGATCTCGTACATCATCGACACCGGTGTGTTGGACACGCACGAGGAATTTGAGGGCAGAGCGAAGTTGATTGCCGACATCCCGAACGACGGCGCTCTCGACGGCAACGGGCACGGCACGCACTGTTCTGGAACCATGATCGGTAAGACGTACGGCGTGGCGAAGAGAGCGCACCTCAGAGGCGTGAAAGTGTTGGGTGCAAACGGACTGGGCTCGATGAGCGATGTGGTAAAGGGTGTGGAAGTGGCGACTAAGGATTACCTTGCGGAGGTTAAGAAGGGGCGCAAGGGGTTCAAAGGCTCGTCGGGTAACATGTCCTTGGGTGGCGGGAAATCGCCAGCGCTTGACATGGCGGTAAATGCGGCCGTGCAGAAGGGCATAGTGATGCTGGTTGCTGCAGGAAACGAGAACCAAGACGCATGCAACACGAGTCCTGCAAGAGCGGGTTTGCCGCTCACTGTAGGGGCGTCAACAATCTCCGACACCAGAGCGTATTTCCTGAACTATGGGAGTTGTGTAGACATTTTTGCGCCTGGGTTGAACATTTTGTCGACGTATATAGGGTCCAACACCGCGACCGCGACGTTGTCGGGGACCTCGATGGCGTCGCCACACGTGGCTGGGCTTGCCGCCTATTATTTGTCTTTAGCGCCAGAGAAAAGCTCTGAGTTTTCTTCGGGTGCGACTGTGAGTCCTGCGGATGTGAAGAAGAAGTTGATTGAGTTCGGCACGGAGGGGGTGTTGGAGGATGTGGGGGAGGGGTCGCCAAATGTGTTGGCATTTAACGGGGGGGAAGGGGGGGTTTGGATTTAGTTTACCTCTCTAACCGAGTGTAGCGAGATTAGTGAGCTTATGGAGGGATTAGTTGAAGTTGGATCAAGTCTCTTCGCCACAAATCCTTTCCTCCTTATTAATGAACAGCTGTCTCCCTCCCTTGCTAGCGTGATACGATGTCTAAAAATAGCCAGAACAACTGGCTGGCCAGCGATAACGGCCTTGCTAATAATAAAGCTTGATTCAAGTTGCGAGCTTTCCGCAACGGTTGAGTGGTGTGGAATCAATGAATCATGTTATAGAGCTGGATTTGTAGTCACTACCTAGGTGTATACAGAACTCATATACTCTGTTTAACTTATTACAGTCGAACTGATGTGAATAGATTACAGGGTGTGAAGGTAAATAAGGGATTCGTTATACTCTCTGATCGCACTTGTAATATTATACAGTGATTATGAGGTTCGCTAGATGGGCGGTCAGTGATATGCTCTTATATCATCGTCATGTGTGGTCTTTGACTCGAATAGAAAGATCTTTTTGTATAATTGTGATTTCAAAGAGATAGCACACACAATGTACGAACCTCTTTCCAATGTTTGCTTCTGCCTTTAGTTCAAGGGTTGAAGAGCACATGATTTGTCGTCTCTTAGCGGTTTTGCTGTAGCCACCTATTCACCAATTTCTCAAAATGTCTTTAGATTTGCTTTGTGAACAGATGAGACCAATACTCGAGAGAAGTACGCAAGCCTATCAGATTTAAGATGTATACCATACGTTTTATACTAAGGCTGAGGCAAAGTCAAGATCTCATAGCTGCCAACTCACACCTTAAAATAAGAAAACAACGCAAGAGACAGGACAAGGAATCCATTTACATGTAAGTATATACATGGGCAACTATGTATTTTTGTGAACTACTTGGTTAATAGATATGAAATGGACAAGTATTTGATTCCTTATTCAGAGCATTTAGATACTTGGGAGAGCATCAATATACCCGAGAGCACACTTCGAAGTGTATAATCAAACCCTTTTACCCACAACCCCCCTTTCGACCAACCCTTTCAGCTCCCCCTCAATCACGCCAGCCACGTCTAAAACTTCTACTGTCTTCTCTACTGTCTTTTCCCAGTCTACATTTCTCACGTCCTCAGAGAATTTCACTGTTTTGAGCCACTCACGTGCGTCCTCTTCTGAGTAGTCCAAGTTTTTGTATATATACTCCACCCCTTCTTCCTTGTGGTCATTGAAATAGCGAACTCCCATATTCACAGCCTCCAAAAACGCGTCTCTAGTTTCCAGTTCCATAGCAGACAGAGTGGCAATGACCCAGGAGGGCCACGGTGTGTATAAGTCACCTATATACTTAATTTCGCCTGAATCGTAGTATTTTTTCGAAGTAAAGTACTCCCACATGAAAGCTTCACTTTCATACTCTTGATTCTTCAAGTTCACACCGTTGCGTAAGTTTTCAAAAGTCAGGCAAATCGGGAATTCACTGAAAAAAGGTGTAGGAAAACGGTGCTGCATTCCTAATACAAAACTCATAACGTAAGAACCAGAGCCAATACGGCTTACCCCAATTCGGCGACCGGCAAGATCCGGGATCTTGGTCACGTCGTTCCGCTCAGAGCCGGTGCTTACAGCCCACCGAAGAGGCAGGTCTACATAGGTACCGGCTATATGGTAGCTCGAGTTGCCTTGAGCAAGACCACGAACAAACGCCTCAGTGAGACCAACAGCTACGTCGATGGTCTTAGACCCAAGTGACTGTATCAAATGGCCAGAACCAGCTAAATACGGCACAAGTTCGACTTCGAGGTTGCGAGACTTGAAAAATCCGTGGGTGAGCGCGAGCTGGAGGGGGGTCGAGAAATGCTCGGGAACAAAACCAATTCTAAGTTTGGGCATGATTCTGGTGAACTCTTGAGAGCAATTCGAAGCGGTGCGATGAGGTGGGATACGGAGCGCAGCACAATGCCTAATACTCATGCGTGCGGTTAGTGGTTAGGGTGTGATTATCACCATCATCTTAGAGCTTGAATATGAATATTGAATAAACTTCTATTGTTTGGTTTGAGTGTGTTTAAGGATGTTTGTCTATTTAAACAGTCGAGGCCGGTGATGTGAATACTTGTAATTACAGTCTATGTGTGTAAATTAGAGAGGGGGATAACGAAAAGTCAGTATAGAATACTTTAGTAGGACAACCTCAATGTTAAAGCTAGTAGGTTACGAAGCTCAGGTGCCAGGTCGAGCCAAGAGAAGAGGAATAGAGGAACAGCACGATTTGTATTTCGCAAAAGAGGCGAGTCTAAGCAGGGTTGAAATTGATCTAATTGCCGATGATGTTTGAAGGTGGACCTTATGGAACAAGTGAAATGCTACTATGCTGAAATTTTTTTGCTAACAACCTGCCTGATAGCTCGACATCTAGAGCTGAATAAAACAAACTAGCTAAACGTTCACTACAAATCAACACACATAAATACGACATTAAAGAGATCTAGTTCTCTAGCAAAAGGCATTTTAGAAATGAACAAGCAAAACAAAAAACAATAAAAAGAACAGAAATGAATACCATAAGCGGTTGATCGTGATTCAGAATCGCATACTCGAATCAAATAAGTGTCTTTGGGTGAAAAATCTGAGACCAAGTCTCACACTTTCCAAATTATTAGAATAGAAAACAGGTTATAGTATAAAACTAATACACATGCGTCATAGGTCCAGTCTATGTCTAGACATTTATAACGCTCCAAGGATCTAGAGATTGGAAAGATTCTGGTTTAGCCGGTTGGCAAATCGAAGGTTGTTTTTGTATGACCGATAAATGTTTTAAAAATCGTTATAAGTCACGACATGATCCTATATATAGAATGGTGGATTGTGCTATCAAAGGGATGAGAGGCAGGAGAGGACAAGTTATTGAGAGGCCTTCCTTCAATCTTTATAGAAAAGCGATGGCATGTTTAGTAATCAGAGCTGAAAGTCTAAACTAGCATAAACTTTTAAAAGAGCCCGGAGAGGGGTTCCAGGGGTTCAGCTTAAGTGAGCCGAGAGATTGATCAAGATGAAAGCAGGTGGAATAGCTATGATAGTGACTGTATAGTAAATGACCGTCATAAAGCACATGAACCCTTAGGCCTATCGTTTTGAAGATGAATCTGTCTTAACTAATCACTCAGGTTCAGATGTACCAAGATGAGTGAGTTAGCCAAAAACCCACAAAGGCGACCGTTCAATGTATCGAGCTGGCTTATCCAAAAGCAACGAATGGGAAAGATTTATTGAAGCTGACAAAAGAACTTCTCAAGAAGTCTTCAAGTTACCATTCCATAGAGTTACTACCTAGAACCAGCCAAAATAATGTTGTCAAGACGTTGCTTTCATCTTGGTTAAGCCCATCATACAGACCCTACAATAAACCAAGAAGAAGTTCCCAAGTTTTCTTCTTGGTTGGTGTCTTCACCAAACCACCGTGACTACTTCGCGCTAGCTCTACAATAAAACACACCAAGATGACATTGTCATCCCAGTTAGCGTTGCCGTAAAGCCACTGTGACATCGCGAAGGCGATTTCTACATCACCACACAACACCCCCCCTCGTCTGGCCTCTCCACTTCCCTCCTCCCCTTCCCCCTCCCCTTAACCCCTTTGCTCTCCCCACTCTCACTCTCGCCACTCTCGCCACTCCCCCTACTGCCAGTCCCACTACCCCCGCTCCCCCCTGCATCCCCCTTCATCCCCCTACTTGTGGTGATCACATGGTGAAATTCCGGCGCAGCATGAACCCCGAACTCCGGATGGTTCATCAAGTCCTCCTCCTCTTCCTCTTCCTCGTCATCCGAAGTATAGCTTAACGGCCTGTTTGTATTGCTAAACGTGTACGAAGACGAGCTGGGGGGATCGTGCATGCTGTACCGTTGCCGCAGCATCAGGTAGTAGCTGCTACGATTACCAAAACCGGCTATGCTGGCTCTGTTGGACACGCCGTAGCGCTCCGAGTAGTAGTTTGACACGTCTGCGCCGGTCACGGTCGTGGTGCCGTCGTGATTTGCTTGGAAGTTGACATCATCTGTAGGGGTGATGGCGGCGGGAGGGTTATTGAGGCGCGCTGTTCTCTGGCCATGGTACGTTGGTACCAAAAGACTGGCTCTTCTGTTGTTTTTGGGATCTGCGGCGGAGACCGGTCGGTGGGACACCGTGAACACGTTGCTTTTGCGGAGGTTAAGATCGCCAAGCGAGAGGCCGGTGCGGAGAGAACGGCCTCCTTGAACAAAACGAAGCATCAGTGCCAGAGCAGGCCGCGCACCCCACTTGGGCTGCCACGTGCTTGTGAGGAAGACCGCGACATCGTAGAGCGTGACCTGTTCGGGACGCTGGTATTTGAGGTTGTTCAGACGAAGGAAGGTGTCGTTGATCGTAAGACTCTGCGAAAGCAGATTAAGCTGAAGGATGAGAAGAATGGGGTCGGACATGGCAAAGGTATCAGCTATATTTAGACAAGGATCTATAACTTGACTTGTGCTGTTAGCTTATGCTTTTAGCGTGTTGTTGTAGCTTGTCAGCTTGTCCGGGAATTCAGGTTCCTATGATTAATGGTTTCAAACAATTTATAATTTTGTTGTAAATTTCTGTATTGTTCATGCGCATGACATAATTCCCATGACTTTAGAACTGAATGGATACATTCATATCTATCAGTGGGTTGATATTTACCTGCTTTCATTTTTCTCTGAATTGTCTGAATTTTACATTTCATCTTTTCACCCTTCGTGAATCCGCTTTTCTGGCTAATCAATCTTAACTAATGAATCGGCACGAGGTGTTTTAAGATGAAAGTGTGCATGCCATACAAAAAAACAGTCATTTTCTTGGCCGGATGAAATCTCAATTTGTATGGAATGCGGTTTTCTCTATGAAGAGGTTTGACTCGGTATAGGTCCATGTACACTAGTGTCTGCCAAGTTGTGCCGCTTGACACATGTCTAAGTCAGGCGTTAGGGGAGATGATGTAGGTAGGGTGGGCTAAACAGATTCGCAGATATATTCATGCCTATCCCTTAGTTTAAAGGTTTTCTTTCTTGTCCCAGAAATATGGATATTCAGATACCCATCTGCTCAAAACGGTGCCGTTATATGCCATATGGCCAACAACTTTTAGCGAAAAAACCCCAAATCTCACTAGTATATGCTTTAAGTTTGCATACATTACACTACATCGTTTAGTGAAATCTCACGTCCGTTCATCGGCTTGATTGGGCTTGTGGATCTATCGTATCAACGCCTGATTTAAGCCGCCAGATCTTCTTATAGGTTCTTCCCTATCCCTAACTAGCCTAGAATCGCATCGGCCACCAGAAAATCAAAAAACTCAAATTAAACAATAGGTGCTATTTCATCTCACAGGCGTGTACGTATAATACGTACGAATGACGGATGTGCATTTTCACATTTTCACATTGTTTAGCAACAGGTCATTAGCAGCATCTTCATTACACTGAAAAGTGAGAAAAACTGAAATGGACTTCTAACCTCTATTTATACTTGACTTGGGTAGGTTAAGGATTATCATGTGCCAAACGTCAAAGCCGTGTGAGCGTAAACTATACTATTTGTTGAAAGAGACGTATTTCTGAAAAACTCGAGTAATTCTAGCGGATCTCACGTAGATAGACGACTCACCTATACACGATTAGTTATATTATATATAGCTTTATAGAATGCAATATTTCTGCTCATACCTTTCGTATTACAATATATGATACTATAAGCAGACTTCAAATAAAGAGGCCTGGCTCTTCTTTGTTAAAACGTATCAGACTATTGATAGCCTCACACAAAATTTAATTCCTTTGAAGTCATAAGTACTAACACACGATGAAGACTATACGCATAAAATACTAAACATTGTAGACTATACACTATGGACTTCGAAGACTTTCGTCTATGTACAAATGTACATTATAACAGTTCATACTCATATTCATAAACCCTACAGTAGCTAGCGTATTAGCTAAATACACTGTTCACGCGCATCGAAAAAATAAAGGGATATTTTCGAGAGTCAATTTTCAGGTCCAATTGCCGGCCCACCATCCACGAATGCTCTCCACACGCCAGAAGGACGCGATCCTGGGTTTCTCTGCCGGAACGCTATCCACCATAGTAAACCACCCCCTAGATGTTGTCAAAATCCGGCTTCAGCTTGATGCACAACTGCACTCCCAAAAAACTGCATTCAAGAACGTTTTACGAGGCCTAAGAACAGGCCATAAAGCCAAAACTTTGCAGAACGTATATAGGGGACTTCCTATAAATCTCATAGGAAACGCAGCCTCTTGGGGTCTCTATTTCATGATATATAACGATTTGAAGAGAGTAGTGCAGCTAGGATCTCACTACCAAACATATCTCTCGTGCTCTCTCCTTACAGGCCTGGCTGTAGCTCTCATTACGAATCCCATATGGGTGCTCAAAACCCGTCTTTTGTCCACAAACAAGAATTTCCCCAATGCCTACAAGAGCACCTTCGATGGTGTAGTCAGCATTTATAAGAACGAAGGGATTCCAGCCTTTTTCAAGGGGTTTACACCGGGGCTAGTTCTGGTGTGCCAGGGGGCCTTATACTTCACTTTGTACGACTCTTTAAAACACCACAGAAAAACAGAAGCAGAGCTTTCTTTTTGGGACTACCTTGGGATGACCCTGGCAGCCAAGGTTGTTTCTACTACTGTATTTTACCCTTTTCAGTTGTTTAAGTCGAGATTGCAGTCTTATAATTTTCAGTTAAAGAGTATAGGCCTGCCTCGAATGGGGTTTAGGGGGGTAGTTAGGGAGACGTATAAAAATGAGGGGGTGGGAGGGTTCTATAAGGGGTTATATGTGAATTTGGCGAGAACTTTGCCTGCAGCGTGTGTTACTTTTGTGACCTATGAATATGTTAAGAGGGCGTTGTGATGATTGTTTAAAGTGTTAAAGCGCCTAAAGTGTATTTGCCATACATAGTACATGCTTTACGGTTAACTTACTGAGTGTTCTTTCGGTGCAACGCTCTCAGTCGTCTTATTAGACTTGTATTATAGATTTAAGATAGCATTATATACGATACTGTAACGTTATGTTTTTTGTGGTTTTGAATATGATCTGGGGTATATTGAGGTGTCTGAAATTTGCTGGATCAGTTTCCCGTGGAGTTGTGGGCGATTTTGATCTCATTTCGATCTCATATTTTATGTCATTTTTGGTGTGTGTCAGTTGAAGTTTTGCTCTCCAGGGTTTGGCTGGGGATTGACTCGAGATATTTCCTATAGAATTACACTCTCAGTTGACATGTTCGTATTTCTTTGCACTAAGCTCTTTAAAGTAAGGATGCTTACCTATGTTGAGCCTCTCCTATTAAAAAATGTTTAACTTTTGATCAAATAGCTCACCTCTCTCCGGAGGATATATATCGAAAATGCATCTCCAGAAATGGCAATATGAATTGTTAAAACCCGATAATACGTCAACTCAGGCCCTCTTCAGATCAAAAACCCACTATCATAAATATGAGACAACTTGTGATAATCGTATAGTAACTTGTATAATAAAACTCTCAATTCAGTCTAACTTCTTGAATACAGTTTACATATGGACACCCTTACATATAACCACCCAAATAAACGAGGAAAACAAAAAAAAAAAGTTTGTTCATCGAAAAAAAACTATATTGAAAACTTTACTAAACTGTTAAATCCAAAACACACTCCTCAACCAACTAAATGAATTCCGAAAACGCTCACTTTAAGTACCTGCTCTCGAAAATTAAAAATTTCACGAACTGACATGGCTATCAGTATACTAGGAAAATACGTGAAATCCAAGCTCTACGTTGCGGTATGTTGACCCCATACTATTCTAAGAAACCAAACTAACATCAGGAGGGTCTTTTCAAGAATTTTTACGGAGTCGGTCGTTTGGACGCAGAGAAGATTTGTGCGTCAGTTGGACTCTACCCAAAAATGAGAATAGGCGAGCTCTCTGACCAGCAAATATTGGCAGTTTCAAAGGAGCTTTCTAATAGAACCATTGAGAATGACGCAAGAAATCTTGTCAGAGAAAACATCCAATTTTTGAAGAAGATTGGTACTTACAGAGGAACTAGACACATGTTTGGGTTTCCTGTTAATGGACAAAATACAAGAAATAATGCAAAAACTGCAAAGAAATTGAACAAGTTAAATAGAAGGGGTTGAAGGAGGCATGTTAATAGTCTAGGTGAATGCATTGTATATGAAGATGTAGACGTTGTATGGATGTACTATACAGAAGTACTATATAGAAGTAGCATATACTAGCATTACGTTTGCTTTGCCTATATATAAGGCGTGTAAGGACTAATATGATTGATCATTCTTTGTATGTCCATTTACTGTCAAGAGCTCATAGTAAGAGCTCGTATATTAGCACACCTACTTTGTTTTTATAGAGAGGCGAGGGAGCGATTCATTTGATTGAAAATCGTAGTTTAAGAAGAATCTAAATTCTCTTTCTTCAAACTTCAGTCTAGAAATAGAGATTTTGGTAGTGTATATGCCTGAATCTAGAAGGACTAGAAGATTGTTACTTCAAGTGTTTAGTGTCACAGAATGATCTTACATCGATCTCAACATCAGTGCTAAGTGCTGGGCCTTCTTGATGGTGGTATTGTATTATAATTTTTGATTATAGTATCGCATCGTACCCATCACTGTATATTGATACACTGTTAGGAGTATTTAGGTTATACCTTCCTCCTATTATATTGGGTTGTAATATTTCTGAGTAGAACCGAAATAACATATCACAGCATTGTATTTCATTGATAATTGACTATCGCTCATTTGATTCATTTAAGGTATATCCGTAGCCATCCGGATAACTCCGAGCATTAATCAGCGCTGTTATAAATTTTTAGTTAATCGGACGTGTGCAAATCATTTGTAATAGCAGACAGCAAGCAATACGATGGTTCTGACATTTTTTTACACTCTGTAGTACTACACATTGCGGATGCAAATTTAGCCACTCTCTTATAACTCACAAAAGACACTATCAATACGTAAGCACATGAGCACACATAAGCACCACACCCATATACACTTTTAAGCAAATAGCTACACATTATTTATCACCTTGGCCTGTTGTGTGGTACCCCGATTAAACGTTATAAGTGTGCAAATCTGTGGCGTGGAAATTTCCAGACGCTGAATAATAATGCAATCAGCAAACTCCTTAGACATCAGCGGAGCTCAGATCTACTGTTAACATCTCATAAATATAAATCTGGAAATAGGATGTTTTCAGAAATACAGATTGACCTTTAATTGCACTCGATATGTCAATATACCGTTATATACAGAGATAATTGTCAATATTTCAATAGTCTAGAGTACCCCTTTGCCTTGCCTTATTCATTCTTACACACAACCTGCATATGCATAAATAACCCCAAAATCCTATAAAAAAAATCAATTTCGCATGTTCAAATTTCCATCCAGATTTCTTCTGAATTTTGTCAAAACTCCTTCTACTTCTTCTTTCAGAACAATGTCCTCTCAAGTCAAGACTTTGATCGACCTCACCGAGGCTCGCCGTACCATCTACGACTTCAAGCCTGAGTTGCCGAAGGGCGTCACTCAGGCCGAGATCAAAGAGCTTGTGTCTAAGATCGTGAAGAACACCCCAACCTCCTTTAACATTCAGAATGTTCGTGCTGTGATCTTCTGGCAGGACGCCAGCAAAAAGCTCTGGGATGACGTGTACGAGGCCACCAAGGAGTTTCCATTTGCGGCGAGACCAAAGTCTCTTTCCGAGACCGCCTACGGAACCATTGTCTTCTTTGACGACCAAACTGTTATCGAAGAGATCTCAAAGAAATTTGCCGTCTACAAGGACCTCTTCCCAACTTGGGCCGCTAACCTGAATGGAGCTGCCCAGATTGACGTCTGGAAGAGTCTTTCTGCTTTGGGCTTAGGGGCCAACTTGCAGCACTTCAATCCGTTTGTGGAGGCTGCTATCAAGGGGAAGGTGGACGAGAAGTGGACTGTTGTGGCACAGTTGGCTTTTGGAGTTCCTGTGACCAAGGCGGGGGAGAAGACGTTTTTGGATTATGAGATATTGGAGTTCAAATAAGTGCAAGCTCGACCTGCGAGCGGCGACTTCTTCTGTAAGCTTCCTTTTAATCCACTTAGTCCATATTGTTTTAACAGCTATAATTTAAGCGTTGTAGATTTTTGAGCTGAATATAGACGATGAAAAAGGCGCAATTTGTTTCTAGGCGATGCCTGCGGTAAATGCTATTTAAGAGGCTGCTTTGGCAAGTACAAAAGCTAGTCGTGCAATTGCTCCAAAAAACTTCCAGGCATAATGCTACTTTACTGACGGCGCTGATACTGGCCGTGTTATTGATGCTCCTATTGGTTTGTCTGCTGCTCCTCCTGCTGCTTCTTCCATTGAAGCTCCGGGCACAGCAAGAAGGAAAGGCATTTATAAGGCTACCAATTCTGGAGAGGCCCATCTGAAGCATCAAGAAAATACTAAAGGTAAGATTAAGTTTTAATATATCAGAAAATCTCTCTTCATAGGTAAAAATATCACTAGGTTAGCATTAGAAGCGTATAGATCAAATCGTATAGAGTTGGAAACAGACTGAAGCTAGAGAGCATATTCAAATCTGCTGCATTTAGCGCCCAATAGCGCAGACAGAAAGATAGTAGATCCATCGATCGACATAGTTAGATTGGCCCCCTTTGAACTGCACCTCATTCTTAGTTAAAGTCATTTAGCCTAAGAGAATGCAGTGCTTTGATACAGCTGTGATGTTTCGAAACGAAACCTATGTGACTGTCACAGCGAATCGAAACCTTCAAAGAAAATCATGCAAAGACTGTGTCAGCCAATGGGCTAGCCAGCGAGAGCAGTATTCATTTTATAGAAATTCATTTATCATTCTATACAAAAAATCACTTAGTTCGTATTAAGATCAATCTTACGCCACCCTTGACTGCAGTGTATAACTTGAGATACTTGCAGAAGACCCCAGGATATAAGTAACTGATTCGAAATATTCAAGAACTAGGGACTGGAGTAAATTTAAAATGACTTGTTCCCAGGGAGAAAAGGATGGAATTTGTATTTTACAGGGGCTTAGTCATTTTTCGAGAGTTGATTATTTAGCATTCGTTCAATAAGAAAGATACAACCGGAATAGTTGAAGTCTATCTGAAAATCATCCCTGATGTCAAAAAGTGTTTATGAAGAATATCATTTTCTATTTACGAATGATCAGTATATTTCCTACTACCTTCTAGAAGCGAAGTTTCAGTGCTGCCATGTGAAACTACATCACGTTAGATGATTTTCTATTGCAATACAGAGGCTGTCAAATGTAAAGGAGAGTCAGAGTGCTCACCGTGAGAAAAATATATAGCAGGGCATATACCGTAAGATGGAGTCGAACTTCTTCTTCTACGTTTCAACACAAATCCTATTCAGAGGAAAGCAATACCCAGGGCTGGTTGCAAGATGCAGCCTGAAGTATAATACAGATAAAGTTTTCCCCAAAACAACAGAATATATATGCCTAGTAATGCTTCTTATATAACGCCTCATCGTTCTGAGTAAACAGAAATGCACTATCTTCTTCTAGCCAAGCTAAGTGTCTACGCTACCGTGGCAGCCGCAGTGCCGGTGGATTCTGGACAAACCGCTCTATCAAGCGCATCATCGAAAATCATAACTTCCACCTTACAAAATACGATGAACGTATATCTCGCATCGTTAATATCCTCTTCAGAGCTCGTTATGGGCGTGCTAGATACCGGCTCTCCAACCACGTGGGTGGCCTCAACGCAGCTTGAAGTGCTACAGCCCGAGCTCAAGAGTTTACCATACAACTTGCTAAGCCAATTTACATTCGATTGTTTAACATCAAACGGCTGTAAAGAACTAGATCTAAGTTTTGAGATGGAATACGGAGATGGTTGCGGTGCAGAAGGCCCATTAGTGGAAGTACCGATCACTAGTGTTGTATACAATGGCAAGAGAGTGGCCGTAAATTTCGAACAGAAACTTGGTTTGGCCTATAAGGTGACGCCGTTGGCAAATGGCCTTAATGTCGGTGTGGTAGGCGTTCTGATCCTGGGACGCGCAAACACGCTTCAGAACATGTACTCCCTGGGAGCGATTTCACATAACGCCATCGCCGTGTACTTTCGTGGCTCAGAAAAAGGATCAAGCGGTCAATTTACGCTGAGAGTCGAGTATGGAGGGGCCCCTGTTAAGACCGGGTTTCAGTATACAAAGCTCATAGCTACAAATGGAGTACCATATGTAGAGGCAACCCTGATCCAAGTGCTCACTGGCACCACAGGCACTAGCACCGCTACTACTGTTGTCACAAACTTATTAAGTGTTGTAGATACAGGCTCTGCCTCGCTCAAATTACCGCTCAACACGTACAATGCCGTGGTAACGAAATGTGGCTTAATCAAGAGTGGCAGCAGTGTCAAGCTCGGGACGAACACAAAGTGTACCCTTGTCATCAACTTCAAAACACTCTCAGGGACAACCATGATGGTTCCGGTGCCATTGTCACGCTTGGTAAATGACAGAGGCTTTTTGCAGCTTTCTTACGGACTGTCCAACTCTTTTGGCACTCCATTCATCGAGCAGGCCTACACAGAGTTTGACTACGAGAATAACGTTATTGGTTTCAAGGTAATGCCAGAAGCAAGTGCTTTATATGAAGCGGCTTTGGCTGCGGCGAAACCTGCCGCTACACCTTCAGTAAACACAGCTGAGACTTTCGTCATGGCTTCTCTGGGGACAACTTCCAAGAAGGTTTCTACTACGAAGTTAAAAAAGAAGTTATAGAGAAAGCCAAGCGCAAAGCTAAGTTGTAAAATAAGTGCGTCTGATCGCATATAGATTGTAAAAATAGATTTAAAATGGGTATATGGTAAATTAAAGTCAAGTTTGACAACGAGGTTTGTTTTTGTGTGGATCGCTCACTTTGTAAGTGGGCTGGGAACGAGATAAAAACTAGATGTAGAAAAAGGTGTTTTAACCTTTGGGGGTTTTTAATGATACATTCTACTACTCGAAACAGCTCTTGCTACACTATACTTGAAAGTATATACAGATAAACATAGAATATCGATTGTAAACATATACCATGTAAATGACTATACCAATACAGTGAATGCAGAAAGGTCGCATTCGAGTTAATGCTTAAAGGGTAATGCACGATCAAAAGTGCCCAGATGTTTTTGTCAACGGTCAAAACAAAGGTAGCATGCTAATACACTTACATGCATCAGAGCGGAAATAGAATGATCAGCCTTGCAAAGACGCATCTTTCTTTCGCACAAGTTTTAGAGTCATCAAGTAACCACTATATGCACTATCCGCTAACACTTTACGTAGCACTTAGACAGAGTGCTGCCCAATATATCATGAAAAAATATTAGGCCTGCTGAACTCAGGTGTTTTTATAATTTCTAAGCATCTGAATGGAGCTACTAACTTATAAGCTATATGCACTTAATTTTCCTAGCGAGAACAAAAGATGTTTTAAAGTTCTATTTTGTGGAACAGCTGGTCGATGATACTTGGTTCGCTTCAATTGAAGATGAACAATAGCTTCCCGTTTCATTCAGAATTGATTTTCGTTTTTAGCGGTTATATAACCTCGCTTCGCTCGATTACTCAACCTTCATTGGCTGACACTCTCTCACTCTCACCCCAAACTTCCCATCCTGCCCCAACTTGATCAATCCCAAAACCTCTTCGTCCACCAATTTATACTCTGAGTGAACATAACTAGCCGGGAATATCTTCGCCCCCCCGGTTAAACGCAACAACTCCTTCTTCTCCCCATTCAACACCACAGTACACAGTTCTCTTGCCGAAACGACTTTAGGTGCTCTTTTCATTAGCTGGTGCAATTTCAAGTGTGTGATACCCAATTTTGGCAAAGGAATCTCAAACCCAGGCAAAGAGTTATAACTCAATGTCAAGTCATTGTTCTCACTTCTGCCGCGAGCATTTTCATTACTTACCTTAAGAACATCTTCTAAAGCAACAAATTTTGCGATTTGCATCTTTTTCTGGACAACTAAATGGTTGTTTACGCACTCACCCAACCCCAACCGAAGCTTGTTTATCTCAGTACTTACTGCTCCAATCTTCTCCCTCTTTTCTTCAGTATTCTTTCCTGTGATAGGGAAACCCTCTGTCAAGTGACTGAGCTTGAAAGGATACACCAGACTGCGATTTTCTGCAGTGCTTAAAAGAGTGCGGGCACTCTTCATTCTCAAAGTATGTTCAACGGCAAAATCACGGACATATACATCCAGAGACGCGGTGATAGCATCTTTCTCATGGTTTTTACCGGAAAATTCATCACTATTTTCAACAGAAACAAATCCTGGCTTCTCAAACTGAGCTATAGGTGCCATACGGATATCAATGTTATACACCTCGCCTGGAGCGGCAACAAACATATCTGTTGGAATAGCAGAGCTTTCACTGACTCCAATTTTGTCGTGATCAACAGGACCAGTTTTCACGAGTTCCAGAGTGTTTTTCTCCAGCAGTTTTAGTAATGAAACTTCTTGGTGTGCTTCAGCCCATACTACACCTTTGAAATCTTTCTCAGCGACTATGTTCTCTGCTTGACCAGCCAAGAATCTTCTGATTCTTCTGATCTTGGAACCTGGAACAACGGTGCATCCAAACGAGGCTGCCACACGGTCTGTTATAGAGCGGAGTAACGAGCCCAGCACTTCATTTCCCAGAATCTTTTCTGGAGAAAGAACACAACCAAGCAACGCAACCACGGCCTCGGTCGCTATGTACGCGGCACATGCAGCATCACTTTTAGGACCAAGAAGAGGGCCTTCAGGTTTGTCACCAGGTGGGTGTATCACAACAGTGTGAGCTGCCAGTGCAGTGTAACCGTCAACGTGGGCTGCAAGGGAGATCGTTACTATATCCCCAGGGACGAATGGGACATTGAGAGCGTTTTTGCCACCTTTCGGGGAGATTTCTGGAGAAGAGCCTACAGAAATCTCATTAACATCAAGAGAAACGGGCTGGGCAATGCCTTTTTCAGCAACGCTTTTTTGAAACTGAGACAGGAGAGTTTTCTGAAGGTACGAATCCCCAAGAAGACAGATCTCAGCGGGGAGAAGAGGAGGAGATACTGACTGAAAATGGTAAGAATGGTGAATAAGAGAAATGACGTATTTGAGTGCGGTTTGGGCGATCTGACCAGCGAGACGGTACTTTTCGAGAACAGGCTCGGAAAGTACGTTTTTGCCAGTAAGAAGGACGTCTGAGTGGGATTTTAGGGTGGTGAGGTCCATGATGAAAATTTGAAAAAAAAAATATTTTTTTGAGATGAGCAGATTTCAAAATAGAGAAAGAGGCGAGATAACTTGGAACCTTGGTTTTGATGGAGTAAACTGTATTTATATAAAAAGAGTGTGTGTTTCTCCTCTAGTTTATCTTTTTTATGACGGTTCTTTGATGTTTCTGTGGTGGTCACGTGAAAGAGCATATGAGTAGCCAGGAATATATATAACGCTGTGATTGGGCTGTTGTTATCAATAGGTGATCCCATGCCAACATTATATAGATATTGATTGATTGTTGGATGGAATAACGGTTTTTCAAGGTTTTATGGGATACATAACTATATTCGTAGATACAAGGTCTGAAGTGCCGTTTTGCAACTATAGAACTTGATGTTATTGTTGAGACGTCACCTAGCACGTATGTGGTGAGAGCATGGCTAATCTTATCAATTCTAAGGCATGTTTAGGGAGTGAATAGAAGTCTTGTCATCCACTTACATTTTACAGTTTGAAGTGTACACTACATATCCACATATTCGATGAAATTGCAGGTATATATAGACTTCCCTATACATTTCCTTGATACATATTTCAAAAAGTATGAACATCCCGCGCAACACTTAGGGCAGCTGTTATTCGTTTTGTGGGCCCGACAGCAGTGGAAACATTGCAGCTTCTATTCAAGGAGCAGTAGAAGAATGGGAAGTATCTGAAGTAGTCAGGCTTGGCCTAGAACTTTCTGGTCAAAGAGTCAATATAAAAAGGAAGTTCGTACCAAAGGCTCTCTGTTACGCAGGATATAGCACTCTACCCCATCGAGCACCATTCCGTCTGTGTCAATGATTTCACTTTCTCACTAAAAGTATAGTACCGACAATTATAATTCAATCCGCTGAGCACGTCTATTCCAGCAGCAAACAGTCATGATGATGTCAAGAGCAAGAACGGACAAATGCGCATCGGGTGAGGTTCAGCTAAAAAGCCTCCGAAGTTTTCAGTAACGCTTCTCCTATATTCTCTGATATATGAAGCATACTGCACCCAAGATAGTGTGTTCAATACCTTGCTATGAGATAGCTGTCAAAAGGTAACAATACATTGGATAATCCAAAAATAGCATGTCCAGTTATTTTCCCGATGCTATTGTACCAGCAAACATAAACAATATAAATCAGTGGAACGTGGCATTGGGACTTACCACTGGTATATATCATTGGATTGCCAGGGGGCATTGCCACGCACATGTGATATCGTAAAATACGAAAGACTTTACAATCAAATCTACAAAAAAGCCGTCCCTTAATAACAAAATCAATCATAAATCGTAGCTATGCAATGTATACCTGACCATGCTTTTGCAGCAGGCTGATGGAAGCAAAAGTTGTGAGTGTATGCAACTAAAATATACTCTTTAAAACTCTTTTCCAACTACTACCATCTTTACCAAAAACAACACTCTTCCGATCTCTCCTTACTTGTCTGGGTATCATATCTGCCGGAGGAAGAGGAGGGGGCAGTTTTGGTTGTATTTTTTTATCTAAAGGTTTCTCCTTTTGTAAGTCCTTCACAAACTCATCTAAGCCAGGTAAATCAGCTTGAGAGTCTGTTACTGCAGCCTGAGCAGGCTCATTTGTGAGGCAGTAATTTCCTCCTATTAGAACGTTCATTTCACTAGCATAAGTGTTGTGATCTTCATATATTTTTAGCTTGTCTACAAAATGCTTATTATCCTCTCTGCTAGCCACACTCTTCAAGAACTGGAGATAGGCGTCCAGTAGAAGCATTTGAGTCTCATCACGAGCTTGTTTGAGTATCTTTTTTGTGGGAAGATTAAGAGTAGATATCCCTTCTATGGTAGAATAATCATGATCAATAAGATCAAAATTACCTAATAACTGGGCTCTTAAATCACCATCCAAGTTGATTTCAAACTCGGAGCATGGAATTATATGGCTTTTTAAAAGTCGGAGCCACGTAAGCCGACGGTCATAGTCCGAGGTTAGCTGATCGTAGGATTTCATCTCAGAGAGAAAATCATAGTTTTCGTAACAACGACTTCTTTTGAGAAAATTGGTGAATTCAAGTAACAGATACGGACTGTCACACCCCCCGGCGAGAATCTCGTCAAGCCCAGGCCCCTTGGTCATGGTTATTGCTGGGGGATTTTAGGGAGATGAAATATAATTTCTCAATAATTTATTTAATTAAAAAAACGGGGCGGATGAACAAAAGAAAAGTGCGCCGTTGGGATGAGTACAATAAATTATATAATAGAATTAATGAGGTGTGTATACAATTTTTTCCATCGATCGTTCAAAATCAAATCGCTCATCGCAACTCGTATCCATGTAATAGATTATCCAAATGTATTGACACTCACGATCTAATGCGTCCCAATTGGGCGTTCTGCTACCTAATTAGGTCACACCACATGTGCATCTTGCTGCAGCACCTGCAACGACCCTTGACAGGTAGTAAGGGCTCTGGTGAGATATTTGCTTGTTCCTGTTGGAGAAAATCCCTGGCTAAACAAATCATGTGATGGGTTTTGCCTGATATATTACAAAAAATCGCGTTTTCCGCCACCTGTTTTTCACAAACTTGACACCTTAAAGAGCCTTGACCAAGGAACAATTTCCTCTCGGAACTCCGACGCTCATATTGCTCGTTGTTCCACTGAAAACATGCAGCGGGGTCGTCGAATCGGCGACGGATAATTCCCCCCTCGCTGCCTGCTTTTAGGTGTATATTATACCTATTCTCTAGCCATAAATCATATACACTATCTGTTAGAATATCTACTGTAAGAACCATCCGTGAGAAATAGCTACTTCGAATTAACAGACGAAGTACTGCCAAGTGAATTCGTAAGGTTTTGGGACCCTGTTTTTGAACTCTTGCTTGGATCTTCTCTTCTAGCAGAAGATGATGAGTAAGGTGCGGTTTCTGGAATGCAGTTTCAAATTGAAGAGCAGCCACGTTCAGATTAAAGCCGTGAACTAGGCAAACCATTCTCCATGGTCGTAGCTTTTCTGAACTTGTTTTTTTTGCCCCCATTTTGAGTAACCCATTGTGCTGTAAAAGTCGTCTTGGAGGGTTCGGAGTAGACCCTATGTAAAACGATGTGTTTCTCTTGGTCAGGTTGAGAAGGTAAACGTAGTACGAGCCTTTCATGGCTTTTGGGGCCGAAGTTATCGGGGGTAGTGTGAGGGGAATATTCTGGTCTTGGGAATCATAACTGTACGATAATCCTGGAGAAAAGGGGGGTGATGTGGGCGGAGAACGTGAATTTGGAGGAACTTGTATCAATTCTTCATCCTCCAGTGTATTTTTTGCCTCTAAAATGTGGGGGACAGTTGGTTCAGAAGGAGGTTTTGAGTCTGGAGAGAGGGGGTCACGAACTTTGGGAATTATTAAAATTGAGTCATCCAGATCCATTTGTCTTTACGTTGACTTTATATAGAAAGAATTTCCATATAGTTATTCTGTACTCTATCAACTGTATACTCTATATAGAGTTAGCTCAGTTGAGATTCTATCTGCGCTTGCGTGAGTCCTAAATTAGCATTCAAGATGGTAATAGAATCAACTGGAAATCAAAATTCGACCCACTTTATAATTTTCCGCGGTTATTGTAGCGATAGCTGGTGTTTACCTTTGAATATTTTTTTGCGATGAGTGAAAATTTAGTGCACGTCTCGGGAAGTCAATCGAGAGCTGCACCGTGATAGTGAGCTATTTCATGGTCTATATCTACTGAGCTTAGTTTCAATAAGATGGCTCTTTTGTATATGTATGAAAAAGGGTTCAAATTTCCTCACCTGAGTGAATAATAGTATGAGCAAAATAGTTCACGCTACAGCGACAAAAAGTGCAAGTGTTCACCTTATAATGACCTTCAAACTAGTTGCTTTAGTTTCAGCCATTATAAAATCCCAAGTTCAATCTTAAACCACATCATTGTCCAATCCATCTATTATAAGTAAAGGCAAAATGCACAACCCTCAATGCATTCATGTTATTGCATCGAAATGTAATGTACCAAATTTCAACTATCCTCACGACGCCCTACTGAATCCGCTAATGACACAACCGCAGAAAATATGAGCTCCTAAACTAGGTGCGCTCTGAGTATCTATATGCCAACTCAAATCATTCAGCGGTATGCACGTCTGAGTTACTCTATGTAGTCTTCCAGGCAAATCTAATAAACCAAACTAGAAGGAGCGCTAAAAAAAACACAAGAATTATGTAAAGCGCTAGACTCGTGAGATCTATGCGAAATCTCAGTCTAAGCTTAAGCTTTCGAATCTGAAAGTTTATCATAGGCATTTCATTACTCCACACAGAAATCAAACTGCAATGACAACATAGAAACCACTCAACGACACTGAACTACAAAATCAACAACTTACCGAAAACACACAAATCATACCATGCTCTTCTCTACATCAAAAGCACCAACTTAACTTCTACAAATAATTGCCTCTAAGACCTATCACCACTTTTAAAATAAATAGCATCATTTCTTAGTCTCAGCCATCTCACTCATTATTTGCTGCATAAATCAATCCAACCATTCTTGCTGCTCAACTACACAAAAAACCAGAGGAAAAATAGCAAGAAATTAAACATTTCTCTAACTCACCCCACTGCCTCTAACAAACTCCCCGGTCATTATATACTGTCCTAGCAAACTTCTTGATATATTAAATCGTTGAAATTTCACTATGGAAGCCATCCGGTCATACCCCTCTCTTCCCACCCAATCCCAGCTAGACACCCTCAAATCTCTCACTGTTCTGCTTGTAGGCAATGATGTTCAAAAATCGGCTGTTTTGAACGAACACACGTTCCTCTCAGCCCTACTCTCCTCCATCACTCTGGGTCCCCCATCTCTCTCAAACCAGGCTCTCATTGTTCTCAACCTGCTCCTATCGCACCCCTCTATTGCATCCCCGATTTTGGGCTCACTTGGGGCATTCTCTGCCCTCCTGAAGGCGCTTCTCAGAGCAGTTGCAACCAGCATCACCGTGGACTCGCTCAAAAACGTCTCCCTCAACCTTAGGGCCTTCTCTGTGCTTCTAAAGCACGCTAACCTGTGTTTTAATCTTACAGATGATGTGGTCTCCGCTCTAGTCATCCTTCTACAATATAAACTTCCCCCAGAGAGTGACACTGTGGTATATCTAAACCACCAGGAAGACCATAGCACATGCTTGGGCTCCGTATACACATTTATCCTGGCTTTCAAACTTCTGGAGCCAGTAAAGGCTCGGCTATACCCCCTTCTTCTACTCATGTTTCTCGAAGAAATGCCCCCTCTCCTTGCCGCTATTGCTCCAGGACCAGTTCAAAAACCTTCTCTGAACATACTGTTGAAAGAGCATCTTATTTTGGAAGAAGAAAATGCACTTTCCCTCGAGACTTACTCAGACTTCAAAAACGCCCAAAGCTCCTATATGCTCCCTGTCAAAGCCCCCATTTCGGTATCTGTGGTTCCGGTTTACCTACCCTCCCTTCTTTGTGCCTTTGCCGCTGCTCTCCCTAGCTCTAGCCATGCACTCCCCCTCACAGTGTATTTCGTGCTAACGGGTTTAGTCAGCTCGCAGCACCCGCAGCTCCAGGTGGGCGCCATCAACGTGCTCCAGCGCTATTCCCTAGAGCGTTCTCGTGAGGCGTGTCTGTACCACACAATTTGTAAATATCTCCCTTATCTTGTAGGTCTTTTCCAGAAAGAAGCGCTTCTGAGCGAGACTGTGCGCCTTCAAACGCCGCTTCTGCTTTTGGTTCAACTCTGTGAGCTCGCGAGCGCAGAGAGCGCGTGGCAGTGGCGCACAGACCTTCAAAGCGCGCTTTTACGCCATGGCGTGGTTCATAGGGTTTTCGAAAAGGTCCAGAGTGTTGTAAATGATCGATTAATTCGACTGTTTGAGCGTGGAAGATCTGAGAAACACAAAAAACGGGAAAAAAAACATACGAACATGTTTTTTACTGACTGCAGTAGTTACAAAGATATTGGAGATGGTAATTTTCTTTTTAGATATGCTTCAGTAGACGCGTTGGGTTATTTAGCTGCTTGCTTTGCCATATTCAATTGTTTTCTATACACTGATGGTGACCTGACTTGCAGATTAGATATTCTACCTAGTATACTAACTGCAGAAAGCACAGCTACAGAGCTCTCCCCCAAAAATGAAGGCCGCTCTGGCCAGTCAAATAATGTACACTTGGTGTTCATAAACTCTTTAGCTCTAGTACTAAAAGTAAGTCATAGACTCGAAAAGGCTCTATTGTCAGGTAAAGACGATATAGATATCCTTGTTTATCTACATAGAAACGCTGAAAACTTGTGTTTGGTGCATAGATTGGCACAAACCATTAGCATCTTTGTAAAGTATTTTCTGGGGGACGTGAAGCTCCTCCGATCACTTTTCACTTCTAGTTTCAATTGCAAGCTAGTTTTTGATCTTTTGGTGCGCATTGGTGAAATTAAGGTGCCTGAAATGTCGGCTTCTTTGAAGAGGCCCTTTGAAGTGGATGTTTCTACTTTTTCTCTGAAGATCGGCTCGACCTTTCTGAGTGACACTATTCTTTCTGTGGTCAACGATTATGAAGCTCTCAAAAGAGTGCTTGAGCTGATAGTGGCCACAAAAAGAATAGCTTGCTTGCTAACCGCAAACCTAGTTCTTGAGTTCTCCCCCGCTAAGGCTTATTGCCTCAAAGTGGAGAACGACCAAGGGAACGCCTTGGCTAGGTGTGTTACTTTTGGTGTGTGTGCAGATTATGGAGGGGACAGTGTAGATGCAGGGTATATAGAACACTACACAGAGAGTTCGTTCGTGAACTTCATAGTTCATGGAAGGTTTTCTGAAACATCATGTAATATTGATAATCACTCAAAAATCGAGCTTCTTTCTGGTTCCTCTCACATAATAGACCCATCTAGAATAGATCTTCAGGAGTTGGAGAAAGTGGCTCAATCAGGCAGTGTGGTTCTCAAAGCCTTTTCAAACTCATTTATAGAGTTTGAACGCATTTTTGAGCTCAAATTGGCAGCCACTAGTGTAGTATATAACGTGCTCTATGATGCCTCAGAACAGCTCAAGTTGGACTTCGTTCTCGCCCAGATGCCGGTGAAGCTTTTGTTTGAGGTTTTGTTGGTAAGCACTCGTTCTAGTGACGAAAAAGTGTGGTTTGAGAAAGTTCCACTCAGACACAGTATATGTGCTTTTAAACTGCATGTGTTTGGCATACTATATAATCTCTTCACAGACTTACCACTGACGATACGCACTCTTAATATCATCACCAAGGGCACTCCAGGCGATTTTTTTCACATTTCCAAGGATATTGAAGTATATTTGTGTAATTTACTCCTCAAACATATAACTTTACAGAACATTATCCTTGAGCCAAAACTCGTTAAAAACGCCCTCAAGTGCGCCGTAAACTTCATATCTGCTAATGAAAGCTGTAGAAATACCGCTGTTGGTTGTGCTCCGTTTTTGGAGGTTGTGAAACTTTTGCTTGACCTCCGGCTTCCAGAGTCGCCAGACAACTTGGTTGGGGATTTTGAGAGTAATGGGGTGTTGGGTCGTCTTATCGAAATTGATTGTGAGGGCAGAAGCGACAAGAGAGCGTTTAGTAGTGAGCTCAGAAGGGGGTACGCGCTGTTATTTGAGGGGGGTGTTTCGTACACTGAGTATTCAGGAATCAAGGTGAATTGTGTGTGGGTCGTGACCAACTTGATTTGGGACGCACAGCATGCGCTGGACCTGGACTTGGTTGGGTTGACATCATATAGAGATGTCTCTCTGTGGACGGTGGTAGACCGGTATCGGCGTTTGAGGGATTTGGGGGTGAGGGGGCTGCTTTTGGGGTGCAGGGAGAGTGGGGTGTATGATACGAGTAATCGAGCGTTGGTGGCGTTGCGGCATCTTGATACGATCAGGGGGGAGATGGAAAAGAGGGGTGTCCAATAAACCATACAGACGAACCATACGAACGAATCATACAAGGGAAGCGAGTGTGGTTTTATGTGAACTACTGTGACATGATTATACCTCATTCAAGCGAAGCGAGTATGGCTATTTCTGAATTAGATGTATCTGTTCGCTCGTACAGAGTAGAATAAACGCGAGAAAACCATACCAGTCAAGTGATGATGGTTATGTTTCTGATCACTGGATTGTCGGAAAGAAAAGGCACACGCTCTCCTCGAAAACAAGCAACAGGATCTAGACATGTTCTCGGTTGATTTATTCATAATACAAATATATATATATTACTCGGGCAAAGAGAGATTCGAACCTCCATGCTATCTAACGTTATGTTCCTGATAAATTAGGGCGTCGCTATCAAACACCGTGCTTTGGCTGCCGATGACTCTTGTCATAATCGTCTGATTCTCAGAAAATTCGTAAAGTCCTTTCACAAAGGAAAGCTTAAAAAGGCAAAAATTCACAGTTACAGAAGTTCGCCATCATTTTTCGGCCACCCAGAACAAAGGCACTAAAAGTGTGTAAAACAAGACACTTGACAGCACTGGCCCTAAAGAATTCTACAATCGGACTAATCAAGTGGTGTAGAGATACTTGATATGAACGAGATGGAATGAGAACGAAAGGCCTGACCAAGCGTTTACCATGATAAGTAAAAGGAAAGTCAGAAGAGGTTCGGTACTGAATTTAGGGATGAAATCTTAAGGTTTTTTTGCGGGGGCATTCGTAGCGTAGATCATACATAGTTTGACCCTCAACTGTTACGACTATATTTATCTAACTTTTCCTTTTTTGATTGAATACATATATATACATATATGTTGTACATTGTTAACATCTGTCATGAAACCTATATAGAAGCTCCAGTGTAATGGAGACTTGTATCTGAAAGAGGCAGACAGTTTGACGCTTGATCAAGTCTAAGGCCTTCTCCATAAGCACACTGTGCACTAGGATTTTTTTCTTTTTTTGTGGGCCCTCTTTGATATGCTCGTTAGCCGACCACTTTAGGGAACCAATCAGAATCTTCCGCCAATCAATATCAAGTCTGCATTCAGTGTGTCTATTGTTATCACTCATAATGATGATACTTTTAAGGTAGCTGGGGCGTTAGAAGGCCAATTCTTTGAACCTCAAGTATGATGGTATGCATACGATCACATGTGTGTTGTAAAGTATACACAGTTAACTCAACTACCCAATGCTCTGAAGCCTGAAGAAGTCTTTTCTACAAGAAATTTTTGAGCCACATCGCAAATGCTTCAAAGCCGAGGGTTCATGAGCTTACGCGACAAAAAAATGAGCGTTTGATGACTATAATTATTAATATTTGATGTACAAGAAAAACAATTATGTATTAACCTAACCCGGACCACTCCCCAGCTAACTAAAAAAGGTATGGTATATGACTTCTCACTATGTGAGACACAGTATGCTGTGAATGACTCTCCAACTTTATTTATCGGTTTCCCCGATTCTCGAATTCAACTTATACTTGAGTATACTGAGCACTCGGCTTTGATAGGGTGTTTGATTTATTGAGTGACAGTCCGGTTCATTTCCTTATAGATCTAAACTCTTTAACATAATGAGTGTAAGACAGTATTCACTATACACTAGCGTGAGTGTACTGTAGCACTTGAGCTACCGAAACTTTTGCTAGCTATATATACTTCTATCAATATTAGAGCCGGCGAACAATAACTGCTGAGCTAAGACGAGCAAATGAAGATATGGTTGAGTATTGCTATTTGGAAACTGTTTCCTATGCTATAATAAACACATATTGTAAACAAAGAACAAGCGCAGCTCAATCACATTACTTATACTCGAAATCTTCATTTCAGTACTAGCATTGCTTATAACCAGATCAAAAGGTTTTCAATTTTGAAAGGGTGTTTATCTTGTTTGTGTTTATACACATGGGGGACTATAGTCAAGGTGAATAAGAGCAAGCAGAGCAATCGCCTCGGCAAAGTAGATAATCACGTCCAAACCAACAGTAAAAACAACAGAAGTTTCAGGCTTCTTGCTTCGCTCATATATGGCGGCGGTAAGTAAATCACCGAGCGAAGCAGAAGGTCAGCCACTCAATCATACGACCAAAGCGTGTACGATTGAAGAGACCATTTACTGCTTGTAATTGAATCCAAGCTGAAATGATTATCAAACCAAAACAAAGCATAAAAGCATAGCGCTAACAACCTTTAATGGATAAATCATGTTCGCTACTTTGTGTAGTTGATGAAGCAACAAATTAGAGAGAACCCGGTGCTTATAACCAGAATGCTTGTTTAGCTAATATGGTCGGTTACCTCTCTGACTTACTCTTTTCTTCTATCTACTCCTCCTCACTCTCCAGCTCCTCCTCCGCCTCCAAATCACTCAATGCCCTACAAGTTGGACACAAAAACTGAGGATAGCTCTTCAAAATCACCCTCCTAATGCACTTGTAATGATAAGAATGCAGGCACGGACTCACAAAAACCGCTTGGCATGGCTGGATATCGTCCAAACAAATTACGCATTGCACGTTATCCTTCCACTCCGGACTCAACTGCTCCATTCTTTTCTGAGCCTCTTTCAGGAAAGCCTTTGTTCTACGAATCCACAGCTTATTCAACTCTACGCGCATCTTCACACACCGGTAAATTTCTTCTGTCCCCCCCCTAAAATCCATCCCCAATTGTAATAGATCTCCTTCACTTAATGCCACAAACTCACTTTCCGTGTTGGCAGCCAGCAATCTACGGTGGTTCAAAAATGTTCCCAGGGAAGATCTCAAGTCCTTGATGGTCCAGCATCCATGCTCGTCAACCTGGATCTCTGCATGAGTTCTACTCACAACTTTGCTTTTGAACACCACCGGAGCCAGCAGGCTGGATGGCGCATAGAGAGCCTCTTTGTTTTTTTCGGTGTACCGACCAATGGCAATGGTACTACCGGGCTTAAGTTTGCGAACCACAGGACCAAAGTAGAGTGCGGTCAGCGCCAGCGCCAGGTCCACGTAGGGCGTCAAGCGGATCAGATAAGTGCCATTTTTGTTCCGAAACAGGGGGGTTGAAATGGGGGTGTCTGCATCAGGGGTATCTAATTCCAGCGGGGGGTTTAGAAGGGGGGAAGTAACATCAATAGGAATGGCCTCGATGGTTGTTTCTTTATTTTCTACTTCGCTTGTTTCATTCACCTCGTTGGCTTCGCTCATCTCGTTCCTCTCGTTGGAATCATGAAACTCATCACGAGGCCCAAACTCACCAGACTGCATTCCTGAAGCTCTGCGCTTTTTTTGGTCTTCAGAAAGAAAGATCGACGAGATGTATGAGATAAGCGAAGGCTCCGGGTTCTCGGGGTGGTTTTCGTGGCGTTCACTCTCGGCCATGGGGTGATTTGTTTGAAATGTTTAATTTGTATGAGGATCTCGAGGAGGGTAAGTTGGGGGAGTTATCCTTGTTTGTGTTCCTATAGGTTTTCTATGATATAATTCTATAGTGGTTATAGTGTATATATATAGAATGTAATATGGAAATCACAAAGAATTTGGGGGCGTTTTGATTCGGATAAGTGTGGATTTGGCGGGGTTAAATAAGTGCTATGTGCATGTGACGATTAGCAGGAATTATATATAAAACTACTGTTAGGCTTATATATTCATATTAAATCTGACACTTGAGCATTCAAAAATTCTGTGATGGGGGTTTCAGTATCGTACCAAGTGTTCTGGTGTATATATCAGATCTGATTTATGAGCTTGATCTTAAGATCAGTGCTTACACTGTCACACGATAATAAGTTGACTTCACTATCCTGATGAATCTTCCTTCTTTGAAATATCCATCCTTTTTTTTTGGTTTAGCTACATCTGGTTTTGATGGTGTAGTATGTTAGTGTTATACTTTATTGATAGTTTGTCTCATCATCTATTTATCTGCTCATCTGCTTGCCTGTTATCTTTATCAACTGTCTAAACGATCCGCCATCATAAAATCTCTTAAGTGCGAATTATACTCGTAGTGCAGTATTACTTTGCACATTTCTATATATAGCTGGAAACTTTATATGAGATTGGTGAACATCATAATCTAATATATACAAGCCGCCGTTTAAAATGTGAATAAGGCATAACCATGACCAGTTTGTGTTATCCGTTGGTGCAACACGTGCTGATACACTATCAGTACTCTATGAGAAGCATAATACTCTCATGTGTAAACTCAAAGAACTTATTCATATGATCAACCTGCAATCTGTTCTTATCGATGCTCAAAGTTCCATCTGATAATCCTCCGGATCCGATGACGTGACTGTCTTGCACCTCCCAAACGTTTTAGCCCAAGCCACATTCCTGGCTGAAATAATCTTCGGATTCGTATATTTGGGATCAATCATATCAGAGAATCACATGCTTATAAGCTTCAATTGAAGGGATAATTAGACAGGGTTTCTGTTTTTCGAAGAACCATTTGCATAGAATATCTAAAGTTTTTCTTTGTAATAACGTAAACCGAAATTCTTTGGTAGTATATAAAGCTTTGATTTTATAGTTGAACCTGATACCTCGAAGCAGCTGCGAAAAATTGCGCATTGAGCCACATTCTACAAAACTGACCCAAGCCAAAACGCTGTAGGTCTGGTTTTATTAGGGAATCATATAAAAAATAATGCAGAATTATCTCGTCACTCGAAATTCACTCATAGAGATCTTTCGTATTTGCAGTGCACTTTGAACACACACTGCTAGCCAGTCTGAAGCATCAGTAAAGAGTGATCAGATACAAATATCAAATGGCGGATACAATAAACTAATTGCGTATTCTACACATTCTAGTACACGACTAGCTGATTGTCTGATTACGGACAGTGATGGATTTGGAATGATTCCACCTAAATGCTAGAATTCAGTATGTAGAAAGGATTTAGTACTCAGCTGACTCATATATTATTATGTATACGATTTATATTCGCCTATGCACATTCTGATTCAATTCATGACAACTTCAAGGTGCTTACCGTCTATACATGTAAAACTAGAATTATATAAGAGCAACAACAGTGGGCTTTTGAAAGTAATTGGCAGCCAAAGAGTACTGCTTGATAGGTAAGAAGCTAACCCAAACTCTACAAAGACATTGTTATGTTTGTAGGAAAAGCAGTATATACAGTTTCAGTTTGATGAGCAGTGACACTCGCTTAAACTCGCTCATTCATATATACATAAACAAAACAAGCAGTTTTCGAGGTTGGTGCCAGAATGGGTCAATTCACTATATGGGCAGGCAATGAACATTGTGTATGGACCTACTCTTCAGACGTTGAACAGTAGCCATGCGTGAAGAAAGAAGGTTTTATGAGTTTTTCATTGATCAGCATGTATAATCACTTTGCTCTATGTTTCTTGGCTCATACTGTTATGATGAACACCTCGCTCCAGGAATCTAGTTCACTTCAATTGTCTGAGTGACACCTTCCTTCGATTTATAATCTTAATAGCGCACCACTAACACACCATTTGCTGAATTGGATGTACTGCTAAGTAGATAAATCCGCTGACCTCAAATAAACCTACTAACTAACCATTTTGCTCCAATAAAGGAAGTTTACCAACAATTTCCTTCGTTTCTCTGGAGAGTGCATGGCGTTCCACAGGGATTATCGGGCCATTATTCGAGGGTATAAAATAGTGGAGTTGAAGTATATAGATTGGACTTTCCTCAACCTCTGAGTATATACAGCAATCCTCTCAATCATCCACTCTTTGCTTAGATTATCATTTTTCTCGCTTCTGAGTAAAGAATATCTTCTTCGCTTCCATCGAATAAGAAAATATAGAGTTATCCTCTTCCCTTAAACTGGATCATCCTCACTTCGATCGTTGAAGAGCACCAAAAATCTTTGATGCTCGGACCGTCACCGTCACTCGAATTACTCGATATATTCTAGCCCGTCCATCCAATCTCTTAAAACCCCCGGCACCCAAACTCGCCCCCTCCCCCTCACCTCCTCATACCCATTCTCCACCAACGCCACCATCACCCGCGGCACCGCCATCGCAGTCCCGTTCAACGTATGCGCAAACACTCCCTTATTCCCCCTTCGCTCCACATACTTGGTGCCAAACCGGCGGCTCTGAAAATCCGTGCATATCAGCGTCAGTGTAAGCTCCCCCCATTCCCCCCTCCCTGGCATCCAGGCTTCTATATCGTACTTCTTATAAGCAGGGGCCCCCAAGTCGTTGGCTGGAATGTTCACCACTCGAGAGAATAACCCCAATTGTCCAATGATCTGTCTTTGTAAGTCAATCAACCGCTCGAACTCAGCCTCCAGGCTGTCTTGGTCGCACGTCACAAAAAGCTCAACTTTGGTGAATTCATGTACCCTATACAACCCTCTAGTGTCCTTCCCCCTGGCCCCCGCCTCCGCTCTGTAGCTGCGACTCAGCCCCACCAATCTAAGAGGAAGTTCAGCTTGTTTGAACGTTTTCTGAAACAGAAGAGCAGCCAAAGGAATTTCAGCAGTTCCAGTGAGAACACGTTTTCCTCCTTCAAGTTCATACGTTTGCTGCTCGTTATTTTGATCTCTGGGCCGAAATCCGCACGCATTACTGATTTCAGAGCGTACAATCAGAGGAGGAATACACATTTTGAACCCGGCTTTTCTGGCTTCAGAAAACGCATACTGAATCAAGGCCTGTTCCAACATGGCGCCGTAGCCGGTGAGATAGTACCACAGACTTCCGGAGACTTTTGCAGCAGTTTTGAAGTCTGCAAGGTGTAGTTGTTCGCATATCTTTTTGTGATCTTTAGAGGGGTCCACAACCGGTTGCAGAGGGTTTAAATACTCTACAAGGAGAGGACGAGTGTCATCTACACTGAGGTCTATGAGATTAGGTAAAGATTCAGCCACATTTTGAATTCGGGACTCAAAAGCTGATAATTGAGGCTCTATAATTTTTAGCTGGGATTTTATTTCTTTGAGCGAGGGAACGCTGTACTTTTTGACAAGCTCGTCAGCACGCTTATGATTGCGTGAAAGAATGGTTCGAAGCTCTACAAGAGTTTTTCTGTGCTCGAGCAAGAAACGGGTCTTCTCGTATATTTGAGGAAGAAGGTCCAAATCAGGTACGGGCCGCATCGAACGCCGGAGAATCGACAGGGTGTAAGCTAGCTGATTCTCAAGAATTTCGCGAGGAAGAAGATGCACCTTGAGCTGCGCAGCGATGGGGCTGGTAGAGTTGTGTCGAAGCAGACCATGAGAAAAACAGCAACTCCGTAATATGCGTGCTGGGCTCGGCATTTGTGGACTCCTTGGTTGTGGAAGCGAGGCAGCACGCATATTTTTTCTGTAGCAGAAAAAGGCACGACTCTTTACACTAATCGATATATATATATCAATACTACAGATTTATATAGACTTGTAGTTTTGTATCAGATAATATGTCTGTGTCTATCTATATATACCTATAGGTAATATAATAGCTAATTTCCAACCTTCTATATATAGTTGACCAGCTAAATATACCTATGCTTAACGCCATATCCACTATCCAGGAACAATGGTGCATGTACAGGAACCCATAGCTTCTAAAATATATTAACATATCACTCATATATCTCTTAGTATGTAATAGATTCTAAGTAATATATATGATCTCGAGATATAATCTGTCTACAAGTTACCTACCAGAGTAAACCTAGTACAAGCTACGTGTATATTATGGTGCATGTCTGTGTGCAGCAGGGGTATACCACCACATCATCCCACATACATTGTAAAACAAGAGTATATAAAGAGCCCATTCCCGTTCATTTCTCCAGACTTCGTTGTCCGTCAACCTTTCAGTCCAACTTCTCAGGCCAACTTCCCAAACTTGCAATTTCTTTTCTGTTTCACATTTAATTTGTATAAATACAAACTCTCTCCTCTCTTGTTCACAAATGTGCGGAATCTTTGGTTACTGCAACTACCTCGTCGAAAAGTCTCGTGGTGAAGTCATCGACATTCTCACCGAAGGTCTTGCTAAGCTCGAGTACCGTGGTTATGACTCTGCTGGTCTCGCGATTTCTGGCGACGCTCCTGGGTCCAGCCTTATCTACAGAGAGACCGGCAAAGTCCACGCCCTCAAAGAGCTCATTGCCAAGCAGGAAGTCGACCGCAATGTGGTGTACAACTCTCACGTGGGCATTGCTCACACTCGTTGGGCTACCCACGGTGAGCCTAAACGCATCAACTGCCACCCTCAGCGCTCTGACCCCCACGCAGAGTTCCTTGTGGTGCACAACGGTATTATCACTAACTACCAGGACATCAAGACTTTGTTGAAAAACAAGGGATTCGCGTTTGAAAGTGACACCGATACTGAGTGTATTGCTAAGCTTTGTAAACACATTTTCGACACCAACGTCGCCAATGGTGTAGATCTCGATTTCCAAACTCTCATGAAACAGGTTCTTCTTGAGTTGGAAGGTTCTTATGGTCTTCTCGTCAAGTCATCTCATTTCCCTAACGAAGTGATTGGAACTCGCAAAGGTTCTCCACTTTTGATTGGGGTCAAGTCCGATCAGAAATTGAAAGTGGACTTTGTGGACGTAGAGTTCCCGGATGTGGCTCCAGAGCAATCGAAATTCCTTGCACCAAATGCTCTGCTGTCACTTCTTGCTCCCCTCACACCTCACGACCATCTTCGTCAATCCCAATCACGCGCTTTCCTTTCTGAGGATGGTGTGCCAAAGCCAGTTGAATTCTTCTTCTCGTCGGACCCAGCGTCGGTGGTGCAGTACACTAAAAAAGTGCTTTTCCTTGAGGATGACGACATTGCTCACATCTACGATGGCGAATTGCACATCCACAGAGCCAAGAAAGAGGCTGGCGAGCTGGCAGTACGTCTGATTGAGACATTGGAGATGGAGTTGGCGCAAATCATGAAAGGGCCTTACAAGCACTTCATGGCAAAAGAGATTTTCGAGCAGCCAGAGTCCGCTTTCAACACCATGCGTGGTCGGTTGGACTTCGTGGACCACAAGGTCAATTTGGGAGGCTTGAAGCTGTGGTTGCTGAGCATTCGTCGTTCTAAACGCATCATTATGATTGCCTGTGGAACGTCGTACCACTCGTGCATTGCCACCCGGTCGATCTTTGAAGAGCTCACCGAGATCCCAGTGGCCGTGGAGTTGGCGTCGGACTTTTTGGACCGCAAGTCTCCGGTCTTTAGAGATGACGTGTGCTTCTTTGTGTCACAGTCTGGTGAAACCGCAGACACCATTTTGGCTCTCCAACACTGCAGCGAAAGCGGCGCCTTGACTGTTGGTGTTGTGAACGCAGTCGGCTCTTCTATTTCCAGACAGACCAACTGCGGTGTGCACATCAACGCCGGTCCTGAAATTGGGGTGGCCTCCACCAAAGCATACACTTCCCAATACATTGCGTTGGTGATGATTGCGTTGAGCTTGTCGGATGACCGCATCCTGAAGACCCAAAGACGAATCGAGATCATTGATGGGTTGAAGAAGATTCCAGCTCAAATCAAGGAGGTTTTGAAGATGGAAGAGACCATCAAGGAATTGTGTGCGGGCTCCTTGAACGACCAAAAGTCCTTGCTTCTCTTAGGAAGAGGTTACCAATACGCCAGTGCTTTGGAGGGCGCGTTGAAGATCAAGGAGATTTCCTATATGCACTCCGAGGGTGTTTTGGCTGGCGAGTTGAAACACGGTGTGTTGGCGTTGGTTGACGACCAGCTTCCTATTATTGCCTTTGCCACCAGAGACTCTTTGTTCCCGAAGGTGATGAGCGCTATCGAACAGGTGACAGCGCGACTGGGAAGACCGATTGTGATCTGCAATGACGAGAAGGATATTCGGATCCACGACAAGGTGTTGGCGTTCTTAAAGGTGCCTGAGACGGTGGACTGCTTGCAGGGGTTGTTGAATATCATTCCGTTGCAGTTAATCAGTTATTGGTTGGCTGTTAACCGGAAAATTAATGTCGATTTTCCAAGAAATTTGGCGAAATCGGTGACAGTCGAGTAATCAAGAAATAGTCCCGGCCTCGCTCGGGTTATTTCTATTCGATTACTGAACAGTGGGGGTTTTATACACAGAGCAAAGTTTGTGAGTAAGTAACATTGCTAGTAGACGAGTATTGGGAAATCTTGTGGGGGTAATTTAAGCGACTATATTGCTGTTCAGTTCTCATTATGATACTATATATAGTAAATTGTTTGAACGTAGATGAGTATTGTAACGGGCCACATTCGATGAAGATGGTTTGAACCAACGAATTTGCTACCTGAAAGTATGCTGGTGTAACATTAGAAACATCGTGTTCTATTTTTTTATTGAGCTTTCATGTGTTACATGTATATAGTCTACATGGCTTTCCTCAATCAAAGCAATTATTTCCCCCTCAGAACTGTAAACTCACCGACCCCCAATAACTGATATTTTACAAAAAGCAATGAATCGAGATATCATCCTGATTTATAGTTATGTGTATCGAAATGTGTTTCAAAATGTGTCATCAAGTCTAATTAATTTCCAAAGCATCTCATTGTACAGACCCTATCTATATAAGCGAAATCCACTATAGGCACAGTATATTTTTGTCACCTTGCCTTCAAATAACTGTTTATAGTAATGTGCCTATAGCTTATAAGTTCATTATTTTGAAGCTGGCTGAAAGAGATTATGTTTTTCTCGTGGCTAGCGATCAAACTTTATCGAACTGCAAAGGAAGCTTTGCTTGTATGAATTAGCGCAAATAGACCAACTATTTTCATTTCACTTGTCCGATGCTAAGATTCGTTGTTTTTTTGATGAGACACTTGTTGATTCTGAAACCCAATTTTTAGAGCGTAGAATTACTTTTGCTTGAAACGCTGACTTATGGAAAACTGAAGCAAATGAACGCGTTCCGCTAATTTGTTTTAAAATCTACATCCAATCATTCATTAGAATTATACCAACTCTCGGCTAACTCGATCTCTCCACATAATATCCTTTATCACTCGATAGTCAACACCAGTTAGATACCACATCAGATATCATAGGTAGCCATATGCAGCCATATACAAACACATTGACATGGCCATATACACTTGTTCTGACTGATGCCAACAAAAAGATATTCTATTGACACCAAAGAGAATCAATCACTCAGATTCAAAAAAAAATTCAAATCAAAATTCAACAGAGATTCAATCAGAATCTGATTCAAATTCAATTCAATTCAATCAAAACTCGCTTTGCTTAGTAACCAAGCAAAGCCAACTCCTTTCCGGCCTTAGACCCCGCAGTAGCAGCCTTAGCCGCACTCTGCTTCTTCACCAAAGCCTTCTTTCTTGAGTAGTACTCGGCAGATCTAATCTTTCTCTTCTCCTCCAACTTGGCAACAACATCCTCGTATTTCCAGCCGACCTCTGTGGACAACTTGCCAATGGTGGTGTATTTTCTGCCTGGCTTCAATCTCAACACTCTCAAGGCTTGTGGAACAACAACTCTCTTCTTCTTGTCGTATGGAGGTGGAACACCCTCGAAAACCTTCAATCTCTCCAAAGCAGCTTTACCTCTGGCAGTCTTGTGCTGAACCATACCTCTGACAGCCTTGTAGAAGATTCTAGATGGGGCTCTGAAGTGGAATGGACCTCTGGTCTTGTTGAATCTGGTTCCCTTTCTCAAGTAGTCGTAGTACTTCAACTTGTTTCTGAAAAACTCCCCAGAAATGTTGAGAGACTCGGCTCTCACAATGACGATTTTTTGACCGTCCAACAATTGCTTGGCAACGGTGGAGGCGAGACGGCCCAAGAGGTGGCCTTTACCTGGGGTTAGTATGCAATTGAACGGACGAGTAATCCGAATAGAATGTTTTGATGACCGGTTGAAGTATAATTTTATTGAAATAGAATGTTTTGATTAAATAATTCAAACGGAAATTTAATCAAATGATTCATTGTAAGATGCAAAAAGAAAAGCCCAGTTGAAATTTTCAAAAATGAGACTTTAATTAGATAGAATGAATGATGAAATCATTTCAGAACATTATGTATGGTCTGTCCTCTGAAGTTGAAAGATACTACTTTATATCGCAACAGATAGATAGTGACTAATACATCACATCATATAACATCCTCTCTCTTCACTTTAAATTTTCACCTTGATCCTCTGAATCTCTCAGGTTCACCCTCAACTATCCCATCCGATTCATTCATAATACTCAAATCATTCGTATCATCACATATACCAATCATTCAAACTTACCGTCAATGACAACAACAGGTTCGAAGGTGCTCATTCTTGTCTGTATGTATGAATTTAGAAAATTTTCAAACTTCAAAGACGCGTGCGTAAAGAATATTTCACTCACGTGTGAATGTGTAGGGCGGAATTGTTAGGTTACCCGGGGTCCCTGGTTTCCTGTTTTGTTTGGCAGGTAGGGTATCTCTCTCCGGTCGTTCATTTATTAGCGAGCTTATAAATGGTTTATATCTAGAGTTGTGTGTATTTATTTGATCAATTATTTATTAGTTGATTTAGCGGATTTATTTATCTGGCAATCAAGGTCACTGCTCGGTTGAGCTTACGTTGTACACTAATTGGCTATGCTATTTTTTAATGCTGATTCCACACGCAAGATAGAAAACTCCTAATTTTTGTATCCACTATAGACAAGTCTACTCGCTCATGAAATTTGAAATTGAAATCAAGAAGCAAGAGCTACTTTGGTTTAGGATTTGAATTGATGTTATTTCAAATGTGACGATCTACCGTATTACACATCAACTGTAGTTGTTGGGAGATCCTGTGCTCTGCAATCAGTCAGATAGACCGATTCAAGTCAACTGTAACGGATTTGGTTATTCCCTTTGGCTCATGACTTATAACCTATATCCAACATTCAATCAAAAGAGAAATTCCGCTGTATGTAAATTGTAGTTACTTCTAGAATCATATCTATCTACCAACTAGTCTCCAAACGGCGCCTCTTGACATATTCATATACGAATTATATATATATAAAGTTAGGTATAAAACTTGTTTTTATCTAACCCTCTTCTTAGCCTCTCGAGGCTTTCTTGCACCTTCTCGAAGTTTAATCCCCTAGAATCTATTACACTGAAATCTTGGCCAATACGTTAGAGTCTCGTAATATTTATCAAGAAGATGTGCCATTGCTCTCCAGTTTATTCCCAAGCTTGTTTGGCTGTTCATTGTATCAATTTTGACTCAGCCACTACCACAACTTTCAAGTGGATATACACATCTCCAGAGAGCTAGAATTGAAAGCGAAAACCTAAAGGTTAAGGCTTAAGCTTTTGAGAAGATTTCTAAAGGCATAATGATGGCGAATCTATACAACATCTGATTTCAAAAGGATGAAGGGAAGTAAAAAATCTGAACTCGTTAGAACCTTCTTTTTTCTCTCGTGTTATCCTCAAACCACCACGCATTTCCACATCCAGCTCTTTCTTGGATCCACATTAACACTGCTTCAAAGGTTGAGATCTGTCACGACTCAGCTTATGCATGAGTGTCAGAGCCGATAAGATTGACAAGAAATCAGAATACTGCCCAACGAAATAACTAGAAAAAAATATCAATAGATCATACGAACATTAGCATATTAATAAAACACTGAGAGATTAGTTCAAATGTAGTTTTATAAACTCCCATTTCAATCCATTCATGCATCCTTACCCAGGGACCACCAACGGTTTGCAGAAACACTCCGATCTTCGCTAACTCAAACACAGACCCGGATGGATCACGTCTTCGTAATTTTGGAATTTGAGTTAGATTTTCTTGGATGTGGATACGGAATGTGGAATGCTATTCAAAATGAAGCATCAAATTTATCTATAAAATCAGTTCTGACCTCCAACTAGCCATATAATTACTAGAACTGAAGAAAGACTATCCCCAACAACATAACATGAAACTGTCCAAAACGCCTGTCACCATTTTTTGCCATATATTTTTTTCCGTGTTTGAGATTGACAGATTACCATGCAGCCCATATATCCTTAGTGTTTCAAAATGCATCTGCACCGCCTGAACACTGGGTGTTAGATACGGCACACTATATAAGTACAGCTCCTTTTGCCAGTAAGAGCTACCCTATACCCATATACCCGATAGCTCCATGTCTGTTTCCTCTGAAAGTTTTTACTCCTTGGACTCTGTCCCAACTCTTAATCACAAGGCCAAGGACCAGGACTCTCCTCGGTACTTTCACAAGTTGTTCAATCACAGCAACGACAGTGCTGCGACATCCATCTTTGAGCGTGATGTTGAGCGTGACAGTGTTTTCACCATGAGCACTACTCTGGTAAACACCACTCCTATTCATTACAAGAGCGAGAACTTTATTGCACCAGCTTTGAACGCTTCCATGGAGGCACTTAGCAAGAAGGATTACAAGAGCGTCGAGATTGTGATGCTGTCCAATAAGATCCTGGACCTGCTTGCTGCAAGCCTCGGTCGTTCTCCTAGATACACCCGCAAGGCCTCTGTACTGAGAAAACCAAACATGTCCGTTGAGGATTTGGTTAGACGCAATCTGACTGTGTCCTTCTGCTCATACTCAGACTACCTTGAAGACGAGAAAGAGTCTGAGAGTATCGTTCCTCACAATATCTTTGGTGCAGTCTCTAGACATGGCTCAGTGTCGAGAGCTCTCCAGCTGTCCACAGCTTCACTTGGTTCACCTTCTGTTATCAAAAGAGGGAAGAGCATCTACACACACGGTAATAACTCCAACATTTCTGTGCTTGAAGAGATGAAATTCAAGAGTATGGTGACTAGAAAAATGCTGAATTTGGATGACGCCTTGGATATTAAACCACAGAAAGATGCGACACCGGCTATTCCGAACACTCCTACTGCCTCGCCCATCAATATCGGTCTATATGACAGCGCAATCTCTTCGCCTTTGGACGACGTTGATGACGAGATCATGGAATTTGAGGAGGAGACCATGGAATTTGAAAAAGTATTGAGTGGCTACACTATCAAGGAGAAGAAGAGTGAGTTGAATGTGTGCTCATTGGATGAGGTATTGAGAGGGTGTTAATTTAGCTTTGTTCTTAATAGGCTCCGGAAGCCGTTCAATTCGATGAGTTATGGGATCTCGTAGAAACAATTACATTAAAGCTGTTGCAAAGCTACTCAGAAGGTCTTTTCAGATGTTTTGTAATCTGGCTTCATTTGAATGAAACATGAACTAGCTTCAGTTGTTTTAAGGCTTGGTAAGTGCACTTTGGATTTTGTTCGCTAAGCTTTTCACGGTCAAAGCATTTCTTGCACTCCAAAAATGTGATCTGACCTTCAATAGGGCTAAGTCTAATATTGATTGATTGATGATGTGCTTACTCTGTAGGCTGCTTCCTTCTTGTCAATTATTCAAAAAATACACATGTAAGTCTCTGCGTCAAAAAATAACGCAAAAATAATAACCATCATCGCATCAAGTTATTCCACAAGGATACCATTAAAGCGCCATGAGATGAACGTATAAACAGCGAAACCAGCTAATATAAAAAAACTACTCATCAAACTTCTTATTCAATAACACTTGAAAATAAGCTGTCTCAACACTTATAAAATTCATTCGATCTTATATGCTAGACACTCCCCCACCATACCACTCCATTGAAACCCCCAACTTCCCAAACCCATTCTCCCCTTCCTTCTTTTTTAGCACATCCATACCATAGTCAACTTTTTTCAATTTGATGTCGTCCTCCCAAACCACTTTACAGTAATCGTCTCCATTAAGTAAGGTCTTTGCAGTCTGCCAACTGTAGCGGATAACCTGACTCCACCCAAAAATTCGGCTTCCCTTCGCCTTTAAATACTTTGTAGTTTTTGGGTCTGAAGGGTAGCCCGACCCAAACTCTGCTCCGTTCTCAATTTTGTTGTATTTTCCTAAAATTATGTCTCTAGTCACTTTCGCCACAACAGATGCCGCACTGACAATCGGATAAATCGAGTCAGCTTTCTTACTGACAGTAACTTTGAGTGACGGAAATATTTTAGCTAGTTTTTCTTGGTAAGTAGCCGGTGGCCCTACAGTGTCTATATACACCTCTGTAACTTTGTAAAGCTTCAAGAGATCGAGGATTTTGTGAATCAAGTCGATTGTAGTCTCATGTGCCTGGTTGTTGAGATTGTTGAAAGCTGACGAATTGAGCATTTCAGAAGAAATATCACGAGCTGTAAGATTGGTAACCGCATATCCAATATTTGGTCGAAGCAGCTTCTCAACGTCGAGAATTTTGACATCTTCGGTCTCAGCACACATGGCATAAAAGAGCTCAGCTCTTTTTACATCGGTCAACTTTTTGGAGTCGTCAAAGTCATTCTCCTTTAATATAGAAAGTCTATCTTTACGACAGTAGGCAATAGCATACACCATCAGACCTAATACAGGCCCTCTTCCTGCCTCATCAATACCAAGAATTATCTCATCTGAAGGGTTTTCAACGATTTCACTAGGTATACTCGAAAGATAGGTGTACGAATTGTGTATGGATATAAATGAGCTCTTTTGGTTCAAAGACGCATCAATTGTTGGGGGGGTGAACAGTTTGAGGTGCTCTGGATACAGCGTCTTTTGACGTTTTGTTGCTGGTTGTGACATAGCGTAAATAATCCAATTTCATGGTATTTACGCGTCGCGCCTGTGTTATGAGCCCGCGAGAATTTGAAATTTTCAATAATTTTTAGGCATAATTTTTCAAGCTCATAAGCTACTATGGTGGCCTCTTGAAGTCACAGCTATAAAAGCTGAATCTATAGTAAAAAGCTGTTTTGTATTTTCAACACAGCTATGTTTCTCAGCTCAAATGTTGTTAGTAAAGCAAGAGTTGTATAATAGTAGTGGCTACTATACAGCTTAGCTAGTTGGTTAAACCTTTGCCTATATGATGAGCCAAATCTGCGTTATCGTCTTGAAATCGTAATGAAAAGTCTTTGACAATTAACTCTGACGGCAATTGTGTGGATATTTACTAAGCTATGTATTGTTAATATAAGTTTTGAAAAGGTGTTAAGCTTGTAAAGTACATATAAGACGATCTAGTAGATGCCTTTTGTAGATTCTTTGATCTGAATAGCTAAATAATGCATGTGATCTCTGTTTGGTCGGTTTACCGGTGTACCCTCCAGTCATTTTGCTCAATGGTGAGGATTCGATAACAAATTAGGCAGTATCGTATTATATCTAACCATATATACAAGCCTGCGTCGAAATCTCTTAATAAGCGGAGCGAATGAAGGCCTCTACAACAAATCACAATATATCATAAGAATACAACTATTCAATAGCTGCAAAGAAATGAACCCACTTAATACCCCAAGCTCCAGTGGCTCAACTCAGAATCCGAGAGAGGCTCGGCCTCCTTAAAGAATTCGACAGGAATCTCGCCAATGTAAGCAAGCCCCCCAAAGCCACCCAACAAGTAGATCAGCTCAATCTCCATTTTGGCCCAGAAAGCACCCAACCCAGCCAGAGGAAGCAACATTGGCGAGTCCTCATCTGTGTTTTTGGAGAGGTACTGCCGCGAGAGAGCGTCATCCTCGGCCTGGGTCACATTCATCTTGTCAATTCTACCTCTGATGGAAATTCTTGGAGCGCCAGCGATAGAGTGGTAGAAGATACCAGGGTAATACAAAGGAACGGTATCTTTGGTAGAGAAAGAACGGATGGTGATCGAGGTGTTGAGGCCCTCGCTCTGGGCTTTCTCAACATTCTTTCTAGTCAGCAGAAGGTGCATCATAGAAAGGATTGGCTCGCCAGTTCCATTGTTCATAATGTAGTACTCAGGGAACGACATTGGAGCGCCAGTCTCGGTGTCAACGCCAACAACATTACAAAGACCTTCTCTGGCCACCAAAGTCTTAACAACACGTGCAGCTTTCTTGACGGCAAACTCGGGCATGTGGAGCTTCTTCTCAACCTCACCCATAGTGATGTTTTTGAACTGTTGGAGTGATTGAGGGAGGTCCAAGAGGGCAGGAGAAGGCGCCGCATACGACACTGCAAAAAGCGTCGAGGCAAGAATAGTGAGAGAAAATTGCATCTCGGTTGATGAATCGGGAAGCAGACCTGGGGCGTTTATATAGAGAGTATCCTATTTTTTGGCGTGGATGGGGTTGTATTTGTTGTGATGCCGCATGAGGACGGGGGTGTAGGGGGTTTATCGTTCGTTTTCCCAAAGTTTTCGGATATCACCCTCTTAGTAGAGGATCTATATTAGGGATTCAATTATATGTGTCTATTTGTTTATAGAGCTTCTGTGGAGCAAAGTAGATTGAGTCTTGTTGGTGATGCATGCCTTCATGGATGATCCTGCATAATAGCCGTGCTGGAATGAGGCTCTGAGGGATTTGATCTATCCCGGAAAACTGTTAGTACAGCTTTGAGTATACTGATAAACTGACATTTTTTTGATCTGATATGTATATATTTCCATGTCCTCTTTTGTCTGCGTCTCCCATTTTCTTCTCTCAAATGACAATCTGTCAGATCATTTGACATGCCAGCAGCGGCATCGAGATGTAAGCGAATACATAGGGTTTGATGAAATAGATATGACGAGCATCGATCAATCTGATAAGTAGAGGGATGGTGTCGTAGTGTGGAGAAGCTAGAGCTATATGAAAGTTATTATCAAAGGTAAGAAGTAGTACTGATTGAAATTAAGATTTCTTTCTTTAAAACGCTATTCACTAAAACTAAAAGCTTAAGTTATCATTCAAGCAACTCATCTATCTCAGGCGTATGGCGTAAAAATTATAGGTGTCAGTCTTTCACGGGATGTGAAACCGCAGTAGTGAGATATCTTGGTGTAGCTTATGCTGAAAACTGGCTTTTGGAAGTGTTCTAGCTCTTTCCCGTTCTGATTTGGTCTTATTTAGTACAGTTGATGTATGTTAATAATAATCTATCTGTTCAGGATGGGCTGTGTATCTATACTGAAGAGGCTAGAAAAAATAATGGGGACACTTTTTTCTTTCTACAGCAACTTCAATATTGAGGGACTTTTTGTTTTTTTTTCGACGTTTTATTTCAGTACTTCACAGCATCTTTACGCTTTTCTGCACTAATACCTCCTTTGATGGCATTTCTCTTTCTACACAGCAGAAAAGAGACTTATAGAAACTATACTACCTAATGAGCTACTGGTAAAGTTGTTAGAACGTTGTCCAACCTAGAGTGGGAGTTGTCGTTCAAAAAATCAACCTACGAACGAATGGACAGGCTGTCTGGAAAATGAGCAAGCATATGGCGTATACAAACTCAAAGTCAGTATATCTACCAAAAACAAAGACCACTTCACACCAAAAGATCATCAATTAATAATCATAGTACCCTCTCATACACTCATGCAGTGAAATATTCAGGTTCAATTTCCAAATCGCATACACCTTTTGCCATGCTCAGAAATCTGCCCGGAAAGTTCCTACCCGCAACGAGGTCTTTAAAAACGCGTTTCATAACTACTCTTGGTAAAAGCGCCCAACGCATATATGAACAAAATATCGAAACTGTGAAAAAAGACCATCTAAAGTATTATCCAAAACTCACAAATGACGCGAAACGTGTAGTGAGAATACCCAAATTTCTTTCGAAGTATGAAAATACCAAGTTCAAAAACACGGATATAATAACTGTCCAAGGCCGTATAAGCCGTCTTCGAAGATCTGGTAAGAAGATTTTTTTTGCAGATGTCGTTCAGGACCACACAAAGCTACAAATCGTTTACTCTCTAACTACCCTATCAGAGAATGGCATAGAAATAGATCCTGAGACTTTTGGCTCGTCCACTGCATTTTTGAAGATAGGAGATTGCATTTCTGTCACTGGCTTTCCATTCCGTACAAAGGCTGGGGAGTTATCTTTACGAGCTACAACTATGATTGAATACTTATCTGTATCGTTAGTACCAATTCCAAAAAAAATTGGGATAAATGAGGAGCACAAATACCCTAATTTCAGGGTCAGAAATGCAATGCTAGACAAGAGCAGATTGACACCTTTCTTAGTGAAAAGCACTATCACAAATTCTCTCAGAAGTTACTTGTTGAATCATAAATTTGTAGAAGTAGAGACTCCTATGATATCTAACACCGCCAATGGTGCCAGTGCTGTGCCTTTCGTAACACACTCGGCACACATCAAAAACGAGGCGAAAAAGGAGCTTGATTTGAGCTTGCGGATTGCTCCTGAGCTCTATCTCAAGAAAATGATAGTTTCCGGGTTTGACAAGGTATTTGAAATTGGCAAAGTGTTTAGAAATGAAGGAATAGATGCGGTACACAATCCCGAGTTCACCACGTGCGAATTCTACCAGAGCTACACTACTTTAAATGACTTGATAATTATGACCCAGGAAATACTTATCAAAATGTGTTCAGATGTGGAGGGCATTGAGGGAGTGGACTCTAAAGAGGATGAAAAAATTGTACAGATAGCCAAAAATATCAAAAAATCGTTAGCTGAAGGGTTCACACAGTTCGACTACATATCTACCGTAGAACAACAAAGCGGATTAGAGCTTCCTCTGGACCTTTCTAACCAGTCTATGTTATTAGAGTACTTTGACAAAGCTGGGCTTCCCATCCCGGCAGTAGTTTCTGTGCCACATCTTTTGAACAAACTCGCCGAGCACTATATTGAGCCGTTATGTAATTCGCCCTCACTCATAGTTAACCACCCCGTGCAATTGTCTCCTTTAGCTAAGCTGTACGTAAAAAAGTATGAGAAGAGAGAGTACGAAGTATCCTCTAGATTTGAGCTTTTTATCAATGGAAAGGAGTACGTCAACGCTTATGAGGAGGAGAATCTGCCTTTTGACCAAAATAGAAAGTTCCAGATGCAATTGCAGTTCAAAAACAATTCGGCAGACGACGAAATTTCAATAGTACCGGATGAGAGTTTTGTAAAGGCGCTTGAGTATGGGATGCCACCTGTTGGGGGGTGGGGGTGTGGGATGGATCGGTTGGCGATGCTTTTCTCAGGGGTGGAGAGAATTGATGGGGTATTAAGTTTTGGGACGCTCAAGGATGTTGTAAAGTATTAGTGAGGAAGTATTAGTGAGGGAATATGGTTTCATAATTTAGTCACCATTTTGTAAATATGTATTACGATGAGATAGATGTTGTAGATTTGAGTGTTATTTGAGGTGGGAGTTCGCCTGGGTAGGGTAGGAGTGGTCTCAAAAGGTGTTGAGTTTAAAAGTATATCGAGACAGTTTGTATCTTTTGAATGATTTCAAAGGTTTGGTTTGAAAAATTATGAATTCTGTATCTAAGGGAATTCTATCCTTTATAGAGATATCTAGCGTTAGATAATTGTTAGAGGAGTGAAATATTACAATAATCTGTATTCATATTACATTAACTTAATAGTATTCTTTTTCTTTGATTTAAAGGGGTATGGAGGTTGCATGCCCTCACTAGAGGATGCTCACAACGGGATCAGTTAGAGGGAAACTCTGGATGAGGATGTTTTCAGATACTAGGAATACAACTTCTCAACGTGTATTGTAAGTAAAGCCTTATTTGGTCAAGGCTTGCAAAAAGGAGGAGTAGCAAGATTCCACTGTGGCGGCCGAGTACATTCAAAGACCGCTTGAGAATTTTAATAGGATCAAGGATAAGAAACAAGAAGATTTTTTTCATACCCAGGCAGTGAATAGACCAGAAATCTCAAAAAGTGGAAAGCTGTCACCAAAATATCTGCCTCAACTCTTTGATTAAGCTTGGATATGCAAACTCACAGTTTAGTACTCATATGGACTGTTTGAGCGCAGACGATACAATAACTCCAAGACTGGGTCTTACCTTCTACCAATTAAGCCCGGGCTCTCTTCAAATCTCACCTCTCGTATAACCGGCATCCTGTCTCAACACCAACAAGAGGAGCCAGGAAGAAAATACTTAATAAAAACAGATGCGACAAAATGCCTGAGCCTAAAAGTGTACACTATTTAACTCGGTGCGGAGAGTGCTAGTTACTAATGAAATTTACTTATACGGCTATAGGTTCACAAAGTTTTAACACAATTAAATACCACAATATACCAGCAAATAGAATGTTATGAAAATAGAAAAAAAGTTAAGAGCAAAAAGAGAAACATAACGCCAGTTCATTGAACACTTACTCGAGGTAGTTGTGCAATGCTAATGTTCGACCCCTCTTACACATAAATGAGCCATTTCATAGCACTCAGGACAGATCATCCAATCTCATTAATATGACAGCGATAAGTTAACATGTTTCCTGCTTTGATAAATTTCACCATCTTTAGTATATTGTTGACTAACAAGATCATGAATGGAACCATTCAAATGATACTAACAATAATCAGCAATCCTTCGATGAAGATTATGAACTATTTAATATACAATATACACAAAACAGTAACAAAAAAAATGATATTGTACATAATATATAGGTTCGCTCATGATGATGTTGATGCTCACGTGACGAAAATTTTCTTACTTGAAGAAACCCTATAAGAACTGCTGCAAAAGCGTCCAAACCATGCCACCAAAGAAAAAGAATAACGAAAAGGGCAAAGCCCAGGAAAAAAAGAAAGCCAAGGCCGTCGAGGATAAAACTTTTGGACTCAAAAACAAAAACAAGCTGAAAAAGGTCCAAAACTATGTTCAGCAGGTTCGTCGACAAGCTGAGGATCCTAAAAAAGCTGAGGCCATGGCTCAGAAAAGAGCTGCAGAAAAAGCTGCTGCTGACCGGGCCAAGAAAGAAGCACTTCTTTTGGCCCAGACTGTGGTTCAACAAAAGGTTCCGTTTGGAGTGGATCCTAAATCTGTTCTTTGTGTACTTTTCAAGGAAGGCAAGTGTCCCAAGGGAGACAAGTGTAAATTCAGTCATGATATCAACGTAGGCCGTAAAGCTGCTAAAAAGGACTTATTCACAGACCTGCGTAAAGATAAAGAGGCAGATAAGATGGATTTATGGGATAGTGAAAAATTGCGTAAAGTTGTCTTGTCTAAGCACGGCAATCCAAGAACAACTACCGACAAAATATGTAAGTATTTCCTTGAAGCCGTAGAAAATGGGACTTACGGTTGGTTCTGGGTGTGTCCTAATGGAGGAGACACATGCAAATACCGGCATGCCCTTCCTGAAGGTTACGTGCTCAAGACCAAGGAACAGAGACGGTTGGAGCAGTTGGCTGCAGATGCTGCACCTAAAATCAGTTTGGAAGAATTTATCGAGATGGAGAGAGATAAGCTTGGCAAGAACCTCAATCCGATCACCGCAGAGTCTTTTGCCAAGTGGAAGGTGCAGCACATCAAAAAGAAGGAGGATCAGAATAAGACAAAAAAGCTCACCGGCAGAGAAATCGTACAAATGAAATATGCAGACGAGTTGGGAATCAAGGAGGAGGACGACGGAGAGCATGGGACTGAGTGGGACTTTTCGGAGTTCCAGAAACAGCTCAAGGAGGCTGAGGAGGGGGAGGATATCAAGGATTATGGGGACGGTAGTAAAATGGTTTTTGAGGAAGCTAAAAAGAAGGTTGAAGTTAAGGATGTGGAGGGGGAGGTTAAGGGAGAAGTTATGGCGGACGAAGAGGGAGAGAAGGTGGAAGTTAAGGAGGAGGGGGTGACTGCATGAATTTACGATTGAGCTGGGATTTGTAGACAAGTATATGGTTGTATAATTGTATTGCTATGCAAGCTTAACTGGTTATACAGATGTGTAGGGCCTGATTGCCGTTGTCTCGATGTGCTTGTCTGCTAATAACTAGTACAAGTCACAATCTGCTCACTCATCAGAGGATATGATAAAAATTGTGTTAGCTTTCATCAACGATAAGGCTAAAGCCGCTTTAACGTCTAAAAACATCCCACTTGATCTTCCAGCCAGTGATTCATGACGAAATAGCTAGCTGAATCTGGCAAATCTTTCTCCCTTAAGTCTGCGAAAGCCACTTGTTCTCAGCCCGAAGCTTTGAAAATGTGTCAGCCACTTACTTGATCTGATTGCAGAATTCAGCGAGACAGAGGTGCAATAAATTGAAATTTGTTGGATGGTATCAATGTCTATTGATATAGAGTGAGAATTGAAAAAATAGAGATAAATATATTATGAAGTAGACATGAGTACGCTCTTCAAAAGATCGTCAACCACGAAAATGTCAAAAATTATTCAGCGGCTCGATCACTTTCTCAACCTGTTTGGGTGGAGTAGCCCCTCCTTTTGATCTATTTCCAGCTGTTGAGCATTTGTACTTGCTACTGTACTTCAATTACTGTGATTTATCACAGCAGGTTATTGGGTCTTTGAAAAGGGGGCAGACCCTATGCAATTGGAAAATGCTTCGAGGTGCAAAAAAGTTGAACTATACACTGTTTGCTGCTATATAAGGTTCTGTTAAAAAATAAAGAAGTTCCTTTATATAAAGAAGATTGTTTATTGAGTTCGGAGAATGGACTTTCGCCGTCTCTCCTTGGGTGTTGATTATTTAGGTATTGTCAACAGACCAAGCGATGCGAGGTTTGTTAGTTTGACTGGTTATACTGGCTAGTGAGACCGGTTAGTTCACTCTGTCGGTTCTATTGGACAACTCTTCGGAAACAATTTAAAGTAATATCTAGAACTTCAATGATCTACCTAGCACCTTATTATCTTTTAAACCGTTCTCTCATGTTCTAAGTAATGTACTAATTAAAACCTAACATATGTAGGAAATGGTGTAGCTTACGACGCAAGTTTAATGTAAAGGTAAGCACTACAAGCATGGAAGCTAGAAATAGCATTCTTGAGTGTTTTCATAATATAACATTCCCTGAATCAAGCGCTCAATAGATAACAAGTCGTCTGCTTATAATTCTGCGTTATTTGAAGACAAGTGTTCTACTACCACTGCAATGCAACAATATCTCGTCTAAAGAGTAAAATTCAAATAATCTCACGCTCGCTCTTTGATGAAATGCATGACATTAGCATGCACCGACTGATCAATGAACTCAGCTATTTCGATTATTTAAACATATTCGCTGTCATGCTCAGTGTAACCGCTCTAGTCTGTGTAAACTAACTCTCAGACACCAATTATATAGGCATTATATCATTCTAACAATGATCAGAAATCAGTCAAAAAACAACCTACAAGTACCCGAAAAGTATTACAGATTTTAGAGGTGAAAGTGTAACGTATAGGATATCGAGATATGATAACATGGACCGACACTGGTTGCTGCCCTGACCTGGTCTCGCTGCACCGCTTAAAAAATAATTCTCCAAAATGTATTCGAATATATCGATATATATCGATTCCACCAGATAAACTAAATGTCTATAATAATCCCCGGAGACAAGCTTCCCCTCTCAGAACAAACACTACGATCTAAAAAGCTCACCATAGGCCCCCATCTCTACGTTGACCCCCTCTCCAATGAGATAACCGTCTCTAATGCCGGAATTTTCACTCACAAAGACCGCAAAACAAAACAGCTTATAACAGTTGAGGTCTCCTCAAAAAGTTATACACCATCTGTTGGGGACTACGTCATCGGGATAGTCACGGGCATGTGGGCCGAATCGTTCAAGGTTCAACTCTGTGACCGCACTCCTGCAGCCCTACTATCGTACATGGCTTTTGAGAGCGCAACGAAAAAAAACCGCCCAAACTTGAAAACGGGCTCTGTTGTTTACGCCAAGGTTACTGGTTATAACGTGAACACAGAGACAGAAATCGAATGCTTCAACAGTAGTACGGGTAAGTCTGACGGGTTTGGTGAATTACAAGGGGGAAACGTTGTCAAGGTGGACTTGGCTTTTGCACGATTTTTGATGTTCAACGAGGATAATGAAGTGTTGAAGAGGTTGAGTGAGAAGTGCAAGTTTGAGGTGGCTATAGGAGTGAATGGGTATATTTGGGTGAAGGCTGAGGGGGTGGAGTCGAGTTTGGGGGCGAGTAAGTATTTGGAAAGGGCAGGGGAGGTAAGGGGCGGAGATTTGGGGGAGTTGTTGGGAGAGTGCTTCTAATACGTTCAATACGAGCAAACAATACGAGCGAAGCGAGTATCACTCGATTGATTATTATAGACTATTGGATATTTTTTGAGCGTCAAAAATGTCCAGATACAGCAGTACTAGTAAAGTGAGCTTAAGGTCTGAGCTTATACTCCATAAGTTATAGCAAAAAATGGCACATCAGAGGCGAGCATCAGCTTCTTCCACTTATAACGCTCGCAGACTAAGTGGCCTCTGCCTTGGCCACGGACTTTATGATGAGCTTTAGTTATCAGTTGGTATCCAACACCCAACATCTTCCGGGCGTCTATAGACCATATGGTATTTATCCTTCATGAAAATAAACTACATGTGTTTGTTTATTGACCATCTAATTTTTAAATTGAAACCATCTTCCAGCTTGAGCTTTTGCTTGCTTCGTGTAAGCTTGGACAGAAAAGTTCATTGAATTCCGAATATAGTTTTGACAAGTTTTCACACAACGAACATGTATAACTAAATAAAGTTAGCCCTTGCATGCCTACACATGCTACCACTAAGACGTTTGAATGAAATATACCTGTTCATTCATCTAGGTGTTTTGGGAGCTCTATTCTGATGTCTCTCATATGCTTATCTACCGTCTACCGTACACCGTGACTCACCATTTACCTCAGTCAAGCGTATTAAATCAACCCATTTCACGTGACATGCTGACGAATCAGATCAGAGAGTATACTCAAGATGTATCAACAAAAATACATATATACATATATATATAATATGCGTGTTAACAAGCTTTACTTATCGTAGAATATGTACTGCGAACATACCCAATATTGACACCTGCAGTCTATCTCTGATGCATACGCAGTAAGATATTTCACTTGAAAGATACAGCGAACACCACTTCAAAACCAACCGATAAGGCTTTCCTTGAATACATCATAAAAAACATAAAAAGTGATTCAACAAAGCTCAATTATAATTTAATAAAGTCCCTCCGCTCTCTACACACTTATCATGTCACGTTTCTTATCGAAATATTACTCATATAAACCCTTAATTTCCGCACTTTCACCTGCAATGTCCACGCTCAATTTCCACAACAATTACTTTGGCGACGCCTCCAAAGACGTTTGGCTGCTTATCAACGAAACAGCTGCTGCCGCCGAGGCGGAATCTGGCAAGAAAGTTGTCAATCTTGGTCAAGGTTTCTTTTCCTATTCTCCTCCGGATTTCGTCTTAAAGGCCGGAAAATCTGCATTTGACGTTCCTCTGAACAATCAGTATGCTCCCGCTGGTGGCAAACCCCAACTTCTTGCTCAATTGCTGAGATTCTACACTAACAGCTTTGGTCGTACGGTCAAGCCCGAGAACGTTCTCGTCACCACGGGAGCCAACGAGGGCATGCTCTCCGTTTTCTTCGGGTTTTTAAACCCGGGGGATGAGGTTATTGTCATTGAACCTTTTTTTGATCAGTATATTCCTAACATCGAACTTACAGGTGCCAAAGTAGTGTATGTGCCACTTCACCCGCCAAAAGACCTTGATGAACGCAAAATCAAGGCTTCCGAATGGAAATTGGACTATGCCGAGTTGGAATCAAAAATCTCCAAAAAAACTAGAATTTTAGTGGTGAACACTCCATTGAACCCGGTGGGCAAAATATTTTCCACCGACGAACTCACAAAAATCGGAGAGTTGGCTATAAAACATAACCTCTTGATCTTGAGTGACGAGGTGTATGAAAACTTGTATTATGGCGATAGTTTCCCTCGTTTTGCCACCCTCACTGACGACATATCTAAAAGAACTCTCACTGTAGGGAGCGCAGGAAAGGCCTTCTGTTGCACCGGATATCGTATTGGCTATGTAGTTGGGGAGCCTGACCTCATACATTATGTGAAGGCTGCTCATACTAGAATTTGTTTCACGTCTCCAACCATCATGCAGATGACAGTCGCTGAGGCTTTGCGGTTGGTCAATGACGACCAACTGGAGAACAACTTTTTGGTACAGAATAGAATTGCATACAAAAAAAAGTTTGCAATTCTTTGTAGTGTATTTGACGAATTGGGGTTACCATATACCGAACCTGAGGGAGCTTACTACTTGTTGGTGAGCTTCAAGAAGGTGAAGGTTCCAAAGGATTACGTTTATCCAAAGGAATTGGAGGGCAGAGCTAACGATTTTAAGTTGGCTTACTGGTTGATTAAAGAGCTTGGAGTGGTGGGGATTCCTCCTACTGAGTTTTATACCAAGGAGAATGAGAAGATTGCAGAGACTTTGTTGCGGTTTGCTGTTTGTAAGGATGATGGGTATTTGGAGGAGGCGGTGGAGAAGTTAAGGGGATTGAAAAAGTTTATCAGCAAATAGTTGAGTATGTGCACTCAAGAAAATAGAGAGACTTCTTAATAATAATCTTTTATTGTAAACTCTACATACATAATTACCATCTGCTCACTGTCAAGACTGTTCGCCAAGTTTAATTAACACTATACTATAAATAGCCTTCAAAATAAACTATAAGTGGACCAAGCGCGCACTCACGAACTTTTCATTTGAAAGTTTCTCATTATCTTCTCATAGCAAATACCTTAAAATACCTTAATACGTAGAAGGCAATATCAGCATACACATTTTTTGGAAAGCATTCCTCATATACTTCAAATGACATATCATAGTGTCGGCAAGATACTTATTCGAAGAATAACAACAAACCCACAAAGCACTTGATGAAGCAACTTTATTTATATTATAGTGTACCCTATTACATCAGCATTAATTGACCTCCCTCTTTCTCGGCTTTATAAATCACTTGCGCATAAAATCCAGCACAAAAAAAAAACACAGATATACAATTACACACTAAAACTATTTATAGGCTTTGTTTATATCATCTCGAAGGCGTAGAGGATCTTAGGTCATCGAAATCAAGCCTATATCCTCTCCAAGCATAGTAAATTTCGTGTACTACGCATTCTCTGCAGTCACAGTGTATCGAGAAAGTGAACTTGCCACTCACCCTAGAGCAGTCTCCCTCTTTGTATGTCTCAGCCTTCGTAAAACGTTGCCAGTCGTCAAACGACACAAAAAACAGATTGTACTTTGCGATTTCCAAGCTACCTTTTGGTGGGCACCGCTCAAATCTGTCTATTAAATTCAACACGTATTTGTGAAGACACCGCCATGTACTTGCACTTTTTATGGGACTGTTACCAGCACCAATATGCTGCACTGCAAAGGTGATAAACTTGCAGTATTCAAACGCATACACCTCGCGTTCACTATTCTCTCTACACTCTGTATAGAACTTCTCAATATCTCCTCTGAGATTGTCACTTTCCAAGTCCACATCCCAAGTAGGCATGTTTAAACTCTCCTTGTGTGTAAGAATAAGAACAGCTGCAGCAAAGCAGTCCACAGGCAGCAACTCTCCTTTTGTCCTTCTGTTTTTGAGGTCATCGAGAACCTTCTCAGAAAGCTCTTTATCCAAGTGCTGGTGCACCACGCCCATGAAGAGCGGCGAGTTCATCTTCCGGCTGCCAATCAAGCTCACCAATTGTACAAGCTTTTCAAAACGGTTCGAGTTGTCATTTTTTGAAATAAAACACTTAGGCTCGTAAATCTGATTCGAAAAATTCACATCAGGACTCCTCTTTCCAATGGAAAACGAACCAAAATGTGGTTTCAAAGACTGCCACCTTCTATTCTCAGACTCCAGGAAAACCTCGTACTCATTCGAGTCATCGTCTGATACTTCGTAGTCAGATTCTAATTGATTAATCCGTTCCGCGGCATCTGCTTGAGTCTTGGTTAGCCAATCTTCCACCTCAAGAATATCATCTTCACCCCTCAAAGAATACGATGCAGGCTTCTGCTCGCTCGAGTAACTATGCCAATCTCTCCAGAAGCTCTGTCTTTTCTCAAAATTATCCTGAAGCTGCACCGCTTCTTGGAGCACGTAATTACAGTCCGCCTCAATATCCTCCCACACACAATCTAAGCCCTCTGCGGCCTGCTCGATAAAGTCCACAAAATGTAAGTGAGCAGTTTGAACTTCTGGTAAAGCCTTTTCCATAAGCTCCAAAATCAGGTATGCCTCGGTTTTGAACTCACCACTAGGTTGCCTTGGCAATTGGTTTAGATTTCTCTTCACCCCTTCCACGATCATTATCACTTCGCCAAAAAGGCACGTTTCTTCATAGTTGATATCTTCTAGTACGTCCTCACAATCAGTATATGGTTCGAAACCTTTTTCTGCGGCCTCAATTGCATATAAACAATCTCTAAATAAACTACAAGTATTCTGAATCATGTCCAAACACTCTTTTTTCATGAAATTTAGTTTCTCAAGGCTCTTATAAAAACACCCTTCGATTGTGCCAGTCGCTTGTGAGTATATGTCTCTCTGAAGGTACTCTGACGGCCCTTCGTAGTCGTGGTAAGCATACAGATTACCGCAAATCTCGTCAATGGCTTGCAATAAGCTCCTCAAATTGATAATGGCAGAACTTATCTGAGGTGCTATGAACTCGTTCGATTGACTGTATTTGTCCATCAAATCCAGAAGTTTTTTTGAATACCTTGATAAAGTGCTATTTCTGTGCATTTATAACCCTAGCAAGCTAGCAATAAACCTTAAATCAATATCATATAATGCTACAGAACAACTTGGGTTGTTTTTTCATGACAGGTACGTCATTTTTGCTCCTCAGTTGTTGTTTCTGCCTGTGCGAGTTGTTTGTCTAATTAGCAGGTATTTTATTCTTCAACATTTTCACAATCATATTTGAACCAATACCACTACATTACCCCAAAGACCCGTATTACTTTGTGACGTTTTCCCTCGGCTTTCTAGCGTTTATACGTAAATACCCTCGCCATAAAACGTCGTCAACAAAAATCTCCTCTAATTTTCCATTACACTATATATTATGTAGAACCACCATACACTTGGTGCGGAAAACCCTCTTGTGAATTAACATCTAACTCTCTCGTAGCATCTCAAGACATTCACACAAATAACGGCATAATACCACTTTGAAAATAAGTCATACTCTACTATGATCCCGCCCTCCTCGAGCCAAACCACAGCATTTTGCCCTCTGCTCACCCCCATATCCCCCGCACCCCCCTTTAGTTCACGACTATCTGCTTACACAAACCCAGTTTGCTACAACACCTCAAAACCCGCAAAAAAAACCTTATTATGCGCTTCTATTATTTTGACAGCCCACTGCCACCTCATTTTCTTCCTCAAAAAGCTCCTTCTGTGCAATACAGCCCTGATTCTGGTGTTATTCTTACAACCGTGTCACACAGTACAGACTCGGTAAAAGAAGAGAAGAAGTCTCAAATCAACGACGTAGGAGATGACGCAGAATCTGATTTTCCTTCGTGGAGCTCGTTTGCCGACTTTTGCGAGAACATGTGTGCAAGCAACGAGAGCTTCGGCATCACCAGGGACCCCAAGTATGCACCTCTGAAAGCTTCAGATTCTTACCTAGACATTTTTCATCTTTCTGGCTACGACAGGCCAGCATACGTGGACCCAGCTGCAACAAACGAGTGTCTCGTAAGAACGTACCAGAACGACGCACAGAAAGAGATTCTAGAGGGATGGCGCGCACGCGTGAACGACGTCAAGGAGGATGTTAAGCGCGTAAAGATGAGCTTGCTCGCTTGTGGTGAGCCTGTGGCGTCGTTGGACCGCGCCTTTAAGATAAACAAAAAACAAATGAAGAGGGGGTACGAGAGCGACACAGAGGCAGATAAAGAGGATGAGTTTGTCAGAGAATTTAAGTGTAGAAAGTTGAGCCGGAGATCTTTTTAGTAGTTGCTTTAGGTTGGTACACTTTTGTAGTAGGACAGCTAACTAAGATGACACATGATAGGAACTGCACAGAACTATTAGAATGAAGAGCTAGCACTGGGCCAATTTTTTATAGTACTAATGATAAAGGTTTTGTGGTGATTTTGTAGTTATTCGTTATTATGTTCTCGATGTTGGTCTAAAATCGCACATCGAATATTTACGTTTATACCTAAATTAACCTTACCGTTGCCACAACTATGAGCGCAGTCTCACACTTGGTCGTAACGAGTGTATTATGGTGAGTCTTGTGAGAGATTACCAAGAAATTAGTAACCACGAAGTCAATTCTTCCATCCGGGACGGACTTCGTTGTCGCCATCAGGGTAAGAAATTGGAATGTTTGAACAAGTGGCTCAACAACTACAGTTTTATAGATCATATAAACAGTTATAAAGGAACAGCGAATGAACGTTGTATACACGATAGTATACACAATTGAACGATGGCATATACAATAGAATATGGACGATAGTAAGGCAAATAACTTAAAACTTACATCCTTAGAGATATAGACACACAAAATAAAAATCACTCATCGTAAGCATGTCGCTATTAGTATCATTTGAAGCATTAGAAGTATCATACATAACATTAGTAGAGTACGTACCAACCTACTCCTTCTTCACAGAAAAATTCCTCACAGCCCTCTGCTTCATTCTCTCTACATCTTCTCTGCTCTTGCGCTCATTCTTCTCTACTATCAAATTCTTCAACACCTTATTTTCCATTGACAAGCTTTTCACCCGCTCTTCCAATTGCACCGCCAACTCCTTCAAATTCTTGACGTCATCCTCGAGTTTCTGTTCTTTGAGCTTCTTCTTGATTCTAAATCTAGCAGAAGCTGCAGTATTCCGTTTTCTCTTGTCCCCTTCACCTTCTACAGGTCCTGTGCTAGGTCTAGAGCTAGATGCTACACTAGGAGGGCTATTTTGGGTACTTCCATGGTCTTTGTAATCATTTATGAGACCAGCAAGCATGGATATTTGGTTATTACTAAGCCCGGATCTCGTAAGGGAGTCTTTGGCCCCAGCAGGCACTCCAAAATCGGGAGTCTGAAATAAGTCATTATTGAAAGGAATCACCGGAAGATTGCTTTTATCGTCATGATTTTTGGGCTTTTCTTCATCGGTAAAGATGAATGAGCTATCCGCAAACAGCTTTAAATCATTATTTTGAGTAATGCCATGGGTAGTATCAAGCTCAGGCATAAACGTCTCCACATAAACCAACTGCTCCAAGATCCCTTGGTTTGAATATATTTCGTCCATTTGATTGAACCCGGGCTCTTTGTTGTTGAATCCACTAAACAGCATCTTCTTGAGTTCTTTTCGTAAGTGTCAAATTCCTCACCATTGCTCGTCATGTCACGTGCGTGCAAAGAACTGTGAGAAGAGGGTAATCTTTCTCACAAGTGTATATATCACTATATATAGTGATATTTGTGTGTTTTTTAGCCATCCTACATGTTAATAAGAAGCTTAGGTAAGCCTGGTTCTTTTCAGTGTAGACGTGTGTGTATTGAAACTGTCTATCTAGTTGATTAATGATAATTCTAGAGCTCTTGCAGCTTGATAGTGTTACTATATCTTCCAACTCAGATAATTCAGGCCTAATGTAGGATATTTTCGGCAAAAGCTGGAGAAAGTTGTAGCTGCAGTTTCGGAGCTCGTGGAGTAGAAAAACCAACGCAGGACCGAAATCAATGACCAAAACGGGAAGAGAATCTTCTTTTGTTAATGTTTTGCATATTTCTTTGGCCATCTCTTTGTAGGGGGTCTCAGCTTGACAATATGTGAGGGTGTAGGGGGAACTTGAAGCTTTTGAGGGGATTGCGTTTGAGAGGGTGATTATTTGATCAAACTCCATGTTTTTTGTCTTCCGGCTATCCACTCTTTGACAGTTTTTCTTTAGTTTTAGTTTTATTTTCTGTGATATGCACTTTATAGGCGATGAGCTGGGAAGGAAAAGAGGGGATGCTCAATATACCTTTGACCACTTAATTGTGGATTGGTGAATATTGATGTGAGATGTGTTCAGCTCAATTGGCTTTGATAGTTTTGATATAAAATAGAGTATTAATTGATTTTTAGTTGTAAAAATTTAGCTCTAGATTCTAATTTTTAGAGATACCAGCAAAAAAGCGTTTCTTTGAGTTCTTGAGAAGAGAACTTGAGAGACAGGGAAAATAAGAATACGAACACGTTTTTGAGCATCTTCATAGATATAAAAACTCTCATATTCACATCAAATACACCTATATACTCTCAAAGCAACCAACCATTTAATCTGTGTATATCCCCCCAAAAATCTCTCAAAAACTCTCAAAAACTGACAAAACCTCGAAGGTGTATTCGAAAAGTAAACACGCTCAAAGCAAAAAGACGCGTGATTTAGATTTTTAACGCGTAACCCCTCATCGCACTGCTCCGATATGATTACATCATGCAGAAAGGCAAAGTGAAAAATATGCTATGAACCGCTATATACTGATGTATCCGCATCACCACATATGACCGATCTATGAGCCTTCCAGCTACGCCCAAGAACCTATATCATACTCTTGGAGAGTATCTCAAAACTTGGATGAATATTATCCTTTATGAGCGTGAGCTCTACCCCCGGGAATCTTTCAGTGTAAACAGCTACAGTTCGTTTGGAGTGGCGGTTCCTATAAACAGGCATCCTAATGTGGTTCAGTACGAAGATGGGCTTGTGGAGAGTGTATTGGAGAATCTCATCAAAGTGCAGGAAAAAACAAGTAAAGGATCTAGTATTACAGATAGTATGATCAATCGAGTCAAGTCCATTTCATTAGTTGTGTTCAACCAAGGTAAGGCAATAGAGCGTTTCGTTATAGACCTATCTGAGTTGAAACTCTTCACCTCCGGGAACCTCGATAAGGAGATTGAGGGGTTCGTTTGGGAGAAGTTATACGAAGAGACCAAGAGTAGTATATATGATCTACTTAGTCAGCTAAGGAAGAGTGAGGAGAGTTTGTCTACACAACAAGGAACAACATTTGAAATATTCATGGAAACTGATGAACGATTTAGTTTAGAGCCTTTTTCAGAAGATTGGGTTTTGGGTGCGTCCTCAGAGGGAAAGGGGAGAACCACAATAAGGTCCCTTAGATCTGTAGATACAGACCCGTTGTCGATGCACATTTATCACGAGCGAATGATAATGAAGGGATGAGTTTTAGGGACTTAGGGCTTCCTCTTTCAGCAGAGTGTATTAAGGAAGTATGCACATATATGTAGTATATATTAAGGCTTGCAGACGTATAACCCTAGCCGAAATCTAAAGAAAAAGTGGGAAGGTTTCGGTTTGTTAACCGAATATCTAGGAACTTTTTTTTAAGTATACTTATACATACATACATAAGTATATAAGCTGTAGTTAGTAGGATATCTGTAGAGATGAGCAATCCAGATATTGTCAAGATAGCTGACCGTATCAGAGAGTTCAGAAAGTTCTATAGTGAGTTTAAGCTCTTTGCGGCCTTGAACCCTGGGGTAGAGCTGCTTCTTTTCAAGTATGTGTACCCAGCCCAGAGAGCGTTTACAGAGCTCACATTCTACATCTTGGAGGTCAATAGACAGTTTGACGGCACATTTTTTCACGTGGAGCGCATGTTTTTTGAGGAACTCATGAGAATTGTGTGGCATCTTTTTTATCTGTTCAAGAAGGTGGGGGGGGTTAACGACTTCCGGTACTGCCCAGACTTTCCAGAGCACTGGCGGAGGGGATTATGATTTGTATTCAGCTGTATTCGTTACAGTTTTGGTTTTGTATTGCGTTAAATTTTGTGTTGTATGTATAGTATTATGTTTTGTGTTGTATATGGTTGTAGGTGAATATTTGAGACTAGATATATTCTTTGATCAATATTTTGTATCATACATGTAGAACTCTAGCTTATATGTGGTTTGTATTGCTACTGTAGACTACACTCTATAGACCATTTATGCTATATCTGAACTCTTTTGTTTGCAGAGACAAATTGATGGGCGGCTCCAGGAACTGTGAATGAAGTAGAGTTTAGGGTTTATTTCTTAGGCCTTATATCTGTATTAGCCACAACAGGAGCCTGTGTACCCAGAGCATGTGTGGATGGCGAAGATTATCGAATTATTCCTGATAGGTAGGCCGATAAGAATTTGAGTTAGAGATATGTGCTGGCTTGGAAAGGTGAAAATCATCCTTTCTTTAGATGGGAAGATTGATTAGACACAGAAAAGTCCGAAATGATTGCGATTCCTGAGTAAATCATCTGAAATAAAGATCATAATTCGAATTTCAATGAATCGTAAAACCAGCTTTTGTGTAGCTGTGGGAGGATTTCCAGATATTATTATCAAAGGTTTTGATGTGTGTTTGTAAAAGTGTATGGTGATAAATTCGTAGATAAATTACGCATGATAGTTATGATATGTTTTGCCAATCTAGTGACGTGCGGGAAAAAAGTGATGTGTTCTGGGTAAATACGGCCTTTCAACTGTTATACTCTTTCACTCACCATATAAATGACTCATTTATTCGTATTAATACCTTCATCCTCCATATTCACTCGCATCACTCGTTTGTATGGTTATTTCATCACATCTCCACCTCAGTCAACCCGTAAACACTTGGTTTGAACCATTGCTTCCTCAACACACCCCAAACATCCCTCCCTAACTCAGCTGCCCTCTCTTCACTCTCCGCCCTCCCCTCTATATACACCTTCAATTTTGGCTCTGTCCCCGACCCCCTCGCTGTGAATCTCACATACTCCCTCTCTCCCACACTTAAAACCCCCGTAACCATATTAGACAGCTTATCACACGGCAAAACAGGAACGTTACCCTTTGTGCCGCTCTCGTACCCCACGGTGAGATCTCTCCAGTAAGTTACCGCGTACTTTCCAATTTTCGTTGGCTGGTCAGTATAGCTCCCTCTAATGCTATCAAAGATCTTCCCGGAAATCGCAGAGTTGGAAAACTTGTAATAACCATTGTGTTCTTTGAAATAGCCGAATTTCTTAAACCCCTCTTCGAGCTTCTCCATTAAAGAAACGCCCTGAATAAAGGTATATTCATGATACATTTGCAAGAAAGCCGTCATAGCAGCTATGCCGTCCTTGTCATGCACGTTCCTGAACATGAATCCAATGGCTTCCTCGTACCCAAATGGAACACAAAATCCATTTTTTTCAAGCTCTATAGCTTTATTGCCTATCCACTTAAAACCTGTCAAAGTGTCAAGGTAATTACATCCTAAAGCCTCGGCCATAGACCGAATCATCTGGGATGAAACGGTAGAGTTGAGAACATACACTTTGGACAAATCGGTACCATTTATTTGGTACTGCTCTACCACATACCACGCGAAAAGAAAGCCAATCTCGTTCCCCGTTAACTGGCGGAACCCAGAGGTCGTGCGAACAGCCGCAGAGAATCGGTCTGCGTCTGGATCGTTTGCAACGATCAAATCAACCCCCTTTTCGTTGGCTGTGGCTATAGCCAAGTCTAAAGCCCCCTTTTCCTCGGGATTAGGAAAGCTCACAGTCGAAAAATCAGGGTCTGGGTGCTCCTGTTTTTTCACTACAGTGTAGTTCACATGTTCCTTGAGTTTGAAGATCTCAAAAATTGGGCGTACAAATTCAGTTCCCACACCATGTACTGGCGTATACACAAATCGCATGTTTTTGAAGGATTCAGCATTAAAAGAGCTGTTTATCAACTTCTCTTCAATTTTCTTGAAGAAGTTGAGAGACACTTCATCTTTGGAGTACACCACGCCACTGGTACTGAATTTGTTATAAGTGTCCCAAACGCCGTCCCAAGGCACCAAATTCTGCTCAATTTCAAGAGCAATGTTTGCATCGTTAGGTGGGATGATTTGACACCCGTTGTTCCAGTATACTTTGTAGCCATTGTCAGCTGCGGGATTATGACTAGCTGTGATCATCACACCGACGTCAGCCTTATAGTAGTCGACTCCAAAGGGGACCAAGGGTGTAGCTACGAGAGTAGAATCGTTTTTTGACTCAGATTCGAGGAAATATACTGTGTAGCCTTGCTTCAAAAATACAGATGCAGTTATACGTGCATAGTTCTGGGAGTTGTGGCGGTGGTCGTGACCAATGACGACCAGGTGAGGACCAGAGCTTGTAGAGAAAGCATATTTAGCCAAGCCTTGCGAAGCTTGGAGTACGGTGACCTCATTGAGCCGAGAAAAACCGGCCTCCATCTTGGCTCTTAGACCCGCCGTGCCGAACGCTATACGCGAGCAAAGAAGCTCGGTGAGCGCAGACACATTTTTGGAGTCGCGAAGAGCAATTATCTGGGCTTTGTTTTTGGGGTTCGGGTCGAGGGAAAGGTATTTATCAATGAGGTTCTCAAGCAGCATGTCTCAATTTATATTTATTGAGTGGTTATGTTGGAAGGCGCACACGTTTAGTTGATCTTGGGAAAAAATGTTCTTGAAGATTGTGAATCAGAAATCGGGGCTCCGGAGGTTCGTACGTTGCATGTTTGAAAATTCTCAGCTTGTGTTTTTCATGAGGGGGAGTTATGGCGAATACCTACTGCACATGCACAGGGTATATGCTATATTACTTCACCCTGTCACATACGCTGATATTCAGTACTCTTAAATTTGAATGTACAAAGAATCAATAAAATCGATGCTCTAGTATTCTTTTTCAGATCTGATATTTCTATTTTCTCTTACATAGTGGACTGGCAGAGTTAATGTGTAATGTGATGCCTTGTCAAGCTTAAGTGTCGTGACATCAAAACTATGCGAAAAGAGCCGAAAAGCCAACAATTGATTTAACTTTTGCGAAAACTTATCATCCTGTTAGGAAATTTGAGCACCATTACCACAAGATTATCGATTTAGAAAAAGTTATGACATCAGAAAAAAGCCTGAGATTGCATTTATTCGAGAATCTCCAATTTACTTCATCACCTTCAGAGAGACTAATATAAAAAATTGATTATATGCTGTGCTTCCTTGTGTGGGAACAACAAAATTTTCATCCTCGAGAGCCTTTATTTTTTCGTTCCTAAGAGTATAGCTCGAGTTTTACATAATTCATATAATACTGGAGATATTGGCCCCCTCTATAGTAAGCCAAACCTATCTGGGACTATGAAGCACACATACCAAAGCTTGAAAAAATTATGAATTACCATTAGCAACTATAAGTACATAGAGGATGACGTGCTATCTAGACGGATATCAAAGTGGCATCAAGCCATTGTGCTGGTTAGTAGAGCTTTGGAGTCGCATTTGTGTCGTGATATGTTAGAATAATCATATCAAAGCATTCGTTGTTTTAGTTTATTATCGCAAATACACCGTTTCAGTATGTGTATGCTTAGCAAGTGAATAGCTAATAAAATGTTAACTGTACCATGACTAGTGACAAATAGTGCTTATCTAATACAAATCTTGAAATATGTACACTGTTTAGATATATACAGTGCTTCGCACTTTATATCTTATAATACTCACCTATTCAACTCATCAGCAGTCTCCAACTGATTCTGAGCTGCCACCCGTCTCAAAACCTCTCTCTTTGAACTCTCTTGAACCACCCCATCCAATAAAAGCTCATCTAAAATATGATACGCAGTTTGGAAATTGAAAATGATATCCAATTCACACACATTACCATACGCCTTATCCATTTGTTCGACATATCTCTGTATGATCTCCAAAGTAAGAAGCTCATTAGCATCATTAGGAACGTTTGAAACAAAGAAAAGTGAGGCGTAACGTCTGTAGACAATTTTCAGATCTTTGTACTCAATTATATTGCACATTTTAGCTCTTCTTGAAAGAATAATCGCGGTGAGTTCACGTATGATTTTTGTCTTTTCCTTTTGAGAGAGCGGAGCGTACCATTTTGCAAGCCGTACTGTGCCCTGGCGCAGAAGGAGAAGTATGTAACGGATCATGGTTTATGCTCTATGTTGAGCGCCCTTGACTTTTGTTAGGTGGCTGCACGTGTGCTTATGTAAGAAGAGAAGTAGATATCTTATGAGATATGTATAAGTCATGCTGCATATATGGTAATGTTTTGTTTTTTTGCTCAAGTACGTAGAGGTGATTGTTTTTGGAGGTGTTTTGTGGGTTTTCTCTTGCTTCGTTTGGTGCTTGAGAATGCAGTATACTTCCTAAACTAGAAAAGCACAAAGATTGAGTACTACACTACATTTGCGTCAGTTTTTTGCCACAGAATATACAAATCCTAAAATTAGTTTATAGGGTGTGTGATACAATACAATGTATTTCTATCTGAGGGCATGCAACGCATTCTCTAAATACTGTAAATAGAGCGACCCTTCACCGTAAGAGTAAGATAATGCACTCAAATGCTCTACAATACCTTTGAAACCACACTAGGAGCGAAACCGCACCTACCAACACAATCAGCCACTAAAAAATGTTGTTTTCCTGTTCACTAGTGCAGCTCCAATTGGCGATGAACTGACCCTTTCGCTACCCTGGGTGCCCACCAAGTATTAAATTCCACCCTAGAGAGGAAATTATAGAAGTAGACATTATTGCCTATTGATCTAGTGGTCGCTTGAATTTGGCAAAGTAATCTTCTGGGTCACATACATACACATGTAAGATGTGGGTATATATCCATATAAGGATGCCCGCTAAGTCATAACCAAGCGAAAAGAAACTACAAGCCTGGAGGAGCTAGCGCCAAAAACACCAACTGAAAAACGCCACTGTCAAAAAGCTATAAAAGTAGTTAGAACATATAGTGTTGATACTCAGATACTTCCTTACTAATACAGGCTTTTGATTGGCCAGCCGCACGTGAGCCCACCAACAAAAAAGTTGGGAAATCAAATCCAACGCAACTTAAAGAACAGTCTATCTAATAAGTGAGTATCAAAAAGAGGCTGGAAAACTGAAACTGCGGTTTTTCACTTGGTTTGGTTGGTTCTATTAATTTTTACCGAAAAATTTCGCTGATCTGAAAAACACTGGATTTATCTTGATATCCACGCTTTCAATCAAAATTGTTGAGATCAATTCTTCCTTATAAAGATAGTCTTATTCTTTGTGATCGAAACACTTTTAAATACGGTTCTGCTTGCGTTCCATTCGTTCGTCGTATAGCACTAACAAGATGTCTGTCAAGATCTTCAGCTACGAAGAAGTGTCTAAGCACAACACACCGGATGACTTGTGGATGATCATAGACGGCAAGGTCTATGACTGCACGTCGTTTCTTCCAGAGCACCCTGGTGGTGAGGAAGTTATGGTGGACTGTGGAGGTATAGATGGCACTCAGGCTTTCGACGACATTGGACACTCGGATGATGCCAGAGAAATGTTGGTTGATATGCTTGTTGGTGAGATAGACCCAGAGTCTATTCCTGTGGAGAGCCAGAGTACGGCATTGGCCAATGGCTCTTCGGAGTCGTCTCAATTGCCATTGATTCTTTCTATTTTGGCAGCTATGGTGGCAGCATTGTACTTCTTGTTGTTAAAGAAATGATGTATTGATTATTACATCTGCTATTCACCCTGATACATATATGCTAGTATATGTCCACTGGTATATGTATAACACTGGTACACTGGTGTTTGTATGATACACGTCACTTAGGACTACTCGTGACTACTCAGTACTGTTATACAGTTCTGAACTCTGCTCTACACTAGATGGCACATCTATTTTATAGCATTAATATTTGCTTTGTGAAGCGACATTCAATTCACGTTCAGTTCTTTGTTGTATTTTCTGTGTATATTTATTGATGTTCGGTAGGTTTAGCATTTACCAGGGTTGTTAATGTGACAGAGTGAGTATAGTAGATCCCGCTTAAGGTTTCTATAGTGGAATAAGGAACCTTTTTTGAGTTTTAGATTTCCAAGAGATCTAGGGATTTGACTTCATGATGTGCTGCGCGGTTAGCAATACATGAGAGACTAATTTGAAGCCTCTTATTCTCGAGTTAAATAGTTTCGACTTTTATGATAGTTACAAAGAAGAGTTGAAGGATCGGGTGGTTCACTCGTCTTAATTCAAAAACCTTCGAATGGCTTAGATACCGAGAATATTCTTTGAACTGATTACCTGAATGCTCTCTGAGTGAATGGTATGCAAACCATACTTAATAATACATGCTTCTGTAGATTTACAGCCTACAAACCTCACATCACATTCAATATCTAACAAACCCCATTAAACATTATATCTCAAAAACGACATCATCACTTCTATTAGTCTCTACCTTTACAGTCTCCGGTGTTTCTCTCTTCCCTCTCTTTGGAGGGGCGTTCAATATCTGCTCTACAATTTCCCCCCGTGTATCGACCCTCCCATTCACACTACCATTCTTATCACGTTCGTCTCCTGTTCTAACCAGAATCTTTGGCTTCTCCTTCTTTTTATCTAAATGGATCTTATTCTTGTACATTTGGTTGAAGTTTGTAAAAGAGTTGGTTCGAAACCGCAGAGACGCCCCCGCCAGGCCGGATCTGCTCATGGACATCGGGAAAGGCGGCCCGCTCTTGCTCCCTGGCGAGTGTCTTTCCTCATCACTGAATATCTCTAAAGCTTCATTGATATCCTGAAAAGGAATAGTGGGCGTTTCTATATAATCCTCATCGCTCTCATCAAGGAAACTACTCCCCAAGTGTATATCCTCTTCGCTATCTTCCTCTTCTTCACTATATATGGTATCTATCAAGCTCTCCACACTGTCCTTTAGAAATCGTCTAGGGGTCTCTTCATAGTCATAAACATCGTCAAATTTCAAAGGCTTTTGCTGTTTTCTGCTATTCCAATTCAAATTTTTGCTCACACTTTCAAAATACTCGTTGTTACCGTTCATAACCGTTGGAAAGGCATACTCACACGCAGAAATCACCAAATAATCGTGTTTACTCATCTCCAAACGCGATTTTCCGTCAAACAGAAGACACGCAGTGCTGCATCGGCTTTCTCGCGGAATTACAACCTTGAGTTCCATGCTATCAGGAAGAATAATCGGCCGGAATGAAAGCGTGTGAGGACATATAGGCGTCACACTGATTGCAGATACTGATGAATGCACAAGGGAACCGCCTGCTGCAAGAGAATACGCAGTCAGACCTGTAGGAGTTGCTATACATAAGCCATCTGCTTGGGCTACCGTAACAAACGAATCATTCCCATACAACGCCAAGTTGGTAAGGAATGGGTTTGATCCTCTGTCGATGGTGACCTCATTAAGGACATTTTTCGAGATGCGCACACGCTGGGTACGGCCGTTGACCACCTGACACGAGAGACGCATACGAAGGTTAATTTTCACATATTTTAGCCTTAGAACTTTTTGAAGAATCTTCTGGTAGTTTTTGAACTTGAAGTTTGTGAGAAATCCAAGCAGACCAAGTGCAAATGCAATTACGGGGGGTACAAATTGTTGAAAGAGTTGAGATACATATAAAACTGTGCCGTCCCCTCCCAATGTAATAGCCAAGTCAAAGAGATTACCGTATTTAGAGTTCTCGGTAAACTCCTTTTCACTCCAAAAGCAAAGCCTTGAAAGCATTTTCTCTTTGAGTTTAAGGAGTCCCTGAAAGTCAGAGGGATCGACCGCAGAATTATATTGCTCTGGGCCTTCAATTTTAATGTGTTTTTCCATGTGTCTGTCCACATATACACAGAGGTCGTAGTTCCAGAGAAGCCAGTTCACAAGCAGATTGGAGCGTCTTATGAGGTCCGAGTCGCCGGGCTTGGTGACCACCATTATGGTCTTGATGTTGAGCTCAATCGTCGCATTGAAAAGATTTTGCGAAATGATCCGGAGATTATTTGCAGTTTTTGCAAGTTGGGCGTGGGACTTGTTCATTGTGTAACCTATTTTTCGATAATTCCTATGAGATTGTGTGGTATTAAATATAAATAAAGATAGAGGGTATCCCACCTTATCTTCTTATCAGCGATTTAATCTCGATTATTCAGCTATCCAGAGTCCAATTTATAGCACTCCGAGACAAAATAACCCCAGATTTAATATTTCAGCCGTGGTTAGACAGAAACAGCTTGGAAGCTTGGAGCAGGAGATGGAACTCTGGATCCTCGTCAATTCAAAAATTAACAAAGACGACAAAAAGTCGGGGTTAAAGGTGCTTTTTATTAATGGTGTAGAATCTTATTTTCAACGGCTAATTTATTCAGGCTCCGAGATTATTAGCTAAGCAGCCCTTAATTGTTACATCCCCTTAAATATTCACTCAAACCGCGTCTAAAACATACATATTTATATCTTAACTTGCATACACTTGCTTTGCTATAATTGCTTGTCTCACCCCCTCCTTGATATGCCCCCGGTCCATCGCCCGCGTGCGTGTAGCAGCCCCGTGTAAGATCAACAAATCTCCACGCATCAAAATTACGGGCCAAGACGTCTCGAAAACCCCGGTCCAACATTCCAATACTGTTACACTTTTTTATAAAGCTTTCATTTTCTTTAAAATTCTAAACCGGTGTCACTACCTCCCATATTTGGTCCTGTTTTACCACCCTATCCCCCAATTTCTATTCACTTGAACATCTATCCTCATGTCATCTTTCTCATTTCCTCCCAAAAAAGACTTCTCTTTTCCCCCCAAGCCCCCTACACAATCTGAGCCGCCAACACCGCCCTACCTGTACCAGGCTGCTGGCAATGAGCCTTACTCGGGTCCTCCAGACTCTACAGGCTCTATAGACCTTGATGAAATCCAGCGTCGGTTGACGGTGCGTGAACGCCGCGCGCAGGTCCCCCTCGAGATCGGGGTGGCTCCTTCTCCATCGTCACTGAATAGCGCTTCCATATCTTCATTCAGCTTTCCTGCGGCCCCCAACCCCCCTACTGTCACCCCCACACCCCCCAGTGCTCCCGCTACAACACCAACCGCCTCCATAGGGCCCACAGCTCCTGTAGCCCCCGTGGGCCCCCGTAAGGCGATTTCCACCGAGCTCAAAACGCCACTGGAATACACACTCCATATGATGTTCACACAGTTTGTGCGCATTGCAGAGCGCAAGCTTGAGACCTCGGAGGGGTCGCTTGCCTCGCTTCGCCCTGGGGTAGACCCCACTTTTGATAAGGTGGTGCTGGCATTGGGATATATAGCCAAAAAGCAGCTCATGCCTGTAGTGGAGTCTATAATGTTCTGGCGCCTCACTAAAAGCGAGCAGGTGGACGCTGCTACAAAAACATACAACAAACAGAAACACGCCATCGCTATTGCACAGCGATCACAGGGCGCGCCTCATAGTCGTACCGCTCTGAGCGCTCTGAGAATGCCAGAAGACGAGGACACAGAGCGTGCTAAAGCGCTAGTTGCGCGCGCAGACCTGCGGGCCCAGGCTGCAGCGTTTCTCGCTTGCCGTGTGTTTGTGGAAGTTGTTCGTCAGCTTCCTCTGAGTGTGATTTCTACCCCTTTCTATAGCACTTTTGAGGAAAACGTGTATGGACAACTCAAGGGAGCCGATCCAGTGAAAGTCCTTTCAGGAGGGGCACGTCTTGAGAACTGGACATCTGTTTGTAAGCTCATAGGGGAGCTTTCAGAAAAACGATTTCTGCGAATCCTGGATCGGTTCATTGCAGACGTTGAGAAGATGCCATCTGGCGTTCTGCGTAATGCTGAAATGCACATGGCATTATTGGTACGTGGAATGCGTTGTCTCAGGCTTGCTAATTACCCCCTTGAAGAGTTTGAGGAAAGCTGCGGGTTTTTGGCTCTGCTTGCCAAATTCTTTTACAAAACAACAAACTCTCAACTTGTTAATGCGTATTGTGAGAGTTTGGCTGAGCTTCTTCTTCCTCTTTGTGGTGTTTTAAGTGCAGAAACTGATCTTCCTGCTTGGACAGATGTGGTAAAGTTAATTCTTAAGAAAATCAATACCCTTATAGACAAGCCTCGCCACTGGGAATATGCATTTTCTTTGATGTGTGTATGTCTTCTGGTCTCTCCTACTAACATCTTCTCGGAAAATTGGTTTGATCTAATAGAGTACAACCTCAATAGTAGACTCCACAAGTCTCCTCCCAAAGAGACCAATGAATATGCTCCATTCTCTGTGATTGTGAATGAGAGGCCGATTTCGGTAACTCTGTCACATAGAGTTACTCTTATGAAGGCTGTTGCCCGGCTTTTGTGGACATATATCTTTCGGTGCCCTGAATCACTCAACAAGACCACAAAGAAGCTCGATCGGCTTTTCAAGACTCTCTTTTTTGGAGGTGCCAAACGTCAGTGGATGACGTATGATGCCGTTCTCTTGAGACCGGTCGTGACAATCCTTCGGTCTATAGGGTATTCCAATATCAACTACACAATGGAACTGCTTCTATTGCCTCTCATTCACCAATCCTCAGTAAACAATTTGGAGAATTTGCTGCCTGAAAAGCTTTTGGTGGTGCTCAAAGCATACATTTTTATGCTTAGTGATGTTATCGCCAACGCACGGCCACCATATCCTACAGACGCGGAAGTGGGCTTGGCACTCGAGACTCCAGCGTTAGATTTCAACACTACTAATGTTAGAGAAGCACTCACTCAAAAGAATGTGGCTCAAAGTGACATTCTATACCATGAAGAGCTTCTGAATTATTTCTGCGCGCTTTTCTTAGCCCTTGATGCCGCGTTGTCCACTTCTTCTCTGAGCGCTCCTACTGCGCTGCCTCTGTTCAGAAAGCCACCATTCCTCCAGTATTTCAATCTGGACACTGCAGCTGCAACGCGGAGATCTCTGTGTATCGATCTCTTCGAGCAGTTAGTCCAACTGATACCGTGGTTCTACCAATTGCTGGACGTGATCGCGTATCCTAGACTCGTGGAGACCTTGGCGCGTAATTGTTTGCACGAGAATACAGCCATCTCCTCTGCGAGTGCCAGCACGCTTCGTAGATTGTGTAGCAAAGCAAATTCTGGGGTCTTAATTACTACTTTTGCCAAATATGCGTTTTGCTTTGCCGATGATGCTAGACGCAGCTTTTTGGTGCCGGAGGACTACGAGCGACTTTTAAAGACGTACCTTGATCTTTTGGCAGCATGGTTGGCTTTCCTCAAGGGCTCGGAAGCTCAGGAAAAGAAGGCTGAAGGCGATGACTTTTACATTTTGAATGGTAACTTCAAAATGAGTATGGCCAATAAAAAGGAGGAGAAGAGTGATTTGGACGTAAATGCTATAGCCACCACTGTGGAACAAGTGGAAGGAAATGGTCTCTTCTTCCTTTGTCTGAGAAGCACGCTAGTGAGAAGATGTGCTGTTGCCATCTTGAAGATGGTTCCCAAGTTTGACGATGTTATTGCTGCCGCATCTGGTAAGAAGGGGGCTGCTCCTACTAGGCTTATCAAAGTTTTGGAGGCTGTGCCTTTCTTTGACGTTCTAGGCCTGCTTAAGCTCCAGTTAAGCATGCCTGAACGAAAGAAACTCGCTTCTTTGAAACAGCGCAATAGAACCGACCTTTTGGTGAAGTTGGCAGAGGCAGATTATGGCGTGGAACTCACTCTTTGGTTCAAAGTATTCCCTAAAGTGCTTCTGATTGTGTTCGAGAAGCTGCCTGTAGCCATGGCTTTGTGTAGACTGACAGTATGTCTCAGACTCGTACAAATGCACGAGTATGTATCTGAGCTTGCTGAGCGTAAGGGGAAGCTTGCTCCTGATGCACAGCCTGAAGTGCTCATCGAGCAATGGAAGCTTTTTCTTATAGTAGCATGTACTTCTCTCACGCAAACTCAAAGCCAGGAGGCGCCTGGAACTATAAGTCTGGCTCGGTCTGTGTTCAAGTTGGTGATTCCACTTCTAAGAACAGAGCAGCCTCTTGTGACCGACGCCATCCATTCCGGGCTCAGCTGTATCAACATCAACATCTTCACGGCGTTGGTGGACGTTGTGCAGCCAATCAGACGCAACTGGGAGACAGAGATCCAAGCAGGGCTGGTAAATGAGGGTAACATGAGGCTCAGAGTCGAGGTGACCCGCATTTTACATGCAACTCTGAAATTTCTCCAGGATGCTCAAATCTGTGCCAACGCGCACGTTCTTCTGGAAATGGTGCTGTTTGTGAAGACGGTGAGACTGTTTCTTGGGGCTCTGGTTGTGCAAGAGCTGTTTGGGTACCAAAAATTGCGTAGGTACTTCTGTGGACTTTTGGAAAATGTATACACTGGTATCCAGAAAACTGAAAAGCCAGATACGTTCTTCCCCTTTGAGGCTCGGCTGGGCTGCTTCACTTTTCTTGAAGAGTGGTGCGGCTATGGGGGTTCGGCCGGTGTAGCTCGCAAGAGATATGCTGCTATGCGTCGTAAAAAGCACACAAATAACCCAGCCTTTAGCGCGGCAATGGAGCTTGAGAGCACAGCTCTTGAGTATTCTGCGGTTAGCGCCATGGCCACATTGTGTCTGGGTGCTATTCGTCAAACTGTAAAGGGAGATAAGGCCTATGTGGTGATGGCCATCGATTATAATGCTCTTGCTGCTTGGATAAGAGCTCTTTTTGACACAGAAGATGACATCATCCACAGACTTGGGAGGCGGGCATTGAAAAACCTCTTAGCTCTGAACAGAGAACCTCAGCTTTTTGAACACGCAGTGACTGAGTGCTATAGGGCCAGTGCCACTGCTAACGCTCGCACTGCGCAAAGCTATTTTGCCACTATTTGCGATGCTCTTTTGGATGAGCCTGCTTATAGTTGTGATGCTGCAGAGGTGCTTGTCTTGGCGCTCTTTGCAGCCCAGCTGGCCCTGCCAGAAACCCGCAGAAACGCAGGCAAATTGCTTGTGTACACAGAGACGCGCTTCTTTGGGGGCTCATCTCACACAGCGCCTGTAGTGGACCTGCTTTCGCTGGGTGCTCGTTTTGTATACGCACGTGCAGCTGTAGGACTTCTGACCGCCTTTTCCCTGCTCTGTGTAGACAAGAGACCTATTGACCGGTACACTGTGCTTCTGCTTTTCTGCATGTACCTCTACCGTGTGACTTCCGAGACACAAAGTGGAGCCTTGGCTCTCTTGGCTCCCTGGGCCTCTCTCCTCGAGCTAAGAGATGACGAGATTTCAGAAATGGTGTTGCGTAATCTTTTCGAGGTTTCTGAGCGGTGCGGAGACTCTCACAGTGCTGAGGTTGAAGCTTTGTGGGGTGCTCTTATCAGAGGCTCTACAAGCCATGCTTCAACAGCAATCGACTTTGTGGTGCGTGTTCTGTTGCTGAGAAGAAGCGCGACTGTTGTCGAGGCTCTGAAGCGTATTGTGAGCTTTGTGCATGCTCTGTGTCCTGCGGTGGTGGACATTCTCTTGAGAAGCATCAATCCTAAGGCGATGATTCCTCCGGATTCGGAGTCCGAAAAGCAGGTTTCTGCTTCTAAGCGTTTTCCATATGTCTATGGGCTTCCAGAAGCCAAAGCCAGAGATATGTTTTCTTTGGGCCAGGTTCTGATGATCTTTCTTGTAGATGTGCTCAAATCGCTGCCTGAGCGGGAAACAACAATCCAGCATCTTCCAATGTTGTTGAACATTGCGTTTGTGTTGTTGGATCACTATTTGGCGGTGGTTAGAGAGCACGCTATTGAGCTCTTGTGTACAGTGCTCCACACTTTAGCTCCTGAGGATGAGGGCGCTTCCTCTGCTGTAGAATCTCTCCGTAAGCACGATGCTAAGGCGTTGTGGGCGTATGATGATCTTACTAACGATGGCAAGGGGGCTAGAACCCCTCCTAATATGGATGCTCTCATTCGGACATCACTTGAGGCTTTGGCTCCTCATTATGGTGGGCTCCAGCAGAGCTGGAGCAGAACGACGTTAGCGTGGGCCACAGCGTGTCTGGTCCGCCATATCGCCTGTAGACTGTTCCAGGCGTTCAGAGCACTCTTGTGTTTTCTTGACAAGCCGATGCTTAGAGATATGCTTCACCGGCTTCTGAACACGATCCTGGACCCCGCTCCAGATATTCAGGGCTTTGCGATGCAAATTTTGATGAGTTTAAACGCCACAACCGCAGAGCTTGGTGCAGCCCAGCTCATCTCTTTTCCAGAGTTGTTTTGGTCTGCAGTAGCATGCCTTCATACTGTGCACGAAAAGGAGTTTGTGGAGGTTCTTCTGATATTACTGAAGTTTTTGCTGAAGATTGACCTCAATCTGGTAGATACTATTGGGTGTCTCATTCTGACGTTCCCCCCTAACTGGGAGGGTAAGTTTGAGGGGCTTCAGACGGTGGTGATGATTGGCCTTCGGCTGGCGACAGCTTGGGAGCCGAGTTTGGCGTTGTTAGACCGGTTGAACCGGCTTCGACTGAGCGACGTGATAGCCGGACCCCAGCGTTTGCTTTTGGCGCTCTTTGCCAACATGCCGCGGTTTTTGCACGCTTTGGAAGAGAAGGAAATGACGAAGGAGGTGCAAGAAGCTGCGCAGATATTACATGAGATGGCAGTAGCTGAGAATTATCCATCTTTTCTGCGAATTGTGCTTCTGTTGGCAAATAGCAAGTTCCGAAAGAAGGAGGACTTCATCATGCAACTGTTGGGATTTGTTAAGGAGCATTTCTTCCCCGAGTGTCAGCTGCAATGCCTTGTGTTCTTGTTAGGCTTGTTGATGAACAAAACCCGCTGGGTTAAGTTGGAGACACTTGAGCTTTTGAAGTGTCTTTTCCCAATGATTGACTTGACACGTGAGGAGTTCCAGGGGGTAGGAGCTGACCTTCTCTCGCCGGTGCTTCGTCTCTTACTAACAGAATTCTCAGAGAAAGCCTTGGAAGTTCTTGATGAGACTGATCGAATTTCTGGGAGTGAGCTTGATAAGGATTTTATTCGGTTGAGTTTAGGAAACCGGACATTACGTAAAGAGTACGAGAAAATCGCCACGTTGTTTGGGGTTCCCGATGATAGCGGGTGGCTGATTCCGATGCTGGCAGTGACGGCAGCAACAACAAGGAACAATGTCCATGCGGTGTATTTGACCTGCAGAAATGGGGTTGTTTCAGAGAAGGTAGAGGAGGAGGCTCACGAAGAGCCTGTGCGGTTCTATGACGAGCACCCAGAAAAACGATCTATACTGAACATGTATGCTACATTGAACTACTTCGAATCGTTTTTTGAGACCGAGGGAGAGGCCAAGGGGGAGGATGTGTATCATGATCGAAGCTCACTGAACGACACTACTTCCAAGTTTTCTACCATTATTAATGAGAACTTGGACAGAACAGAGTCGGGTGGGCTGTATCGATTGGATCCGTACAACAGCAATAACTATAATAATTACATTAACTAGCCTTATTTTTTTGATAGGTATGATTTATGGATGGTGTAGAACACTCGCAAACTGACATGAGTATGTATGTATTCCAGTTGACATACGTACATGTACCCAAAAGTGAGGTGAGTATGCATATATGCAATCAACACATACAATCTATGTATAGTGAGTTGAGAAGTGTACATATTACTTACTATATTATTATTAACTAATTAGTTTGAACACTTCACCTGAGAGAGAGCTAGACAAGCGCACCCTTCTGTGTTAATGATGATAAATTTGGTCGCTCTTTACCAACTAATAACAAATAAGTCAAAGCTGAATGTACAATAGGCTGGACAAATGAATTCTAAAGTTAATTATACTCGAACTCCTCTCCTGCATGAACTCATCACTCGATGAAAAAATCTGAAATTTTTTTGGAACATCAACATAAATGGGCAAAGAGAAAACAGACCTTCTACTCCGGCTTGACGCGCTAGAATTTGGCCGCTATAGCCAGGAGTACCGCTTCAAAAAGACAAAAGACATCGTTAACTCATTAAAAAGACGTGAACAATTTCCTTCCAATAAAGAAGCAGAAGCTGAGATTGAGCAGTTAAAGAGCCAAATACTTCCGAAAAAGATTCATTTCTGTGTCAAGACAATAAAGACTGCTTTGAAGAAAGCCAGAAAGACTGAGCTGTACAGGCTCCGGAAAAAGGATCAACTACAAGATGCTGAGCTTATAGAGAGGAACTTCACAGACGAGAACATTGGGATAATAGCGCATCAGAAGACTATGAAATTTTTAGAAAAAATTTTTGGGCTCAAGAAGGAAACCCCAAATTTTGTACCAAAATGGGTTAAGGAGGCTCATAATGATAAAGAACATGAGTTCAATGCGTCGAAATTTTATAGGGATGCTGATGAAAAAACAAGAAAGTATTTGTCCGTGTTGTTTAACTCTAAGGCTGTTATGAACATCTTGAAAAGCTGTGAAAACAGTTTAAAGATAGTTCAGGGCCCTGTTGAGAAGAGTACTGTGATATCCAAGAGTGAGTTGAATGGTGAACCTGAGAGTGACTCGGATGATGAATCAGAAAGCGAATCAGAAAATGGTTTTGATAGCGTTTCTGACTCCAATTCCGCCTCTGATATCGAAACTGAAGGAAGACCAAAAGACTATGAAGAAGCGAGTGACGAAGATTACGCTCAGTACGATAATCTAGTATTTGCTTCCGATGCTAGTGGCAACGAGGAGGAAGAGAATGTGGAGATTAACTATAATGAGGTGACAGATGAGGAACAAAGTGAAGATGAAGAGGAGAGAAAGAAGATGGAAAAGAAAGAAAAGAAGAAAGAAAAGAAAGAAAAGAAGGAGAGAATAAAACTTCCTGCACTTCAAGCGGGATACTATTCTGGTGGCTCTGACTCAGAACCTGAAAAGAAGGATTCCGTGGTAAATGAAATCACGAAAGTGAGAAAAAACAGAAGAGGTCAAAGAGCCAGACAGAAAATTTGGGAGAAAAAGTATGGTCATGGTGCCAATCACGTGAAGAAGGAGTTTGAGAGGGTGAAGTCTGAAAGAGAGCGCAAGAGATTGGAGTATGAGGAAAGAGTCAGAAAAAGAGCAGAAAAAGAGAGATTGAAGGCAGAAAGAGGAGAGCCAGAGGACAGATTTTTCACCAGACAGAAAGAAGTGAAAAAGGACGAGGATAGGCCAATGCATCCTTCATGGGTTGCTAAGAGAAAAGCAGAAGAAGCAGCTAGTAAAGTGGAGTTTAAGGGAAAGAAGATAAAATTCGAATAAAAACGTTTATAGCATAGCATCTAAATCATAACTCGAATATAAAGCATTACAAGATACAGTAGACTTGTTGCTATGAGCACTCCACAGACACTATAAGTGACATTTTCTATAGAAAGCGTAGTATAATAAAGTATGGAAAATGTTTTCTGGTTATGACTGATTCATTTTTCACTGGATATGCTTTGAGGAGGACTTTTTGTAATTACATATAGGATTTTATTCATAATTTTCACCAATCTACAGCCAAACATACTGCATGATTCAAGCTGTCAAAAGTCTTCAAAACAGTACGGCTCTTATAACGGGTGCTTCTCGAGGCCTAGGTCTCACAATAGCCCAACGATTGTCTCAACAAGGGTGCAACACGATACTCTGTGCACGCAATGAGCAGCTTCTCAAACAAAACGTAAAAGAGCTACCTACTATTCCCGGCCAAAAGCATGAATATCTTGTGTGTGATTTAACAGATCCAAAGCAAATAAATGACACTTTCTCAAGACTCAGGAATGTGAATATTTTGGTGAATTGTGCTGGTGTTATGCAGAGTAGTCTATTGATGAGAGCTACACTGGAGGAGATATCAACACTAATAAACACAAACTTGACGGCACCTATCCTAATATCTCTGAAAGTATCTAGAAAAATGCTTGTGCCCCCGAAAGCACACCCAGAACTACCGCGAATCATCATAAATGTAGCATCCTGTTTGGCTTACAGATCGCTCAAGGGAACTACAGTGTATTCAGCATCCAAAATTGGTCTCATTGGGTTCACAAAGGCACTAGCCAAAGAGTTGGGGCCAAAAGGTATCCGAGTGAATAGTATAAGTCCTGGATTGATTTTAGATACTGATATGGGAAAATGTGTTCTGGAGTACACTGTCCCTTTAAAAGGTAGGCAATGTTCTAAGGAGGATGTTGCTGATTGTGCTGTGGGGTTGATTCATTCTGGAAGTATAACAGGACAGGACATTGTCATGGATAATGGTTACGCTTTGTGAGGGTGTATTTAGAGTACTATATAGCAGTATTTTCTATAATCTAGTAACAACTATGTGAGCTACCGTGCGTCCTTCGTAAACCACGAACATTATTATAACAAAATTCCTATAAATGGCGAAAAATAAAAGTGAAAAAGCTACTGCTTCATATCCACGTCCTCATCATGGCCTTCATCAAGCCTCTCATCAAATTTCTCGACCTTTTCAACGTTTTCATCACCATTTCCTAAAACAACTTTATGTTCTCTGCTTTGAGCCAACTTAATGGCCTTATCAAATATGCTCATTTTGCCCAAAGATTCTTCTGCCAATTTTGCCTCTATCTCTTTGTACTGCTCGTGAGTTAACAAGTCTCCCTTTGTCATTTGCACATGATTTTTAACACTTCCAACGACCTCCCCCTTTTCATTGAACAAGAGTTCTGTTCCCACAAGCTCATTCCACTTACCTTGGAAAAACATGTCGTCAATTTTAACGTATGGCGACTCAGTTTCGATGCCCGAGATCTGAATATGCAGCGTCGGCTTGTAACTAGAGTTATTATAAGAGGAATGCCGTATGAGATGTCTTGCTCCACTTTTGGTCGATCTCTGTCTTTGCGAGTGAAGCGTGAATGCTTGGTGCACTTCTGGAGCGTGGCTAATGTGACTAGATAAATCTACCTCAGAAATGAGGTCTTTTGGAGAAACTTCTAGCACAACATATACATCCTACAAGGTTAATAAGGGAATGAAAAATTGACATTTATTGTCATTTCTAAATCTTTTTGCGTTTGTGACTTACCTCGAGCTCTTCATCCTTAGCCTTTCTGGCAGCCCTTTTTTTCTCCTTCTTCTCTGCATGTTCTCTTCGAAGGCGGATATCTTCATCAGAACCTGCTTCAACTCGATAATCTGATGTTAGTAAAGTTATATATACAGATAAAACAAAATACTCACTGAAATGCCAATTCATCTCTTCTCCTTCTTTCAAGAACGAGGTGTCTCCATTCACCTTTAGCGTCCATTTATCGTCCTCTTTTTTATAAGTGTCCAAAGAACATGCTCCAGCTTTTAAAACCTTATCCTTTCCAAAATCAATCTCATCTCTTACGCTCTCATAGCCCATGAGGCTCATTCCAAGAGCAATCTTGCTTGCTGCGTGAGACACTAGTATCACGCTCTCAACCTTGGGAAACTTCTCTTCCATGGTCTCGAAAAACTTGCTCCAAAAACTAGCGCATCTCCCCAAAATGTCCTGTTCCGTCTCGCCCTTGTTGGACGCCGTTACAAGAGATTTCCACTCCTGGTCCAAGTTTTTGAAACTTTTGTTTAGAAGTTCGAGTGTCGCAGGCTCAGGGATCACCTTGCGCCCGGACCGGTACCACTCCCCAATGCCATTTTCTACCCGGATCTTCACGCCAAGCCTCTCGGCTATAGGTGTGGACGTCTCTATACACCGGTAGAAGGGCGACAGAAAGAGAATCTCAGGTACAGGCTGGAGGTTCATCACATGGTCTGCAAGTTCACGCGCTTGGTCGTGACCATGGGGCGCAAGCACGTGGTCGCTGTCGATTCCTGTTGGCGGAGGCGGGTGTTTTCCCTTGAGCCAGTTGGAACGGAAGCCGTGCTAGTTAGTCAGTTGTTAGGGGGTGTTGACTCAATCGCGGTTTTCTATTTGATAATATAATTGCGAAGAAAAAAAATGTTTTCAAAAGAAAACATAGAATGCCGATGTTTTATTGGTCTCATTACTCACTCTAGCTATATAAATGGTTTTGATAGCCATCTAGGGTGTTTGTAGTGGGATTATTTACTGTGTTATGTGGGGTGCGGTTAGCAATAATATAAGGGTTGGTCCGAGGAGCTATAAAAGAGATTTTTTCGTTTGGTATTGTAGTTTATGCATTTTTGGTTTTGATGCTATATTCAATCTATTTGTTCAGTGCTGTACATATTTGTAAGTTGCAAGAACCATCCAAGGCCCCACGAACGTCGCAGCTTCAAAGTGAAACATGCTGTTAAACTCGAAAGGGGTTTCTAGTAGAAATGTTGAGATCTATTCTTTCGTGGAGAATTCATTACTTTGAATGACTCTTCACTGCGGTCAACTATTAAATCTTACTTTAGTAATGCTTTTTGGCGGAGGTTATTACTCATTTTTAGTGTTGACAAGAAGACGTCTAGAACTTTTGACAACAGCGTGTGAATTTTCCGATACTTTTCAGAAGTAATCTGAACAGAAGGCAATTTCAACTACAACAGAGCGCCATACTTGATCTCTAAGTATAGTGCCAAGCAGCTAATATAACACAATCAATATAATACTACACACCATATCTAACTAATACGTCCTTCTAGCAACAAAAAAGACGCCATTTAGTATGAAAAGCATCACTTATTAAAAGAATAAATAATTCTGGCTTTCAAGGCCAAATTACTCGCTCAAACTCAAAGCAATTTAAGCAATTTAAAGAGGCAGTACGGTGAAGAAGAATGATTCAAATTCAGTCCAAACATGTTGTCTCTTGACTCCTCTTCTTGTACTTCATGCCTCAGTCCTATCAAGGTGGATTCCATACTATTAAAATTCAACTCAGTAGTTTTTAAACCATATAGGTATACCTATGCTGCTCTTCTCTACATCCCCGGGTAATGCATGACTAAAATCTTTTTCACACTTTTCATAGGACCTCATCTCATCCCCTTAAATTTCTCCGGGATCTTACGATTTTTGGTAGAGTCATTCTACACCACTTGCTAGATTCGAACCCATAGCCGCTTCTTCGGTAACAGAGTGATAACCAAATTTGTTCCTAACGCAGAAATATCAATAATAATGCACAAGTGCAAGATATTTGTTGGAAACTCACATCCAGAGCTTGGAAAGCTTGTTTGTGAGCGCCTAGGTGTTGAGCCGGCCCCTTGCACTCTCCGCAAGTTCTCCAATGGTGAGACTCTGGTTCTGATAGGCACTTCTGTTCGTGATGAAGATGTTTATATTATACAGAGTGGTCTGCCAACTGTTAATGATCATATTATGGAGCTTCTTATTCTTATTCTGGCTTGTAAAACTGGCCTGGCTCTGAAAATCACAGCAGTCATCCCTCAATTTCCCTATCTGAAACAGAGCAAAATGAAAAAACTAAGAGGCGCCATCACAGCTCGTATGCTCGCTAATCTTCTTATCATGGCTGGAGCCGACCACGTAGTCCTGATGGACTTGCATGCTTCCCAAATGCAGGGTTTTTTCACAAGACCAGTAGACAACCTTTATGGAGCGCCTATCTTGGCTAACTGGATCGTCACAAACGTACCAGATTATAAACTGGCTGTGGTTGTGTCAAAGAACCCAGGGGGAACCAAAAGAGTGACTGCTTTGGCTGATAAGCTCAAGATCAATTTTGCTATGATCCACACCGACCGGCGTAGGCTTACAGACGCTATTGAGCTTAAGAAGCAACAACAGCGCAAACTAAAGATTTTGAAGCGTCGTCAGCTGCTGGGAAAAAGCAATAGCGAGGTTGTTGCTTTACGTAAGCAACAGTTGGAGAGATTAAAAGAAGGAACAGAAGCTGCTGCTCAGGAAGAGGAAGTTGCCATTGATGAGGATGAGGATCCAGGAGATGTCATTCTCGGGCTGGAATTACAAACTGCTAGAGTGGTTAAAGGTCATATAGTTGAAGATGATTATGAACAAAAGGTGATTATCACAGACACCACAGAAACATCTAGTGCTATGGATAATGATGATGACGATGATGACGATGACGATGATGACTTCCAGTATAATTTGGAAGAAGACAGTTTTGAGTTGAATCCAAAGGGAGGTGTTACTCGGTCGGAAAAACTCATTACTTTGGTGGGGGATGTTAAGAATCGGCCTGCTATTATTCTTGACGACATGATCGATAAGCCTAATCTGTTCATTGCGGCTGCGGAACACTGTCGGTTGAACTGCGGGGCTAAACAGGTTATTGTGATTGCCACCCACGGGATCTTTAGTCATAATAGTTTGGAGAAATTAAATGAGCTGCCTTGTATCGACCGGGTGGTGGTGACCAACTCGTATCCAATTCTGCAGGAGGCTAGAGAGAAGAATGAGAAGTTGTGTGTCTTGGATGTGAGCCCGGTGTTTGCAGAGTGTATACGGAGAGACCATTATGGGGAGAGTATTAGTGTTTTGTTTGACAGTCTCGTACAGTAGTTTGAGTAACACTACTTCATTGGTGGCTTATTTTACGGTACTAGACTATACGAGTGAAGCGGGCGTTCGCACTATTATACTACTTCATAAGTTTTGCTGTGGGGTACCCTTTCTCTGGTGGTGGCTGGCTCTTTCTTGTGTATCGCATTGACTCACCTACCGGTTTCCTGATTACATTCAACAGGAGCAGTTCCGTAGTCAAAGAACTTTACAAGCCTATATTCATTCAGTGTGACAGTACTTCAAATCGTAGAGATATTCCCTTATATTTACTTGATGACATAAAAAGGATTAGGCAAAGAACACTACCTAACCAATACAACTCATAACATATGGACATAGCCATACCGATATCGTAAGCTCAATAAACAGAAATTTAGAGTGTTTAAGTTTCAACATGTATTGGACTGATCGGCTGCAGATTTGTCTAGCATAGGATGGTTCTTACTAGTTGGCTCAAAGAGAACCATGAAAAATAAAGCAAACACATAAACTAAGTCAACATAAAATATATTCATCAAAATATTTATTTCTTAATACTTACTTACTATTTAACTTCACAATTGTTGTATAAAACTGCTAACCGCACCAGTTGCTATGGTGCATGTACAGAGTGGCACCCAACCAAGTCAAAAAAACCAACCCTAACCTTTGAATCAAATACAAATTGAACCCCCTCCTTCTTGAGGAACTCATACAATCACAAGCATGCCCCCCTCCGAGACACCCCCCTCTTCAAAGCCCTCAGAGCGTGTATTTTTAGAGGGCTCTGCTCCTATACCCATCCCAGAAATACAGGAGCAACCCTCCACCCCCCTTGTGCCACCCGATTCCCCCTCTCCTCCAGACAGCTTTTCGTTTCCTGCGCTCCAGACCCCTGCAGCAGGGGCCACTACTACTGTGGCTGACGGGCATATAGTCCGTAAGCAGCGGTCTGTGAATGCCAATCTCAAGGCAATAGAGCAAAAAGCCCTTGAAAGTGAGAAGAAGATGACTGATGACGAAGAAGCTCCTTCCTCTTTTTTTCTGACCGTGTGGCTGTCTGTGAGACCGCGTAAAGAGAGTGATGCACTGGAGAATGCTAGCTCAGCGGAGGCTATAAAGATCGCCAAGTCCAGTGAAACAGAAAACGACGGTTTGGCGAGCCTAGGCCTCAATATGCATCGTGTAGACGGACTGACTGTAGGGGCTCCAGAAGCTACTATTATCTCATATAGAAAGAGTCTGCGAAAGATTTCCGTGCTGGAAACGGCACATGAGCCAGACTCGGCACCAGACGCAGTAGCTGCAGAAGAGCAACTTGCGATGGCTGCGAAACTGCCGTCTTTTAATAGTAAACTTTATAGTGAAGAGACTGTTTATGAGACCAAATATCACTATGCGATTGAGTCTCGGAATACTGACTTTCACACCCTCTTCAAGTCTGCTCTTCCAGAGGAGAGGCTTGTGGACGATTTTCTGTGTGCACTTCTGCGAGAGATTTTAATACAAGGGCGGTTATTTGTGTCTGACAGAAGCATCTGTTTCAACGCAAACATTCTTGGGTGGGTCACAAACTTGGTTGTCCCATTTGTGGACATTACGGCGTTCGACAAGACGCTGACGGCAGGTGTATTCCCCAATGGGATTGCCGTTAACACAAAGACTGCAAAACACAATTTTGCCACATTTCTTACGCGTGACAGCACTTATGAATTTCTCAACACACTCTGGTTGAACTGCATCCAGCGCAATGGCTCGCAGGAGCCCAGCTCAAAGAGCTCGAGTGTAGAGAGAGAACTGGGGAAAAGCATACGTTTGGGCATCGTGGGCAGCAGTGAACGCTTTTTAAAGCACAATAAACCTGAGGATCACTTAAAAACATTAGTTGGAGAACATAGTGATGACATAGAGGACGATAATAATGTTCTGTTTGAAGAACAGGTTATATCTATAGATGGTGATGATGAAGTTGATGAAGGAGAAGAAGAGGAGGAGGAGGAGGAAGAAGAAGAAGAGGAAGAAGAAAAAGAGGCCCAGGAACCTGCGACACCGATTGCTGGCACGCTAGACAATTCTGTGGTGACAGGGACGCCCAAAGAAGTTGCAATCACCAAGCAAGAAGAGACTGAATTTCTCATGGATCCAGGGTCCGAGATCATCTTGGAAGAATGTGTAGTGATTCCTGCGACCGTACCACAAGTTTTTGGCCTTCTTTTTGGAGACAATGTGGCGTTCCAGCACAAGTACATCGCTTCACTCGAAGGCTCGGAAATCACAACTATGAGCCCATTCAAAATTTTATCCAAGTCAGATGTTGAAGATAATTTGTTTGCAGCTAATATAGTTCCTAACAAACCTCAAAGATGCTACCAGTATCGAAAGGGGTTGAACTTTTCTATGGGACCTAAGTCTACAGTAGTTAAAGTCATAGAAACTATTATGGAAAAAGACTTTCTGAAGGGAGTTAATGTAGTGGTCAAAACAGCAACTCCAGAAGTTCCAAGTGGTGGTCTGTTTACTGTGCTGACTCGCTATCTTTTGGCCTGGGCATCTAACCAGGAGTGCAAGATGCGGATAACCTACTGGATGGACTGGACTGGACGCAGCTGGATTCGCGGCATCATCGAAAAGAGTACCAATACTGGGCAAACAGAAGCGAGCAAAAATATTGTAGAGCTTATTAAAAGTGATATTGCTGAGTTTGTGGCAGGGGAGGGAACAGTTTCTGTGCCTTTGGGGGTTCCAGAAACTGTGCAAAAATTGGCATCCCCAGCTGCAGTTCATCGGGAGTCAGACATTCTCGAGGAGCTTGAAGAAATGGAAAAGACGCTTTGGGATGTGTTCTGTGCAAATTGGACATTTTTTGTGCTTTGCGCTGGTTTCTTTCTATTAGGTTGCATGCAAATACGAACATACAACATGCTTCAGGAAAGCTTAGCGTTGCAACGTGCACAGAGCGAAGCTCTCATGGGCCTTGGTAGAGGGCTCTTTGGTGGAGCTTCGGATTTAGAGGGCAAGGTATTACGCTATAAGCTCAAACTGGAAAGCAGAGAAAGTCTTTGGGATTGGGTCAAAAGAAGAGGGAGAGGAGGTGAGAAAGGCCCTGTGAAGAAGCAGGAAAGTGAAGCGATGAGCGAGTTGAAAAGCGCATTGAATGGGGTTTTCAATGATGGTTCTGAAGAAACATTGGAGAGCTTTAGAAAACGGTTGGAAGGATTTATGAAGGGGGAGGGGAAAGAAGAAAGTATGGATGGTTTGAGAGGAGCTTTTCCAAGAGGAGGGGGTGGGGGGGAGTTGGGAAGGGTAGTGGGGGGGTTGATATAGACAGATATATATATATGATGTTAATGTTAATTTTGATAGGTTGTTGTAGGTTTTCTTTGTGAAGAAAGAGAACAAAGTGAGCAAAGCGAGCGAAGTACCTTACTGTTAATATATATATATAGTGTTTATTTTATCAAGTTGACATTCTATGAAATTCTAGTCTCTATGAATAAAGGACACAAAACGACTTTTGACTGCTTAAGTATGGGTGTAAGACCGTTTAAAGTCGCTATACCTTAATGACTTCCTGTGATGATGTTAGACCTGCAGGACACTTTGAGCGACATTGGCAAAGTGTCAGCTCTTTGTGTGAAGGAGTTACCCCAGGAGCGTTCATCACCTAATAACACAAATTCCACATTCTTAGAAATATCAAGCACCTATCTATGTCTGCAAACATTCTCTATTTCAATATAAATCTTTAAATAGTTCCGGCGATGTTCAAAAATTAAAATAGGGTTGAATTTAGGGTCCACTTAGCTCCAACATTCCGTACGAAAAATACTCAGTCAGAGCTCGATCCGGGCCGGGTCTAGGTAAAATAAAGAAAGAGATGATAAATGAGATAGGCAGTAAACACATTTAAGTCTTCCAGATTGAGCACTAAACAAAAACTTTTTTAGTATAATTGACGCACCACCCTTTGAAATCATGGAATGCATCTACATTCCAAGGCACAATATCCACTTTTAAAGTCAAAATTCAAGGCATATCCATTATTGAGAATGTAGGGCCTCTTGTGATCTCTCGCCTATATAATATCCAAATTTCCTTATGTTCACACGACCAATGCTACCATCTATCCTTTTTGGTCTACTTCCTTCTCTTTGCATGGGTCTTTCAAGCACTATAGAGGCAAAAGTATGGCGTTATGACCTCAATGTTCTGAAATTTGCTGTTACCGGAGGCCAATATATGGTGGACCTCGAAATTAACAAACAGAGTCTTTCCTTGCCACTCTCTTTCACTGACAATAGAATCGTGGTGAACCAAACATCCATTGGAGAGAACGTGCAGTCTAATTTTAAATACTCGGGGTCTATTGGGCTACACACCCCTAAAGGCTACGAGACTGTGAACAACATAACATTCCTGGTGACAACAGAAGACGGACCTGGCCACATTGGGTTTGGCAATAAGAACGGGATGCCAGATCTAGTGAGTGCCCTTTTGAAGGAGGGAAGAATAGGCAAAGCCAGTGCTCTATTCAAAGGATATCCGAATACTCAGCTCATTTTAGGAGCAGATATACCGGACGACGATTCGTGTGAGAAGCTCAGCTTTGTGAACGGGTTGGTTCAGGACACAGAGGGCATGTCTGTCGACCCGCTGTACCCATACTTTACAAGCACAAACAAAACTAGATACGACATGTTCACAGCGGATGTGCGCAGAATACCTACTAGTGACTGTCATCTTGTGACTGAGGAAAACGGTATTCAGGTCTTTTGGTACAAAACAACTGTTCCAGACAAAAAGAGTGTGTTCTACCCTTACAACACTCCGCAAGCCTATACACCAGAGGGACTGATTATCGGAGCACCTTATTTTGCACAGAGGGGGTACTACATTTATATAGATTACGAGGAAAAGGCATTATACCAGTGCAAGGCTTAGGAAACCCTTATATAACATTGAAAATAGGAACTGTTGTTGGTAATGTGTAGATTTATCTGTATTTAGCTTTGGTTTATGCTCTGGGTTGTGTTTGTGCATGCTCTTGATGTATTTTCAGTTATTAAGAGATACGATATATCCATTGGTTTAAATCCTTAGACGAGTGCATCGCAACTCTAATGGGGGCGAAAGACTTAGATTGCCAATGTTTTATATAATGGACACCACTTAATTCGAAACATCTCTTCTCACAAAACTTCGTTCATGACGAGCAAGGCGAGTCATGAATTCTACAAAAGACAATTACCATAATCGGAATAGAAACGTGCCAAACAAAGCAGAAGACAAAGTCATACCGTAAACGTAAAACCAGAAAGGCATATATAGAGACAGATTTTGTTTACCAGGCCAAAGTAATCTATAGATAGCAGCCTAACTATGCACTCACAAATCAATCAAGCTCCCTCCATTATTGGTATTGGCATTCCCAAACCCATATCCCGTGGGCTGCGATGCCATATTGGCTGTACTAGGAATCCCCGTATAGTCCTGATTGAAAAATGGATTCAGATTACGTCCTGTGCCTTGTGAAACTACAAATGGGGTGGAACTTGTATGATGAGCAGGGATTCTCTGATCACCTTCATTACCAAACGTATCAATCCCTGTTCCCTCAGCAAGCAATTGGTTCAACCGAGCGTGTTTTTCATTCATTCTTTGCTGGCCAGTAAGGGTCTGTGGGATAGGTTGCTGAGCCAACTGTTGTTGTTGAGCCAAAAGACGTTCTCTTTCCAATCTCTCTCTTTCTAGACGTTCCATTTCTAATCTTTCTCTCTCTAATCTTTCTCTTTCTAGTCTTTCTCTTTCTAGACGGTCTCTTTCATTACCAGCCAGGAACGGGTTGTTGGTCCCAGTTTGCAACGCTTGAACAGGCTGAGGTTGGTATGCATTCTGCAAAAAACCCGTATTCATTGGATAGTTTTGGTACTGGTTGTATTGTTGTCCAAACAAGTCCATCTCTACATATTGAGTCTGAGGCACGTACCCAATCTGGTAAGCTACACCAGTAGACGCCTGAGGCTCGTCATCCAAGTCCAAGAGGTTGGTCAGCTGTTGCTCACGCATGCGCTTCATCTCCTCCTCCTCGCGTGACAACTGCAAAGCTTTCTCTAAGTCTTCATCTTCTACACTGCGCTGACGCCGTGCAGCCTCTTCTTCGGCCGTTTCGCGCAGTGCCGCAATAGCCCGCTCCAATTCGTCATCACGCCCATCACGACGTGTGTTGCGTCGTACCCGGCGGCCACGCTCTTCCATAAGTCTGTCTGAGTCCCGAAGAAGACTTGTGAGCTCCTTCGCTTTGGCCCGGACCACATTGCCTTGATCGTGGCCCAGGTCATCCACGTAGACAAACTCCCGAAGAGTCTTTATGACGTAAAGGTTGTTTTGCAGCCAATCCACCACCATCTCCAGACCATGAGTCACAAGATAGTGAAGAAGCGTAAGCAGATGCGCCACATGGCGCCAGTACTTGCCTTTGTCGTTAAGCCGCCGGTCGATGATGTCTATGATCTCTTTAAAGGTCACAGCCAGATACGTGAGCAAATTAATCTCCTCCATCTGGGACACCGTGGGGCCATCGGAGCTTGTGGCGGTACAGTTGCGCACGAGCACCTGCAGGTGCGTGTATCCGTTCGCCACGTTCTTGATCAGACGTACGATCGAGGACATCCGTTTGTGTGTGTAATGTAGGTGTGGAAAGGGATGGAAATCATTACTATTATAGGGGCAGGTTAGGGGCCCTGCCGGGGCGCAGGTGGGTGACGAGAAGGTGGCCATGTAAAGTAAAGCCATTGGAAGAAGATTTTTTTATAGATTTTATGGAGCTGTTTGTTGGTTTTTTCATGGTCTTTTTTGGTCTTTATGTGGTTTTTGGGGAGATTGTAGGGATGGCTTGCGCGAGTTTTATGTACATCTACAAGAACAATCTTTATATATTTGTTCATAGGGTGTTCAAAGGGGCTTCTGAATAGTTTAAGGATGGCCGATTTGCTTTCCCGGTTTGTTTTCATTGTTTTTTGTTTGTAACACTGAGATTCTAGCAGATGACCAGCAGAGTCCTGAGCACGTCTAATAAGATAAGTCAGATTGAGAATTGGCTGGGTACTTCTTCCTTTTATTAGTTGAGATATTACATTATATGTGATACTCTACAGATCCCATGGAATTTTACTCTGAATATTTTTAGTTGAATTTTTCATTTTCGATGAAAAGATACTTTTTGGGCTATGAAAACCTTCATATCTATCAGAAGTACACAAAAACGTAAACTTACATATTGAAATACCTATTTGAAACTACTGGCAAGCTTTTTGCCCCCTGTAATCCCCCTTGATGTCGGCTAATGGTGACTATGTAATCTCGCAATGTTCTAAACATATATGATAGTTGCACGCCACTCAATTCAGAGATTTTGCTAGTTTTCAAGTCATGTGAATGCAGGATTCATGCTAATTTAGAAGTCTAGAGCTAGTTTAGCTCAAGCTGATGTGTAGATACGTAATATAAGTTGATGTAACCTCCACACGAGCAGACTCCATGAAAAACTTTGCTTTCTTAAATTGAGAGTGACTTATCTCAAAAACTTTTCCTTGCCGAGCTCGAATACAAATCACGACTCAGCTGAGCTGTACTGCAAAATGCTCCGCGCCGCTTTCAAAGATCTCGACCAACAGGGTTTTACGCACGGTAAGTTCTGAGACAGTCCAAATAAGATGTCTAATACGTCGAGAGTTGGAGATGAGAATTGTTTGATTGTAGAGGGCACCCTACAAAGCACACCTGTAATGCATGCGTCATGAAGAGTTTATTCATCAAACTTATATCACGTCTAGTAGGGACCCTGATTTTCCAACTTAGTCTTAGAGTGCCGTTAGACGTAAAAGGTGCATAGAGAATTGGGCGATCTCATCCCCATTCAATGGCCCATTAACCCGTGCCACGTGTAACATTTTATATTATCAAAGTTCACTTTCAATACCCCTTTGTATATGCTCTTTGTGGACAAATTGACTCAGGACTTCTACAAGCAGGTTGAGGCCGCTGACCACATCGTTTTTAGCGACTTTGACGGCACCATCACTCTTCAGGTATGATATATAATCTTAGAACGGATAAGAATCAAACTAACCTTAGGATAGCAATGACTATTTGACCGATAACTTGGGGATGGGTTACGAGCAACGTAAAGGATTGAATGACGAAATTCTAGCGGAAAACCTCAGCTTTCGGGATGGATTCCAACAGATGCTTGACTCTGTGCACCAACCATGGCCAGAGTGCATTGAGTTCCTCAAGAAGAATATCAAGTTGGACAAGGGCTTCAAGAGCTTCTACGAGTGGTGTTTGACCAAGAATATTCTCGTTGTAATTGTTTCCAGTGGGATGAAGCCTATCATTCACAACTTGTTGTTGAAGTTGTTGGATGGCAATGGGGATAACGTGTACAGTGAGCACCCACTTGAGATAATATCTAACGATGTGAAAACCGAGAAAGACGGTTCGTGGGATATTGTTTACCGGGATTCGACAGCTTTTGGGCACGATAAGTCTATTGAGATCAAAAAAATCATTAATTACAAGAAGAAAACCGAGAACAAAAAGACCCACTTCTTTTATTGTGGTGATGGTGTCAGTGACCTCAGCGCGGCAAGGGAGACAGAGTTACTTTTCGCAAAGAAAGGGAAGGACTTGATAAAGTACTGTGAAACTGAGAGAATCCCATACACCACTTTTGCAGACTTTAATGATATCCACAAAGCAGTTGAGGAGATTGTTGAGGGAAAGAAACAGATCTCTGAATTCAACGAATTGAAGTAGCTATAGCTAGACCACATTTGAATATGTCTGTATTATCCATTCAATAGGTCAATCACGATTTTGTTTTGTAATGAAATTCTACGTGTGTTCCATCTCAAAGTTCCATGTCTTCTGTGAAATGAATTAAAAGATGTATCAAAACTTTGATTGGGCTTTGCGAAATGTGTGCATGCTCCTGCATTGATTCTATAGTCTGTTAACAATAGTAAAATCAGTCTCAATCAAAAGAAAAAAAATAGTAAACTGCACTTCGTCGGCTCGGTCAATCCTCAAAACCTTGGTTTGACACTTATTACAAACTATCCATAGCTCACAACATGCGCATGCGCCAAGAAAAAGGTTTACCCTTCTTTCCTAAACCAACTAGCAACGGCCTGAAATTCACAAATCTACCCATTTTTTTTTTCTACACCTGTCAAGCTGATTTCTATCAGTGATATTGAACCATCAGTTGGTTGAGTTTCTCGCTGATTATATCAAAACTGTTTAATTTGAAGCCAAGAAATTCAAACTTTATCATGTCTTCAAAAGCTACACTGGCGCCATCGAAAAAACGTCCGTTCACAATCCTGCTTTTTCTTTTGACAGCTGCTCTCTTTTTCAGTATATCAACCTCTTTAACAGAAAGAGCACATGTCTCAGGGCCGGTGTTGTTGGAGCCTTCAAACTCCGAGGAGGCTGTACAGACAATATTTAGTCTTCCCCATCTGATCATAAAAAACAGCACAAGCTATTCGCAAAGAGAAAATGCCACATTCTACGTTCTCTGCCGCAACTCAGATCTCTATGATATCCTAGAAACAATACAGAACGTTGAAGATCGGTTTAACTATCGCTATCACTACGATTGGGTTTTTCTTAATGATAAACCATTCACAGAAAAGTTTGCTACTAGAGTTTCTAATGTAGTGTCTGGGGATGTTCATTTTGACTTGATACCCAAAGAGTTTTGGTCGTATCCTGACGAAATTGACAAGAATTTCGCAGCCCAGATGCGTCGTCACTTAGAAGAGAAAGGAGTCAAATATGGAGGGTCCGAGTCATACAGGCACATGTGCAGATTTCAGTCAGGGTTCTTTTATGATACAAGTTTTATGAATAATTACAAGTACTACTGGCGCATCGAGCCTGGTGTGAAGTTCCAGTGTGACATTGACGAAGATGTATTCAGATTTATGCGAGAAAATGAGAAGGATTTTGGCTTCGTCTTGTCAATATTTGAGTATAAAGAGACAATAACCAGCTTGTGGGATTTTGTTAAGGAGTGGCTAGAGCAAGGAAACATTGATAAGATACATCCTTCAGCCTTGGTGGATTTTGTAATAGGAGCCCCCGACAAAAAGACAGAGCCTGAAAAAGTGAAGGACGTAATCATGAGTTCAGAGTATAACCTCTGTCATTTCTGGAACAATTTTGAGGTTGTAAATATGGACTTTTTTCGGTCAGAGACTTACAGAAGCTTTTTTGAGCATATAGACTCAACAGGCGGGTTTTTCTATGCAAGATATGGAGATGCTGTGATACATTCTATAGCGATTTCTTTATTTATGGACAGAAAAAAAGTGCATTGGTTCAACGATATAAGCTATTATCATACGCCTTACCAGTCGTGTCCTTTAAACGACGACATATACTTGAAAAGAAAGTGCACTTGCAACCAAATATTTGACTTCACTTTTGATGATTACAGTTGTACTAGTTTTTACTTGGATTTGATGAATAGAGAGAGTGACATCAGCGCGTTCCATGATAAGCAGAGAGAGTATGGAGAAGATTTTGTTTTGAGAAAGTACGAAGCGTTCATTAAACATATTAGGGATTAAAGAGTTCATTTAACATTCAGCATTGGCATCATTTTCATTTTGTAGCTGCCTTAATATGTAGATGTAGCCATTAGTTAAGCTCATGCGATGCTTCACAGTAAAATAGGTGTTTTTCTTTCATCTACAATGTATGGAACTACGCTTTTGAGTATAAATTCTGAGCTCTTAGTAGGCTTATCAACCTCAATTGACGATTCTGCATACAATAATTCCTGAATAAATAGTCAATTCCACCATATCAGGGGAGCTTTCGTCAACAATCGGTCTGATACAGACCATAATTTAGAGTGATACGGGTAAAACAAAATCATCTGTTCTTGATCTAATTAGACTCTTGGTTGTACAGCCCTGAAACATCATAAGTTAGAACTGATATGCACGTCAAAAATCTATACAGATGGTCCTACATATGCCTTATTATTGTTAAATCAAAATTCTTTTCAACACATCAAACGACGGAACACAACGCAAATTCATTCTCAAAAATTCTGGGTAGTGATCTTCCGCTTAGATGGAGATGATCTACCTGAGTGCGGTTAGCCTGTAACAAGCGCCTGCATGGTGGATCAGGTACTCTAAACGGAATGCTTTATGGATAACACACTAAGCTGTGGTAACTAGCCTAGCGGAATGCATGAGACTAGGGTTTTTAAACACTGAATTTCCTCTTTTTTGTAACTCACAAATTCATAATGCAGCTTTACGTGACTGTCCTCCCAATTGTGCTAATGGTTGCCCAGGTTCAGGCCCTGGCTAGTGCACTCCCATCTAGCTGGTTCCTTGAGCACATTGCTAGACACAAAAGAGAGATCCAAGAGAACACCCGTCTTGTGTTGGCTCCTAATGCTAAGGCCTTTGGTATTGACAAGAGACAGCTCCAGAAAGAGGTGATCAAGAAGAGAGAGATCGAGGAGGTTGCCGCTAGAGAGGCACGTTTGCTCAAGAGAAAAGCCCAGATGGAAGCTAGAGGCTTGATTTGATAGAAGGTCAGGGACCTATATATTCAGTTCATCTTTGTATTGTTTTATGCTACTTTTGACACGATGATTCTTCTGATCGTGGTCTAGAATTGTTATTTACGCGATTAATTGATGTAGAACCACAAGTGGATGGTCTATTTCCAGCCTGAGAATAAATTGCAAGGCTTAGTTCTACCACTTTTAGTGATGATCTAAATTGCATTAGGCGGCCACATTACCACTGAAAACATTAACGGCTTAGCTTGAACTTATGAAAAAACTTCAAATACTGGGCCTATGCCGTCAGTTTCATGGTTTAGCACACTTTAGTTTTTTCATATTTATCTACTGAACCAAATTCTCAGCTCGAGCCGTCCCTTTATTTCTGTAACCGGGCTTTAGTAAGCCGTTGCCTCCTCCTCCTCCATAACCTTTCATGCGGCCCTAAGACTCAAGTATTACGTCACAATCACACGTCAACTTGTGAACTCAAGTCTCCGGAGATCTCTGTTACAGGAAGTAAACCAGGAGACTAGATAAATAATTTTATGAATGTGTCAATATAAATCAATTACTTGTATATGTCTGTAGATACGAATCAATAGTTGAACGAAATGCCTGAATTAGCGTTTCATTTGCATGGTCATTTTGAAAAACCAGAAGCGGTAGAAGCCGTATTATGTATGATTGAATTGGTAATTTTTGATTTTTCGAAAAAGTATGTTCTACAAAGCAGGTTAAGCTATTATCATTATTATTCGTATTCTATTGATGATGTGATCACCTTTTGCTGTCTGTGTACTCTAAGTAAATTTCACCAATGCCTTTGAAGCTTGCCGAGATCAATGGATCCAAGCTCAAAAAGTCAGCCAATTCTAAAGGTGAATTTGTAACAGAAGAAACTGGAGACGTACTGTAGTTCAGCACCATGGAATTCGAGGTAGAAAAAGTCAGGCTTGAAGACTTCTTGTTCAACAGGCCATTCTTGTAAATAGCTGGTATGAACTTTTCTTCATCCTCTGTGTCAACATCTTCAGGCTCTTCCACTGGCAAAGGAGGAAGCTCCTTCTCAATTGTTTTCTTCAGTTGCATGTACAGTGGAACCTGTTGCAGTGCGGCGCATTCAAATGTGTTCTGTGGTCTCGATATCTCTGTGACACGAGGCCCAAAGTAGCCGCTTCGTCTGGCCTGCATTGCTGGGGCGTTATCGAACCAATTACAGGTCAAAGTCTGTCTCTTGATAGAGTCAATGCTCAAGTTGTCTTCAGTTCTCGCCTGAACTAGCTGATGGTGCAACTCAACAATTGTAGACTGTCTTTGATTCAGGTTAGGCAAATAGCTCTCTCTAGTGCGCGAATCCTTGGTAATGGTGTCATTTACAGGACTGGAGACGTTAAATCTTACCTTGCTTCGAGGTTCTGGTGCCTCTTGAATAGACTCGATTTTTTTGTGCTGCAATTTTGGCTTTGCGGCGGTGTTGGCTCTCTTGAGGGCGTCTAAGAACTTGCCTTTTTTCTCTCCCAACTTCGGAAGGAAGTTAGGGTCATATTGGTGCTTCACATCGCATTCAAGCAAAGGAGTTGTTTGAATGTGCTCATGTTTTTCTCTGTTTTTCTGAGGAAGGAACTTTTTCACTCTTTCCAAGCTTAGGCACGGGACGTTCACTATAGAGTCTGAGTCGCTGATAGCGATCTGCTTGTTGAGAAGCAGCTTCTTGCGAAGAATCTCAGATCTCTTAGCCTCAGCCTTAGCTTGTAACTTTTGTGCTATCTGCAACATAGCGGTGTTGGACTTAGCTTCTGGAAGCTGGAAGGCTAAGTCCAAGAGTGAGTCCGAGTCAATCGATTCTTGCACGTTGCGAAGTTGCAATTTTTTGATAGGCATGTCAAGGTCCCCGGCAGAAAGTGCAGACACTGGTCTGATCACTTCTCTGGTTTCGAAGTCTTTGATGTCAGGCAGTGGTGGAAGTGCCTTATCCTGTGTGATTTTGCGCACATCTTTGAGCACTTCCAACCGAGGAGACTTTTTCTGGCTTAGTCTAGAGACTGGCCTGACCTTTTTCTCGTGTAATTTTTTAGAAAGAGCAACCTTGGCCTCGAGGTCCTCTTCTTCAAAGATGTCTTCGAATTCCTGCATCTCTCTGTCAACCTTTGCCTGCAAAGGCAAAATGACATACTGACCTTTGCACACTGTGATGGTGCTGTGTCTGTTCTCCCTAAAGGACATTGCTCTAGGTGAGCAAGACCCTTTGGCTTTATAGGTACGTACATCAGACACACATTCATGCAAGGTTTTACATGAAACTGCGAGGACACAAAAAGAGGCACCAAGATTCCTCTGTTAGACACCCAATTTCTCTATTTTGAGACGAGAATTCTGCAAAACTTTATTTTAGTATGGAAGCGTTAGACTCGTAAATTGTCCCACATTCTAGTTTGATCCACTATGCATTTTATGATGGCTGCGCCCCAACAGTCAATACTTTGACACATTATAGAGTCAATGTTTTGTAACGTTACAGATGATTATACTACAAGTTTATAACGCTCATGCAAAAACATTTATTATAGATTCATGTACCAACTTAATTTTAATTGGGGACATGTCAGTCTCGCACATGTCCATACCTTGGGGACATACATCGCCGTGCATCTTTAACGTCCCCAGACTTAACAAACAGCGTCTCGGATACTTAGAAGCAGATAATATATTTCGTCTTCAAGACCTGACTCTGCGCTCCCAAACACTCCTAATAGTTTGTCCATAAATTGAGTACTTATCGTAAAATCAGAATGAAATCTTGCCACCATTTCCTTGTCTATCATCCCACCTCTCTCCTTGGAGATATCTCCGATGTAAATTAGTTCTGCAAGGGTCCTCAGAACGAAAAATTGTAGCTCTTGCAGCTTCCCCCACAAGAGTCCCTCCATATCTCCTCCGATCTTGGAGCTAGATAACAAATCTGCCGTAAGATTCTTATAAGCCTTACTCTTATCTAAAGCAAACAAATACAAACCCTTCCACATGAACAATAATAATTTCTCATCCCGTTCTAAGAGTCCAGAAGCCAGTTTAATTACATCGCAAAACCGCTCCACAGTCTCCTCGTCTTCCTCCATCGTGTAGCCCACACATAAGAATACCAGATCGTAAAGTGGCTCACTTGCAGGTATCCCCAAGGAGATGTACTCTTCAAAGAGATCCAAAAGACACTTGGAGATGTCAACCTTCTGTCTCCAAAACTCAAAATCCAGTGTGAACTGTGCCAAGACCTCAAATATCAAGTCAACTTTTACTGGTTCTACCTTATCCATTTTAACCACGTCGTATGCATCTTCAATCAACCGATTTACCACTAGGGTTTTGTGCTGCATTAGCCCCAAATTCACACGCAAACAAGTCAGGCAAGCGTGCAAAAGCGTTTCGTAAAAATCACAAAAAACTTTGGTGTCATGCTCGAACTTGAAGCCGCGTTCTCCTTCGAGCCCCAAGGCTGAACCAAAAAATTCTACAGTGCGCATGGTGCGGTACAACAACTCCTGGTCCAACTTGGTCATCTTCAGGTCCAAACACGCTCGAAAGAAGGCCACAACTCTTGGAAAAACAATTTCCAAAAGTCTCGAACGCTCATACAAAAGAAGCGCCAACTGCTCTATGGCACGTGACTTGAGCACAGCATGCACGCTATGTGCGCCTACCTGGATCACAGATGTGAGAAGAGCTGCACAGAGGTCGGTCACAGAAACAGTAAGTTCTTCAGAAGTGGCAAATGCATGCATAAATTCCCATTCAAGAACTGCCACCAAAAGGCCTTCCAAAATGTTGTGACTCACTATTATACGGAGCTTATCTGCATTGTGTTCGACCGTGATTCCAGGGCGTAAGAGGGTGTCCAACACCCGGAGACACGACAACTTGAACACAGGAATCTCTGTGTCTATGCACGCAGAATACTGAACCAATCCCTCCACAAGCAGGTCCAACACAGGGCTTGCCAAGAGCGCTCTGAAGCCATCGTCACTAGATGCTAGAATGCCAATAGTTTGGAGCGTATTTGCTGCACACAAGACGGCATCCTCTGGAACTTCTGAGTTGGCTACACCAGCGTCTAGAGCAACAAGAAGTCTAGAAACGAGACCATTGAAAACGTCGGGATATCTATGGACAAACAAAACAACTATAAAATCATGGACAGAACCCATGTCTGCTAAGAGATTCAGGGCTAGAAGCCGTACTTCGATGCTGTTCAGGAGACAGCCTCTTGCTACAAACTCAATGAGCTTCTGACAGTGGGCTGGGTTTTCAAGCACCTCTTCAAACTGGTCTTTTCTGATGGAAGAGTCGTGCACGATCATGACCAAGTCCTCGACCACGTCCAACACAGACATATCAACAGAGAGCGCGTTTACAAGAGAAATGAGCAAGGATCCCAAGCTGACGCTTCTAGCCAATTCTTTACGGGCAGAAGGCTCTCTTAGAAAGCGGCGTAAAAGCTTTGTAATGTGAGACCTGCTCTCAGGGAAGTTTTCATAGACTAAATCAACGTACTGGAAAAACAGTGTAAACAACAAAAAATCACAAAAGGATTCGCTATGCGAGATCAAATCTTGGAAGGAAGTATTTGCAATTAACACAAGATAGCATCCCGCCGTTTTTTTCGAGAGGCCTGCGGCAGGCTTGTCCTCACACTCTTCATAGAAGAAGTTTTCACCTACAGCGTAGAACAGTGCATCGATCTTGTTTTCCAACGCACGAAGCTGGCTCAAGTTGAGCACCTGAGGTTCGTCTGGGGGGACTGTGTCCAACGCTAAACCAATAAACTCCGTGATGAGGATGTCTGATGGTGCAGATCCAGACTGAACCAAAAGACGCACCAAGGTCACGTACAAGTCCGGTGGTGCCAATGCAAGGTAGTCTCGGTTGTTAGCGTGCCCATTACGTAACAAAACAGCGAGCAATTTGAGCGCATTTGTGCGGAAGGGTGCGGGAGCAGCATTAGAAGCAATGGCGCCAAAGAGAAGCGAGAAGAGACCAGGAACGTAGTGGGTTCCGAAAAATGTCTCTTCTGCGGCCATCACGCGCATAAGCTGGATCACAGAAGCACACGCTTTATCGGGGCTGTCTCTATGGAGACTGAGGAAGACAATAAGACCTTCACACAGCCTATCGCTAACCAAACTTTGGCGCGTCGCCTGCGAAGCACCAGAAAAGAGCGCCATGACCACAGCACACGCAAGCAGGAGTGCGTTGGGGTCCTCTGCGCGCTTAAAGGTGCGAAATATGCGCGCGTCGAAGAACACCAGGCTCACCACATGGTCTGTGTGACCAAAGTCCATCCTGAGGAAACGAATGAGGAGAGTCTCGAGCTGGGCTACCCTCTTTCGAAGAACAAGCACGAAGAGCGACTCTGCAAGGCCATATCGTATGAGAACGTCGTATTTTTGTGCGGAGGAGCACCGGCGTTCAATGGCGTCCAATGTCAAAATTAGGGCCTCGGCAAGGTCCGCGTTCACGGTTTGCATAGAGAGCACAAGGGGGACTTGCTGTACGATGTTGGCCACGAGCTGGCTCTCAAAAAGAGGGGTTATGTCATTCCGAGGGTCCAAGGCATACAGCCGTGCAAACACAAGACATCGGCGGAGGAAGGTGTCGTGGTATTTTTCAAGAACCTCGCTTATCTGGCGCTTCTGATCAAGGTCACTGAGCAAGATGCTGAAGGTGGAGAGGGATTGGCGAAGTCCAGCCAGGGACATTAGAGATGTGTGTTATAATAGATGATGAGAGGTGCCAAGAGGCAGCGTAGGACGCTCTATGAAGGGCTGCGGCGGGGGTTTCAAGGGCCTGAAACTGGTATAGTATAGCTCTCTGATCTGGCTGAAATAATTATCTGCCAGGCAAAGGTACAGAATTCTGGTTCGGCGCACCAACAGGCTGAGTCAGAGAGGCAAAATGGATATATATGGCAGAAATTAATTAGATGGTGCTTTTATTTTTCTCTGTTTTTATGAGTGTGGAGAGGGGATCAATCCAAGTGTTTTCTGGAATGCAGATGAATTAATGCCTTGATTAGCAGATTTACGTTTTAAAATGAACTTGTGAATTTCAAGTCAAACTATTCAATCTATTAGATCTTCTTCTATTATAAAGATTATTTGAGATAAATCTACTTTCGATTTTCACCTGGTGGAGGAGATAGTGGTCTATTGAACCCTTTTTCACGGTTCATATACTGTCTGAATGATCCTGATTTCGGTTTATTAATCCCCCCGGCTCTATTAGCCTTCACTTTCTTACCCTTTGTAGACCCAAATCCGCTGAATCCCATGATATTTGCCATTTCGTTGTCTGGCTCTATTGTGTTGCTCTCCCGCGTTGTATCTTGGTTGCTGCAACCCTTTTCGTTATTCTTATTGTCTCGCTGCTTTAAATCTTTTTTAACATCTATTTTCAATGCCTTTTTGATCCTTTTTTCATTCTCTTCAGACTTTTTTGGTTCTTCACTTTTCCAGGCTTTCACTGGCACGGGCCTTTTTGGTGTTTCTGTGGTATACTCTCGTTGGCATCTGTCTCTCTTGTCTTCTGGCCTTATTTCACCGTCTTTCTTATTAGAACAACCCATTGTGTTTTGACTGAACTTTAAGGATAATTAAGCTAAATCGAGTAGATGCTTTGGCTGGGTAACCTCATCGAAATATTTTTTTTTTTGGCAGCGCAGAGACACCAATGCCGGAGGAAAAACTCACAAAGAAACAAAAAAAGGCTCTTGAATTCAAGAAGAAGAAGTCTGGAGAGGAGGCTAAGGGCAATAGAGAGAAGGGGGAAAGGAAAGAAGAGAAAAAAGAGAAGGCGGAGACAGAAAAAGATGCTAAAAGACCTTCAGAATTTGAAGATCTGATAGAGGTACCAAATAAAAAGAGAAAAACAAGAAGGTCTAAGAAGGGTAAGGGAGCTAATAGTGGCCCTAGATTTATCCTCTTTGTGGGTAATTTGCCATATTCTACTACACAAGAGTCTCTTAAAAGTTTTTTCAAAAGCTCAAAGCCAGATGTGGTCCGGATAAGGCAAGACAAGGGCATTGCTTTTGTTGAGTTCATAGAGGATACTAAAGAACAGGGTTCCACGTATAGATCCAGAATGGATTTGGCGTTGGCCAAGCACCACTCTATTTTCGAAGGGAGAAAAATAAATGTGGAGTTGACCGCTGGCGGTGGAGGTAATTCTAAAGCGAGATTGGAGAAAATCAAAGAGAAGAATGAGAAAGTGGAGGAGGAAAAGAGGCAAAAGGCGATAAAGGTTGCGAAAGAGAAAAAGAAGAAGAGGGAGGAAGAGGGTGGGAAAAGCGAAAAGGGTGAGCAGCTAGCTAGCACGCCCTCAGGAATGCATCCTTCCAGATTGGCCTTGATGAAGAAAAATTAAGTTTCCACAGAAAGTGTGCTATAGAAGAGTCACCTTGTGTTGTAGTGTATATCAGTCACACTATTTTGTAGTGTATGTCATAGTCGCTCAAACAAAATGGTCAGTAAATGGTGGGTTCTGTGTGAACATATAGATCTTAAAAGTGCTCATGTATATAACCGCTAGTATGTATAAATATACAAATCCTACGAAACCCCCACATGCTGTAAATTAATGGCAAGTCAAGAATGGTAGCCAGTACCTCGACAAAAACAAGAAATTGAAACCCAATCACAATCTTCTCCGCTTTCTATTAGTTCTCTTATCAGCCTTCTTCTCGGACTTCTCCGCCTTATCCACCTCCTTCTCGTCAACCTTATACTTCAACCGCGTGTAAATCAAGTAGTATGCATTTGGCTCGTGCAAAGCTCTGCTCTCCAGAATTGTGTTCACATACTCATCATCATATGTGTTCCACTCCCCAGAAGGCTGTCTGCAGTGTGCAATATAGTGACCCGAAGAGATCGATCTGCCCTCGTGAACCACCACAGATATTAATTGATATCTTATTGGCTCTTTGTCTGACAAGTCACCCTCCTTCACCTGCTCGTGCTCAAATGTGTTCAAGTCGAGCACCAGCGGATACAGCACCAGGCTCTTCAACTTGGACAGACTGTTAGACGTCCCGTTGAAGCGGAAACGCTTAATGTGGATCACCAAAGTTTCCGGAGCTCTTGCAATAGAAGAAAACTTCATAGCTTCACAACTCTTGCCACAATTCAGACAGTCATAGCCGCTCGACTTACCTGAGACGCGAATCAACTCTGGCTCGAAGAAATCGCTAATAGCATTGATCACAGAGTATCTAACCTTGTTCCCCAACTTTTCGTCTTCAGAGCCTGGGGAAGCTGGAGATGCTTCTTTACTTGTGGCAGTGATTCTACGCTTCTTCTTGGGGTCTAATGACAAGGAGAGGTCGTAAAACTCTTGCTTTGTGCGTGAAATGTGGTTGCACCCTTTGCAGACAACTGCCTGATTGAGAAGACCTCCGAAAATATCATACACAATACTGGTACTAAGCTTCTGTTTGGGAGGAGTCAGGTCTTCTTGGAACCGCAGAAGAAGCAGCATAAAGTACTCGTGCAGGTCCTCTTGCTGCCACTGCAGCATCATGCAGTTCACGTCATCAAGCCGCTTGATGAGCTTCTTCGGGTTCACATACCGGTTCAGCCCTGCAGCCCACATGCGTCCAGACAAATCGGCCACAACGCTCGTCACAGAGCGCGCAGCCACCACCTTGGAATTGCCTTCACGCACGTCATCCAAGAAGTGTTGCACCGCAGGCACGTGCAACATCGCCTGAAGTGCGGTGTTGGTATAGCACGTGACCCCGAGGTTCAAGAGACCCACGGGCTTGCGCCTTATGTAGTCTGGCCCCCAATTTTTTAGAATTCTCGTGGATCCGTTCAGTCCGTGGTCATCATCAAGCTCTTCCAATTGATAGAAATCTGTGTTTGTGTAATCCAAGTTTTGGCCATACAAAAGCTCATTAGCCTCGTCAGAAGAGGCTGTTCTGCTTGGCAGCGCGCTGCCCGATTTGGCGTCGGTATTCACAGCTTGCTGGAGCGATATGAGTTCTTGGTTGAGCCCTTTGAGATCATCCGAGGCCAGCATCTTGAGCGCAAGCTTCGAGTGCACACGCTTCTGGGCAGAGAGGTCGACAGAGTCCGTAGACACAGAGGCTAGGTCGGTGCCTTCGGCCTGGAGCTCTGCAAGAATAGGCATTGAAGCATTGGCTATGTTACTAGGATCAGCAGTATTATCATTGACATTCTCATTTTCAGCACCGTCATTATCATCCCCTTCTTCATCCTCTTCATCATCACTACTCTCTTCTTCATTCTCACTATAGTCTTCGTCTTCTTCGTCATCTTCCGGATCTAGCTCACGCTTTTTCTCTGGCTTGTCCACCTGATCACCAACAGAAGCATCTGCTTCTTCAACCTTCTCATCGGTGTCCTCTCTTGCAGACTCATACACGTCATCGGAGGAGTCGGTTTCTATCTTCTGCTCATTATCTGAGAAGCCTGCAAGCTCTTTATCTTGCCCGACATTTTCTCCAAGATCTTCTCCGAGATCCTCTCCAAGATCTTGTTGCTCAAATGGCTTATCGGACGGCTGTGGTTGTTGCTTGGATGACTGTGTTAGCTCGGGCTGCAGGACGGACTTTTCATGCACAGGCGCCACTTTCTCGGGTTTTTTGTTCTTCTTCTTGTCTTTGAATTTTCTGCCAGTATATGCTGCCACGGCCTCGGCCATCAGCTTTGGCTTGGGGGCTACAACCTTGGGGGCAGTTTTCTTTTTTTGCGGGACGGATTTTCTCTGCCCGATGACAACATATGAAGAGGGTTTCATGTCGCCCGACTCTGCGTGACGCGCTGGTTTAAATGCCACCGGGTGGATTTTGTCCAATAGAAGCTTGGACTGTGTGCTTTTTACTAACGACACGTCCATAGGTTGTGTCTCAGCTTTTATAGTCGCTGAATAATTAAGGCTGTTGCACAAATTCAGATGTCTAAAAAAATTTTTTTTTTTTTGGCACTACACAGAAACTTAAGTGGAAAACAATTAGGGAAGTAAGGTACCATTAATACTGTCTTTACATTCAATAAGATCACAACATAATACATTAGTTATTTTTTAATCGTCAAGAAGTTTTTGCATGACTGTCACTCGACATCTCTCCGGATCTTCTCTGCAGCCCTGTGAGTACCCTACAGTATTAGGGTCTTTTGGGTTGCATTTCACAGATGTCACTGTAGCATCATAACCAGTAGCAAACATAGTTTTTCCTTCCTCCGAGAATCCTAAAGCACAATCCTCCCATATCTTAATTTCTCCCCGTTGATTACCTACCATTAAGCCTTGATTTCGAGGTAACAAGTTTGCATAACTCTTTTGGTTGGTAAGATCTGTGTCACTATTCCAACCTGATAGAGTTCCGACTTCTTTGTAATCCATTCTTCTGTCTAAGATTGGAATATGCCTGCTTTTTCTCCCTAAAATGTACAAATAGTTGTGATTTTCTGACTCGAGTATCTGATAAATCCCGTCAAAACCGTTAAGTTTTTTCTGAAAAATAAACTCTCCAGAGTCTAAATCTATAGCTTCAATCTTATTCAAGTAGCTCCCAACATATACACAATGCTCCTGTTCTCTAAATGGCTGAACAGCACTGGTGATACCAAAAGACTCAGATTCTTTCAAACTTAGCTCAGCAACAGGCTCACTGCGTTCAATATTAAATATCCCAAGTTTATTAACACTTCCTGCTGCGAAATTCAGAGGGTTTACAAATGCGATAGAATACACATCGTGAAACTTCTCATTCTGAAGGTCTCTGAAGTGGTAATGGTTTAGAACGCTCTTTTCAGCTGTGGGGACTAGTGAAACTAATTTCATTGGGAGTTGTCGCTCAGATACTACAATGCTGTTCCATCCATAAGCAAAAGATTCTGTTCCAAAAAGATCGAATCTTGGATGTACGCAGAAAGACATTGGTGCGCTTCTGCTAAAAACCCGCTGCATTGGCACCATGAGCTTACCCTTGCTGTTCTCTGCCAGAACCATATATAAACGTACACCAAAGTCTTCATTGATACTTACTAGACTATTTCCATCGGATCCCCATGCAATATCTTTGGCTATGTTTCTTTGAGAAGCAAAGCGTGCATTTGATAGAGCAGCAGCATTGAGAGCAGGAAACTCGTACAGCTCAGAAAGACGGTTTCGCTCCTCATGTGCAAAGGCTTCTTTGCTCCATGAATCTGATATCAGACACTCAAACGTGTCGCGAGTAGAGAGTGTCTCTACCCAGCGCGCCATCCCGGGTAACAAAATAATTTTTCAGTCCACCACACATCTTTCAACCACATAGAAACATGTCTGCGAAGGCTGCGGCGAAAAATGTGCTCATTAAACTAATAGTCCCTGCCGGGAAGGCCGCGCCAGCGCCTCCGGTTGGCCCAGCTCTTGGTTCCAAGGGTGTGAAGGCCATTGATTTCTGTAAAGAGTTCAACGCTCGCACCGCGAACTATGCCCCAGAAACACCGATTCCAGCGCTTGTCACTGTTCGCCCAGACAGATCTTTTACATTCGAGTTGAAGTCTCCTCCGACAGGGTTTCTTCTAATGCGTGCCGCCAAAATTTCAAAGGGTGCGGCAGAGGTAGGCTCAGGAAAGCCATTTGCAGGGCAGGTGAGCTTAAAACACGTTTATGAGATTGCAAAGATAAAGAAGACTGACGAGAGACACAAAAATTTGGAAATGAAATCCATATGTAAACTGATTATAGGAACTGCGAAGAGCATGGGTATTGAGGTTGTGGTATAATCCAGTATTCTTTTCAAAATATACTTAGTTTGTTACACTGGCCCTCTGTATATATTCCATCGATCATACGGTGTTTCAAGTAAATGAGACTTGGCTATGTGCCTTGGTGTACTTAATGATATGTACTGCATTGTATTTTGTAATCTGGTATATACCTGGAAGTCGAGCTCTCAAGGGATTGCTTAAGCTTCTAACTGCTCTCATTAAGATTGAATTATAGCCCTGAAATGTCCCATGAGCAGTAAGTAGCATTAGAATGTATGAGCTTCCCAAAAGAAAAAGCTAACATCCAAGAAGAAATACTCAGGAATAGTATGCAAAGCATGAAAATTTCAAATAACAGTGAAAAGCATTCAACTGATGTTATAATATTATAGTTTTTAACTGCTGCTATAGTGTCGTTCTATGCATTTCGGACCTGCGAGTATAAAAAAAAAACCTCCTCATCAGGGGCTCGAACCCTGGACATTTCGGTTCCTTAACTTATAAAAGCCGAACGCTCTACCGACTGAGCTAATAAGGATAGAGGTTACACATTGACTTCTAGAATGTATATGATTCAAAGTTAGTTAGTATTATCGAGCTTGAGAGTGTCTGTTACAAAATGAAAGAAAAAAAAAAAAGGAAGCTCGAAATCATTAAAGTAATCCCTATGCTTCGTGCAGAGAACTCTAAGTGCTTCATTCAAAAATTATCCGTAAGCCTACTACATGTGCACATTTTCAAATCTAACAGAAGAAAAGAGAAGCTGTCAATGTCAGTTTGAACTCGCCCCCAATCCTGTTACCAAAAATCTACAAAACCACATAGGAACATATAATACATTAGTGTTTACCTCCACTACCTGGAGTTTCACTGCCTCCGGAAACTTCTGGGAAAATAGCTTCTAAAACCTCATCTATTATTGTATACACCAAATGAGTGTTGAGGATCTCATTCTGAAGCATTCCATGCAACTCTGCAGCCGCAAACTTAGAGTTGTTCAACCCCACAATTTTACTGCTTACGTCAGTTATGATGATCTCCAAAAGCGTGCGGGACTCATCTCTTGTGGTTTTCTTCTGTTCATCTGTCCGCTTGACAGACTCCTGTTCTCCCCTAGCAGCCAAAAAGAACACATCGTCTGGCCACAACTTGTCCTTAGCCATATTGAGCAAATCGATTACCTTTGTTTCTGTTTTGAACACAGACACATAGTCTCTGATTTTTCGTTCTATCGTACTGCCCAATAACTGCTGGAGCACTACCAAAATGGCACGTCCTCTTAGCCAACTGTTACTACGATCCAACGCGAAAATAGATAGGAACAAGTCACAAATTGGTTTAACGAATGTGGTCTTGTCCTCGTCGTACAGATTTAACTCTGTCTGTAAGTCAGCATCTGCAATCTTCTTGTCTTCGGCAAATTTGAGGCTCGTCAAACCTGCGTTCTGAGCATTGCTATTGGCAAACACCAACAGTCCGTTCAAGTACTCGATGCCGTTTGTGATACTGTTGTATAACTTTGCAGTTACATCTTCAATCGCCTTGTACTTTTCTCCACGACCATCACCCTGGTCATTCTTCACCTTGAACATATCGTTGCTGAAGTTTTGAGACAGCAAAAACATCCGGAAAATGCGGCTTTTACACACCGCAGGCAACTCCAACAACTCGCGAAGATATGTCTCTAAAAGAGTCTTGCGGCTCTCTACAAGCAATTTCAGCTGTGCCGTGTTGAGAACCATGATACTCTTCTTTGGGAAGGTCATTGCTTTGGCTTCAGGGTACACCAGTCGTAAATATCGGTTCAACATGTAGAACTGGCTAAACCGACGAGCCACAATCCAGCCAGCCAGAATAGTCTCTTCACCATTCTCTAAGCTGAGCTTTTGCACTTCGATAATATAAGAAGTGTACTCCTTACCTGTCTCTTCATCTGTACTGGTTATATAAGACTGGATGCTTACCCGTGACTTGCCATACAAGCTATTATCATTCTCTTGGACAATGTACTGTTGTCTCTGGAGCTCCTTCAACTGTACCTCACGCTGCAAACTCACATGGGCCTTGCGCAAGATACGAAGCTCAGCTACATTATTTGTCAACTCAGCCTTCTTGAGCAAAGGTTGAAGAATATGAACCTGCCCATTGAGATTCTCAATATCACTACTGAGCTTCCCAATCTCTTCAGTTAGACTAAGATCGCCTGGAGCGGCAAGGTGCACGGCATTATCATACTCTCCAATAGCCTCAGAATTGATCATCTCAGAGATTACCAGATCCATATCCTCGATCTCACTAATCTCCTCATCTAAAAGAAACTTCTTTGTCTCATTCTTTTCTTCAGACTCACTTCTTTCTTTGTCTTTGTCTTTCTCCTTCTCCTTGAAATCTCCCTTGAATAACGACAGACTCTGACCAAAAATATCTTTATACCCAAAGAGTCTGGCCCCCCCTTTGTCCTCAACAGGATCTTCTTCCTTGACCCCCAGCAAAATGTCACTCTTCAATTTTGTGGCATCATAGCTTTTGTAGTCGTTGTTGTTTTCGATAATTTCGTTCAACGCATCCTCCACTGCATTCACGACGTCATATGACACCACCATTTCGTTCAGATCGAATATCAGACCCCCAGAGCCAGCCTTGAGAGAAGAAACAGACCCAGCCAACTCCAAAGAGTCGTCCAGCAGCCTGTTTCTAGGCACGTCATCATCGTCATAATTGGCCAAGGGATCACCGTTTTTCTCATCGTGCCGAATGCCCAAACCTACATCCTCATTTTGAGAAAGAGTGTAGAGTCTGCTATTCTCAGAGGCCAACAATTTGAGATAGATGTTGGAGTTGCGAAAGCTTTCTAAATCCTCCTCCATGTGCTGGAAAACGTGTGATTGAAGAAGCAAAACCGCTTTCCGCGCCTTTAAAAAAAGTCGGTTCAACTCTCTCTTGCGGTTGTAAATCTCAAATTCGTCGGTGTCTGGCTTTTCAGAATACTCTTTGTATGCCCTATGGGCCTTAACAAACGTCTCCACATTCTCGTAAACAATCCTATTGCTCTCAATAATTAGCTTACTACCAAAGTAGTTGTCGAAAATAGACAGAATATCATTGGCAAAGTGTAAGTTGCGATCAATCTCATCTTCATTCACGTTCGTCTGGTTTTCCTCCTCATATAAATCATCAGTGCTTACGGCTTCCAAAGGACTCTTGATACCGTTCACAACTAACCAAAATTGGAGCATGAGCGTACGCTGACTCTGATCCATATACTCCATATAGTAAGTGAGAAGGCTTGGGTCGTTGAGGATCGTAGGAAGGGTGATCTTACGAGGATCAGCAGCAGGCTGTACATTCTGCGAATCTATGCTGCTTGCCTCATTTTCAAAATTCAAGCTGTTCATCCGATTCGTGAGAGTAAGCTGCACTATCTGAAGCCTCTTCACCAACACTTTGTACTTGTCGTACTCTCCGCCTTTTTTGTCCTTTTTTTCGTCACTCTTATCCTCTTTGACTTTACGGTATTCCTCGCTACGCATCGTCTTCTGGAGCTGGAGACTCACGTAGAACTTCAAAGTACGAAGGTCCACAACTGACGTGCTTCGGTTGATATTCTTCAAAAAACGCTCAAACACCGCCTGCGATGTACTAAGCGAGATCTTTGTCTCAAAGAGCTTGTTGTCAGTCTTGGCCCGTTTCTTCCCCACACCGTCAGGGCGCACACGCAGTCTCTTGGTCTTTGTAGCGCTCTTACTGTACTTTTGCAACTCTGCTCGCAACCGGATCACCCGAGTCCGGTCTTTCAACGTGCTTCCGACGCGCTCTACAATCATCTGGTTCCAGAAATCTGGGTCTACCAACATACGGACTACAGGCAAAAGAACACAGTTCACAACAATCTCACGCACAAGAAGACGCACAGGCGAGCAATCAGACTCACGTCTGTCCAACAAAAGTGGAAGAATCTTGTTGAGCTTTTCTCTAAGGTGGGCCTTCTGGCTGAGCGTACTGAACTGTGCATTCTCCCTGAACGAGTTGACAGAGGAATGAAGTCTTCCGTGGTTGTAAAACTGAGAGACTATAAGATCCATCTGACGCTGATCCGAGAGACTGAGTTTCTTGGTCGCGTACTTGCGCCGTATGAGGGTCTTAGCACCCACATAGTTACGAAAGTGATCTGTGAATATAGGCGCAAGACGCAAAACTGCCAGTTCGGCAAAATCCATACACGCAAGCTTGTGATAAACAGCCGTCAATGCATGCTTCACAGAAGCACGGATCTCGTCCAAGAACACATCCTCTTCATTGGGATTGAGCGCTTTGTACCATGGTTCCACAAAGCTTGTGATGACGTTGTTGATAATCTGGTCCAAGAGGGACGAGATAAGCATCAGGTCTGGGTACACGAGTCGATCGCATCCAAGACTACGCTGGTCCAAGGCCGCGAGCTCGGACTGCCACGAGTCGAGAAATGCAAACTTTGGAAGACGGATGGTGTTGGTCTCACGGAAAGAGGAGAAATTGACAGATTCGTTGTTGCGCTGATTAAGTTTACGGAAGTTAGTCACAAGGAAGACGCCAGTTGTGGCAAAGAAGAGCGCAAGAATCACATAGCAGATCCACATGTTGTTCCAGAAAAGCTTGAGAGAATAGTACACGAGAAGGGTCAGGAATATGTATAGCCAGTTGAGCAGAAACACGGCTAAGTACACACCCCTTTCAACACTCCGTACCGTATTTCGGAGCACAACCCGCGTATACTCGAGGTTTGATGCCCGCTTGTTTTTTCGCGGCATCTCTTCTCGTGGTAATTGTTCAGGTGTAAATTGAGGGCTGTATTTTTTATACGATGGATATGCGAGATGCCAGATGTGTCAAGATAGGGTATTCCAAGTGTTTTCTTGTTTTCACAAATATCGATTTTCCTATTTGGTTAGATTTTAGTGTATGTTAGTGCTTTAAAAGTTCTACGCAAGATGCATACTCTATTCAGTCTTTGTTTGTGTGCAGCAGCCAGAGTCTGACCGTGATGATCTACATCTAACATATAATCCATTATTTCATCGAAAAAAAAATTGTATATATCAAGAAAACAGACCAATGCTATGCAGTAATGAATGTTTTCATACCTACGAGTTCTCTTCAAGTGGCTACAGCTATTGCGATTCATGTCCGAGTCACACGATGACAATAATCACGGGTCTTCCTTTACGTATTAGCCCCTTGACCTCTATTATGTACGTTCAGACCTCCATATGAAATACCTGCACCCCTATACCTCACCTCAGGTCTTGGCTGGTGCTGATATGAGCCTCATTACAATGAGCATGCAAGATTCATTATTGAATTGGAAATATAGAAAATCAAGGCCTATATATACGGTCCTTTAAATGACAATATGACGGTAAAAACCAATTAGTATGAAGCTAAAGAATGAAAAAGCAAATGAGAAATGGGGCCCAGTGCCCTCATCAACTGCTCGCCTCGTTTGCAGCAGCCTCGTCTGGTCTTCCAACACCCATAGGCAACATCTCACTAGACTCGTACTTCTCCATAGGTAACGGAGGAAAATGAGTCCCTGGACCCAGGAAGTACATGTAGTACGGAGAGCCTGGACCACTGCTTGGAGGCGGTGGCATGTACCCCATACCATCTCCAAAGTAGTAGTTGTAAGGGGAGTAGCCATAATAGGCTGAGCTTTTTGGTGGCTGAGGAGGCATACCCTTAAACCCCGCAGTGAATGGGAAGTACGGAGATGAGTTAGGCATGGGCAACGCTCTAGGCATGAAATCAGCCTCAGAATATGATTTGCCGCCATGAGAATCCTCCTCTGTGTGCTCTGTTGTGGTATCGTCCACAATCGACGCAGAGTATACACTTTCGCTTCTCACTGTGCTCGCAGGGTGCGACGAGTAATTCGACTTAGTCGAAGGAGAGCTTGTCGGGGACGACTTCTTTCTGGCGGCGCTGTACGCCACACTAGCATACGTTGGCTTCTGTGATCTAACAGACTTCTCGCGATCACCATTGTAAGAATGTGCCACAGAGCCAGGAGAGAAAAAGTTTCCTCTCGGTCTGAACGTCTTTGTAGGGTACTCGTTGGTATTCGAGTATCGTCTTCTGTTCAATTGGAACTTGGAGTTGGTCCCAACTGGTGGATGGGCAACAATCAACCGAGGCTCACGTGAAGACTTAGCCATTGTTCTATTCTCCTTTGGATGGATCTCCTTGTACTGGACGTGCATAGTCTTGTTCAAGAAAATCGCATGATTCTCGCGCTCCACTGCACGAGCAGCGCTCACTTCACTCATGAAACTAATGAAAGCAAAAGGCGAGCTTGTCTTTTGGATCAAGTTCACAGACTTGATTTCACCGTGGGCACTAAATCTCTGCGCCAACAAACTCTCTGTAACCGCAGAACTCAAGTGCCCTACATATATCGAAGACTTGTCGATAGAGAGAGAAGACTCAGTTGGAAGCTGGATGTTTTGCACCCACTGAACGTCAACTGTCAAGCTGTCCAAGAAGTGCAAGAACGCACAAATGGCCTCGTCACGATAGACGTACTGGATAAACCAACCAGGAGCCTTCCGCCCTGCACGGACTCTAGAGTCAAGGCTATCCAACTTATCGTTGCTGGCGACCACCATCTCAAGCTCGCCAAACTTAGACGCCATTTTTGTAGCAGACTCATAAGATAACTCGACGCCCAACTTGTTGAACAAGTAGATTGTTCTGTTGATGCGAGCTGGCTCGCAACGGATCGGTCTGTCGAAGATGTAGCAACCTTGCGCCTCCTTCAACGCACGCTTTGCATCAGCATCGTCAGCATATTGCACAAAGCTATAGGGTCTCAGCTTTTCGTCACGCAAAACTTTGACGCAAACGTTCCCCCACTTCTTGAACAACTCCGACACCGCTTCATCCAATTCTTTTTCGGACTTGCTGATAGACAAACTCGCCACAAACACACAGGAGGAAGGTCTAGCACGCACCTTGATCCCGTCGATGCTGAGGTCGGAGGTGAACTTGTCGTAGCTGTCAAGCTTGACCGCAGGCTTGACAGCTTTTGGAGTCTCGGCCTCCGTAACATCATCTTCGTCTTCACAATCCGTAGAGATTGCGTCAACAGCTTCCTCGACTGTGGGGGACTCATCCAACTTGACGACTTCACTATCCGCAAAGGAAGTTCTCAGAGAGCGCGGAAAGCCATCATCAGGCTTGAAGTCCTCGTCACCAGAGTCCTCACGGTCGCTAGAGCTGTTGGAAACATCTTGAGTTGCAAGAGACTGCTTGATGTCTGGCAACAGGCTGGATCTCTTGCAGCTGGGGGAGGACGTGCAGGAGTCGCTAGATGCCGCTGCCATCGTTTTAGATGGTGTATCTGGGCTCTGGAGACAGCTAGTGATGTTTGAAGCTAAGCGCCCAGGTAGAATAGAGTTAAGGTGGGTATCGTATGGGAAGAAAAAGCTCTAGATCTAGACTATGTGCCTGAGTAAGTAGTGCTAGTAGAGCAGAGTATACAGAGGAGAGAGACTTTTATGTAGGACACAAAAGCTGAAAGAATAGGGCTCAAAAAGAATTCAGAAGAAGAGGGAGAAAGTTCGATTCTTGGGGAGCAGGTAGACTTTATACTCATGAGGAACTGCAGTTTGATGTATGTGGATATGCAGACTTAGACAGGTCTTGAAAATAAAACAACGATCCTGAGCGCTGATGAGGTCAGATTTCCTTCAAAGTAATACGAAACGAATGTTTAAGATTTAATTAAACGTTTCCTGTTATTCATAAGAGAATATTTGGGGTTTAGGCCGAGCAATCAATGCTTGAAAAAATTCTCTTGTTCTGAGAGATGCGACGAATTGGGAAATTTACATCATTGAGTGGGACAGGGAAGACATAGGAGAGTATGTGACAGAGAGGAGTGATAAGTGATGATACCGGTGAGCAAGCCGATCTCAAGCTTTCTTCTCTAAATGGTGTGTAGTGATAGCTGATTTCTATATCCTTTTTTCTACGCATTATATCAGTATTCTATCCTTTTCATATGTGTCACCTGTATAATGCTGGCTCTGGAATTCAAAGTCGTTGAATTTGAGACATATCGGTAATTAGCGGAGGGATGACCTACATGAACCTGCATGAGATTTATGGGGCTCATAGGTTGACGTGCACGCTCATATAGGGTCTATAAGCGGTCCAAAATGTTCTATCTGTACCTCTTTGCTTGTGGGTACGCTCATAGATAGTCATTACTTATGCCGAATCATGTGTGGTGTCTGGTAACTGACCCCTCCTATATTCCTTTTTCAACCTTCCCAATCGCCCCTTCTCATGTGAAATGATCCTTAGTCGCTCGCAATCAATTTTTCCTCAATCTAAGCTCATCTCGTATCACAAAACTATCTATAGCATCTCAAAGGGTCTCGTTCTCTCACGACATGGCTTTGGGCGTCTACAACGACCATGATTTATCAACCCTATGAAAGCAGGCTTTTGAGGATAATTAGATATTTCTATAATTAGATGGAACTGACTGTATTCGGTTAATTGCTGATAATGTCAAGTTTGATACTTAATCGGCTATTTACATAAGCGTTGTATTGTTTGGGTGGAGATTATCCGCTGGAACGGTAAATGGTGATGATCATCACGAAGAGGCTTTGGGCATTAATTCAATTTCTATAGTCTCTTAGTTCATCTTGTTCAAGTGAATTGTCTGTAGTTGTGGCTTCACCAAATCGATAATTCAGGATAGCTTAAGGTATCCATCTAACAACAAATGGCTAATAAAGGGACATCTAAGGGTCTTCTGTCTAAGGATGGATTGCTTTATATCCATTCTAATGATACAGCGAAGGTAATTTGTTGCCCCGCTTTGTATGAGGATATGCGGTGATATCATGAGACATAAAATTTTGAGTAGTCTTTTCCTGTATAGGTTGTTAATATAATTTTTCAATAGCCTTACCGTCAATCTACTTTTTTAACATGGTTTGACTACTTACTCCAGTTTTCAGCCGTCTCGACAACCGAATAAGATATGTAGCGTGCTACTCATTAAGATAAAATGAGTCAAGCAATTTATATGTCAAGTGAAAAAACTAGCGGCTTCTAGAGATGACACACAACCTGTTCAATCTGCAGTAGCAGACTCAAAACACCAAATCGCACTCTGGGACCATCACAGAACTAGTCATATGATCTCAACCAACTACACTGTCAACAAACATCAAATAATTTTTACCGTACCCTACCTTGAGTAGACTACAACAAACCACATAGAATACACCCAACATAACCAAAAAACAGTAGTTAGAGCATCTACAAACACCAACTTCATTAACCTTCCACTCATTAAACACATTAAAAAAGGCACCTCCTTCTCCAAAAATATCATACTATACCGACATCTACGCCAGCTGCTCCACAGAAGCAGCAGCCTCCGTTGTTTGATCGACGAGCTCTTTCTCCTCAAATTTTGTCTCAGCATTCTCCTCAAGATTCTCCTCGGACTTTTCATGTGGCTTCAGCTCGGTCTTCTTTGTCTTTTCCTCCTCTTCATCACTACTCAACTCCCTAGCAGGGCCAGCTGCATCCACTGCAGCCTCGAACATGTCCTCCAAAGCCTTTTCCCCTCTCTTAGTTTTCTCTCCCCTGTACTTGTACTTATACTTGTACTCTCTTCCCTTTTTCACTAAACCCTTCAAGAACTTGTTCTCCTTCTTGAGTGCCTTCACTAAGCTTGAGCTCCCAGAGCCCTTTTCTAACTCGGTGATCTTGTTTCTAAGGCGTCTCTTTTCATCGTCCGCCTCCACAATCCCCAAAGAATACTGTGTCACAATGTTCAATAAAGTCTGTTTGTCAGCCTCATCGAAGCGCGACTTCAACTCCTGGAGAGCCCCCAAGGTCACCAGAATCCGATCCAGTTCTTGCAACACCGGTGTTGTTCTCTTGGCCCGCTCAAAATGAGCATGGATTGTCCGAATAAGCACGATCTCTAACGGCTCCTTATGACCAGAAAGACCATTAGGTTTACGAAGCTCTACACTGGCAGTCTGCACTGGCCTATATGGAACGTGCTGTGTCCGGGGAGCCCCACTAACTCCAATACTGCCTTCTTCCTCTTCCTCCTCTTCTTCCTCTTCTTCCTCCATGTTGTACTTGAGAGGTCTGAATGGCATAGGCTTATGCTTGTTGCGGGCAGTGTTCAGTTCCATGGCGTTGCCCAAAGCTCTTGCTTTGGCATAGAACACATTGCTATCATCCTCCAGCTCAAGAGCACGCTTATACACTCTGTTGAACCGACGACGAAGACTGTCCTTGTTACGCTCGACGAAATTGAACCCTTTCTCCTCACTTTCTCTGCTAGCGACGCTGTTATAGTGCTGTGAAAACACCACCCAAAAGCCACTTATACCTATCTCCTTAGACAGCAGATTGGTGTACTCGGTCAAAGCATCAATAAGAAAGATATCTTCGGCCATGGAGTAGTAGTTCAGCTTTCCAGCTGGTGTTCCGGGCATTCTGTGGTCCTCCACCCGCGCAGACTTGCGCACAGGCTCATCAGGTTCGACAACCGGATGGGACGCCGTGATCGCAGGCTCTGGAACTAATTCCTTAGATTCTTCTAATTCTTCCTCCACGTCCAGCTCCTGCTTGATCACAAACTCCAACTTTCTCTTGCCCATGGTGTGTCGAGAGCAATTTTAAAAAAATTTGGTCGCGCGTGGCCGAGCGGGCGCGCATGCCGGCACATGATCTTCCGTCCCGATTCGTGTATGCCGCATGCGGAAACTGGGCAGTGCGACCTAGACTGTGCTAGCCAATTGGGACACCGGTATGAGTTGCGTCATTATGCTTGGAATGTGAACTTTTTTGGTAGGACCAGCCACCGGTGGTTTAAGCGATAAAAGGGGCTCACAGGTATTGATGCTTGTAGGTTCCGAGTCATCCGACTTCACGTCACCTAGAACCACTGTTTTGGATCCCTATTTATAAATCTAGCCTACGGTGATCTTCACGTTGAGTGCTGGCCCAACCCCGTTTTTTGGTTTTGATGTCGTTGTCCTTTGTATATGCGATTATGCCTGAATAATGTGCTTTAGGAGCTACTAAAGTACCTGCTTTTGAAAAAATGTACGCTACAATCCGCTCTATCTGTTCGTAGTGTACTCAAATTGAAAATCCCTGGCGCTGGAAAATAGAGTGTGTATACCCTCCTCATCTGCAGGTTATGTGAGGCTGAACATAATACACCCTAGCTTACCTAAACAGTGAGAACTACCACGAATTACTTTTGCTATTTAAGGGTGACTTTTCAATGAATTCTGACATTGCCTATGGCTTATTTTCGATTAACATTGCTTATTGGGGCATACCGACAGATACATACTTAGTCTCTTGATTAGTCACAGCCTCGATTAAATCAAAATAGTCAATTGAATAGGAAGAGAGCTACAGAAGAAATTGATCATTTCTCTCATTCTCTTATCTATATGGTGGTCTCATTTATGTAATTATCAACATGCCCTCTTTCAACACTCGCTCAAAAGTGATATCCAGACTTTGTACTCCGTGTTAGCGATAAAAACCGATCAACCAGCCAGACTTAATGAATAAAAAGAACATACACTTTTCGCTAAAACTACAAAGCACTCCACAAACTCAACAATATTCTTTACAATTACTACTTCTTCTTTTGTCTCTGCTTCGGTGGAACTCTTCTCTCTTCCTGGAAAAAGGAGAGTTTGTGGGGCTCCATGAACTGCTTGACAACGTTGTCGGTGACGGCGGCTCTCTTTTCCTGAAAGTCCTTCACAAAAGCACTCAAGACATCGCTGCAGAGTTTCTTCATCTCACCACTAAGAATCTCACCCCTTTTGTATTTTTCCTCGACATCTGCAAGATAAGCCTCGTCACTCTTGAAGAAGCTCAAGTACTGGAAAGCGACATCCACGTCTGGATTACCTCCAAATTTTCTGTGTTCCTCGATAGTGTTCTTCCCGCCACTGAACGCATATTTATTGATTTTCTTAACAACCTGTTTAGGCGTATCGGTCATGAAAATCGCACTGGTGTCGTCAGAGGCCGACATCTTGGTGGTGGAGCCCTGTAAAGCTGGGAAGAACTTCGAGTGAATAAGGGATGGCTTGCTGTACTTCAACTTCCCAGCCACGTCTCTACAAACCCGAAAGTATGGATCCTGATCTATTGCACAAGGAATAAGAGAGGGAGCTTTAGGTGGAAGACCAAGAACGTCTGGGAAACTTGAGGGGAAAGCAGTGGCAATTTGAATAGATGCAAAATGAAGTTTTCCAATACAGTCCAGATCCTCAAACCCAAAGACCGCCCGGGCCGTGGATGTTGTGATCTGACGAGACACTTTAACCACATTCTCGTAAAATTTCCCGCCCATGTAATCCAAGTCAGAGAAGATGAATGTACGTTCAGGCTTGAACCCCAAACTGATAATATCTCTAGCGTTTTCTTTGGCGAACTTTCTCACGTCCTCGATCTTCAATTTAGGCTTGAACAAAAACTTTTCGTCATCCGTGAGCTCAATCACAAGTGGAGCATCGAAAACTTCTTGAAGCCATTTGGTGAAAAGGAACGGAACCATATGCCCCAAGTGCAAAACGTTCGAAGGACCTCTTCCTGTGTAGAGGAAGAAAGGCTCACCGTGCTCATAAAGATCCAAAATCTTACCGAAATCTCTCTCAGAGAAGAAGATACCCTTCTTAAGGAAAAAGTGAGGCTCATGGCCAGTCACATCTTTGAAACGGGTAAGAGTTTCTTCACTGATGGCTCTAGTACCAAATTTTTGGATGAGCTTATCATAGTCAATACCTTGCGCCTCACCGTCCACAACAGCCCCTTCCACCTCCCATGGGGTCACTTTCTGGTCCGCAGTATCAAGCTTCTCCAATTTCTCCGTGATCTCAGCACTCATTCGTGAATTAGCAAATGACTGAAAGTTGATTTTTCACTCCAAAAATTTAAGAGCCAGCCTGCAGGTGCATAAAGTGTGGATGAAGAGATTTAGTAGACATGAGATAGTATCCTAATGTACTTTGGAATTATATCAAACCCCCGTTGCCCTTGCACTGCTCCGAGTGTTATTTCGAAGCTCTACAGTCCTTGATTGGAACGTAAAGAGGTGTATCTACCGTGGCTCTATAGTAAAGGCACTACAATCAAGATGCACTCTTAATGACAATGAACTATGACACCATAACGCCCTCCTAATCAATCTCTCCCGCCAAGAACTTCATGTCGTCATCTCTGCTGCTTTGTGCTCTTCTTCTATCCCCCCTCTCTCTTTCATTTGTGCCTCTAACCCAGTTTCGCAACTCTCTAGAAAAAAACTTCGGGGAAGATTCGTTAGAATTTTCGACCGTGGAGGCGGTGAAAAGTGAGAAACCTGTCCACACGTTCAATCGTCCATACCTCTGCAGAACATCGCTTGCAGACCGTCTATGGCCCTGTAGTACTCTGCGATTCACACTCAATAGCGACCTCCCAAGAACTCGTGGACTTCTTGTATTTCCATCGGTGTTGGTTCTCAAAAGAGCTTCCAAAGGAGGCATCTCTTCTTGATCGGTGGGCAGGACGGGGAATCGGCGTGTAGACGAAAATCGTCTCACCGGTTCTAACTCTCTCCGTAAAGCGTCATACGTTCCCGGAATATCAGTGTCTATGTCCTCTATCAGCAAAATTTCGGATGTAGTATTATCAGATTCAACGCTAACAGACTCCTCTGAATCTGATTCATCGGAATCAGATTCATTGGAGTCAGAGTCATCGTCATCGTCGCTACTTACTAGCGCATTGGAAGTTTGAAGAATTTCTGTTAAACGTCCCCCAAGCCCACCATCTCTCGAGCCCAGTTCTGTATTCACTTCAGTGTCTACATTTGCTATAACACCGTCCTCATGCTCAAGAAGATTGCTCATAGAATCCTCATGAATGCTGAACACCTCCAGGGCTCGAGGTCTGAAATTCCCAAAAGGATCTATGTGTGTACCCATTTCAGAAAGGCTACGTTGGAGAACTGCGAAGTCTTCTGCCTCAGAGCCATTGGAGAATGATAACCCCAGGCTGACTTCCGGCTCTACGTCTCTACTTGTGCCAGCTCTGGAAGAGCTGAGCATGCTTCTGAACCGAGAAGTTCTTTGGTGTGCTCTTCTACGGAAAAAGCTAAGAATGTTGTTCAGAGACCAGCGCCTACGCCTGCGTCTTGACTCTCTCTGCGAAGCATGCCTAGAAGCGGCCACGGCGTCCATTAGTGAGTCCTGAAGCTCATGTACATACTCTGTAGCAAAAGTTATATTAGGCGTCTCTGAGCTGGGGCTGGTGTGGGGCTCTGGCGGACGTGTCCCGTGTATGAAGAAACCAGCCACAGTATGATAGAAGTCTCCCAAGGTGTTGTGCCTTCTGCGTGTTCCATTCCCTTCTGTGTACGACTCATGCGCAATAATCTCTAGTCCCGGACCGGTGAGGTTTCGGTCGACTTCAACATCTATACTTGTAGTCATTGATGTAGTTTGTAGAAGTTCAAGTCGATTCACGGGTTGAGGCAGTGGAGTTAGGGGGAAAAAGCCGTCAACATCAGGAATATCGCCAGCTGTGCAGGAGCAACTCAGATTCTTACTTTTGACGTGAGACAACTCTTGAGAAAGCCTTGTTCGTGTGAACTCGCTAAATGCTCTTCCAATGGAGTCCATGATAAGATAGCACTGAACTGCACAAATGGAGATGCAGGCGCACTTACAGAGGGGAGCTGAAAAGTATGACATAACGAAAAACAGAAAAAAAAGGCTTTGATATCATTATTAGCTTTATACACAAAAAGTTTGTCGTATATTTAATAAATTTTAGAAGTTTATATCAATATCTACAATACAGGCTGATTCACAAACAATATTTCCTTGATAAACTCACTTTGCCCTTGTCCCTCCTAGTAATATTATTCAATATCGCCATCATTTCCTTTTTCCTCCTTCTTCTCCTCTTCGTCCTCATGGAAATCCCCCAACAACTCTGTCTCCATATTGACCCTCTGAATCGCATCGTCCAAATTGCGTAACTTTGCTTTGAAAGAGTTCGCTGCCTTTCTGTAGGCACTTATATCTACCACAGAGAGATTTTTTATATCGGTATTAGATGTCACCATTCTTCTAGACTCTGCTGCATTGTAGATTGTAGCGTTCATTAAAGCCATGCCAGCATAATAATTTCGCAAAGCCAAAGCCTCAGTTATGGTTTTCGGCTCTTTATTGTCACCAAATGTGAACTTCACTTTTGCGTTCGTGAGATTTATGGCCACCACTAACTGCTTATATCTTCTGTTCACATTTATGTATTCTTCAAGAAATTTCTGGGGGTCCTCGTTTGGTTTTTCGCCATCAATACTGACAGAGCATTTGTTAATTTTATCTGGAAGAGACTCAAGCTTTTCCGTATACTCCTTTCGGAGCCGTAAGGCCAGTTGAAGATACATGGTCTAATGGTGTGGGGAATTAATTGGCTTTTATAACCCTCATGTGATCTGATCACATAACTAGTTCACGTCATCAGAAGAGCATCTAAAAATATAAGGTGGGTTTAGAGATATGATAACTACATGTTTGTCAATTGATTAACTTAAAAATTCTATGGGTACAATATTTTGCTTAGCTCTGGTGAGCTGCTATTTTTTTAATTTTCGTTAGTTAGGGAAGGGAACAAGTGCAGTTTCCGATATTTACTTTAAACCACTAGATAAATTAATTTATAGGGAAATTTATCATCAGTTAGCAATAACTAAGAACAAGCATCCCTTGATTATTCAATTTGGTTGAAAATGTACAACACACTGAAATCCTATATTACCCTTATATATATATATATATACCTTATCCCAATCACACTCCAGCAACTTACTCGACATCCACCACATCGTCATCCTCATCGTAACTGTCCTCCCATTCGTCCACCTCCATAGTGTCGTCAGCGTCGTGGTTTGGAACGACGTCCAACCCATCGCCAACCCTATTGAGAGTCACGGCCACCGTCTCCTTGTCCAAAACCTGTTTCTTTAACACAAGCACTGCCAACTTGTTCAAGATCTCGTTTTGGATCAACCGGTTCAAAGGACGAGCACCCAAGTCCTCCAGATACCCGTTGAGACACAACCAGTCAAGCGCATCTTTCAGCACCTTCAATTTTATGTGTTTGTTGTTGGCCATGAACCGCTCCTCAATCTCGCTCAATCTTATCTTCACAATTTTGCCGATGGCATTACGTGAAAGCTTGTTGAACACCACCGTCTCCAGAATACGGTTGAGAAACTCTGGTCTGAAATGCTGCTTCACCATGCGCAAAATCAGATTTACCACCTCTTGGCTAGGCGTGGATCCCGGCGAAGAAGCAAGTAATTCGGCCCCAAGATTAGAAGTCATAATCACTACTGCGTTGGACCCATCAATGGTCTTTCCTGCAGAGGACGTAATCCGCCCGTCATCCAACAACTGCAAAAGCACGGTCGTAACCTCAGGCGCAGCCTTCTCGATCTCGTCAAATAAAATCACAGAGTATGGCTGTCTGGCCAAAGCGTTAGTAAGAATACCGCCCTCGTCGTACCCAACGTAGCCTGGTGCACTACCAAGCAATTTAGAAGCAGACCACTTGTCACCCAACTCAGAGCAGTCAATACGAATCATCGCCTTCTCGTCATTGAACAAGAACCCCGCCAATTTCTTGGCCAACTCCGTCTTACCAGACCCAGACAAACCAAGGAACATGAAAGACGCTGGTTGGTTAGGGTTAGCCAAACCAGAGCGGCTCAACCGGATAGCATTAGACACGGCTTTCACGGCAGCTCCTTGACCCACCACAGCACTCGACAATTCACGCTCCATGTGAATCAACTTGTCGTTCTCCGCCTGGCTCAACTTGGACACTGGAATGCCCGTGAGTCTGGCTGCGGTTTCTGCAACCTGCTCACTACCAACAATATTCTTAATCATGAAGTCAGTACCAGATTGGGCCTCTTCCTCAGCAACTTTTGCCTCCAATTCTTTAATCTTCTCCTTGATGTCAGGAATTGCAAAATAGCGCAAGTCTGCAGCGGTGCTGGTATCATGACGACGCTCAGCATCGGTCGCCTTGATTTCCAACTCATCCAACTTCCGTTTCGCGGAAGTCAACTCCTCGTGACCGGCTATCTCCTGGGTAAAGCGCTCCCTGAGAGGACGCAACTCATCCTCCAAAGACTCTTTCTTTTGTTTAGCCTGCTCTAACCGTTCCTTAGTAGCTGGGTCAGTCTTTTCGTCTCTCTCTAAGGCCTTGATCTCAACCTCGAGTAATTGTAACTCCCGCTCCTTGGAGTCCAACTCCTCGGGCTTCGAGTCTCGGGCCACCGCGACCGTTGCCGCAGACTCGTCGATCAAGTCCACCGCAGAGTCTGGAAGCTTTCTGTAGGTGAGGTAGCGTTTTGCCAACTGTGCGGCTGTAACCAACGCCAGATCCAATATACGCACCCCGTGGTGGATCTCGTATTTTGGCGCCAAACCACGGAGGATAGCCGTGGTCTCACGGATGGTTGGTTCTCTCACGTCAATTTTTTGGAACCGACGCTCGAAAGCACCATCCTTCTCTACATACTTACGGTACTCCGCAACCGTAGTGGCACCAATGCAGTGGAGAGTTCCACGAGCCAACATTGGCTTGAGGAGGTTGGCGGCATCCAGCTTTCCATCGCCCATTAACATGTGGATCTCGTCGATGAACAAGATGATCATCTCCTTGGAATCCTCAATGTCTTTCAACACTCCCTTCACACGCTCCTCAAATTCGCCCTGGAACTTGGCACCAGCACGCAAAGCGGTGATGTCAAGAGCATAGAGCTTGCAGTTCTGGAGAACGTTTGGCACATCACCATCGATGATCCGCTGCGCCACCCCTTCCACGATAGAAGTCTTACCAACACCAGGGTCGCCAATGAGGCATGGATTGGATTTAGTCCGACGGGCCAATACACGAATAGCTCGACGGATTTCTTCCTCACGACCTATCACAGGATCAAGTTTACCTTGGGCGGCTTGATCTGTGACGTCGATAGCATACTTGCTGAGGAACTCATGTTTCTCAGAAGTGTCCGCTCTCCGCAGGTCAATTCTTTTGTTTCCTCTCAATGCATAGACCTGGGTACATAAAGCATCGGCAGTGACGCCAGCTTCTTTAAGTATGGTCTTGATGCTGGCATCTTCGAGAAGAGCCAATAAAATGTGGTCCTGCGCAATGTAGCTGTCCTTCTGTGTCTGCATAAACTTCTCTGCCTTGGTGATCACCTCCCCAGTGGAATAGGCTAGCTGGGGCTCGCCTGGGAGAGGGTTTTGGGATGGAAGGCGCACCAAAGAGTGGTTGATCGCCCTGTTGACAAGGTTCCAGTCGTGACGCGCAGCCTCCACTATAGTTTTGAGATATGGGGCCTCACTTTCAGATGCGGTGAAAGCACCAAGCAAGTGCACAGGAAGAACCTGAAGGTTCGACTGCTCCTTAGCAAGCTTGAGGGCGCCTTCTATAATCGCAATGGCGTTGTCTGTGAATTTCGAGTTGTCCATTATTATTTTGTAGTAGAGACAATTCCTGAGATGGGCCGCTTATATATTTTTCGGGGCGCCTGCAGGAAGGTGCTGGAAGCTTCTAGACAAATGGCGTACAGAAAACGATGAAAGTGTGAAGACGCAAATCGACTTAACTTGTTTCTCCTATTAATGATTTATTATATTTGTAGCATTGAGTACGTAGGAAGCTTTTGAGGTGGTGTTGCGGTATTTCTTTTAGTCTCTTATGCAGATGACAAAAATCATCGGATTCTCTAGAAGAGCGTAGAAAAGTCCTAGAAAGGTAGGGAAAATTAGGGAATGTATACTCTGAGCCAAAACTAGCAACCAATCTAATGTTTGAAATACAGATTCTTCAAAATGTAGCAAGGTACTATGGCTGTGTATTCAGGTGCCAAATCACTCTATTATGCACATTTGCTATATGGATTGTAGAATTTCCAAGGCTATACAGGGTTTAAAAAGTTGCTGAATAATAGCCAATAATATCTCACGTGTACTATAGATCTTGACATGACCTGATCTTATTGTTAACATTAGCACCTGTCATATATGGCATTTATGCGAACCAAATCTAAACTCTGACTGTCAATTATATATATATAAAGCTCGAATATGGTAAAGAATCTTGGCTCACGCGAAGTGTCTACACACACCATTATAACAATAACATTCCACTGCCAGGCTATAATATATCATTCTCTCTACACCCTCATGCAAGGTATTCACTATCAACATTAACTCTATACTTTTACGCCTTCTGGTTTTGAGCAAACTTTCTGGCACGGTTCTGGGGTCTAGTGCGTGACTGCCCGTTCGTTCTATTTTCAACCTGCGCAGAAATGTTACCATACAGGAAAAGCCCAGCATGTAAACATCTACGGTGGGACTCGGCGGTGCGAAAGTCCACAGACGCCGTGTTGTCCTTGACATCGCACTTGGTCACGTTCCCGAATCTTCTGTCCAACTCTTTATGCAAATCAAGTGCATTCACGTTCATCCTGTTTAAACGAATAAGGACGGAATACAGCTGTTTACGGCCTCTAGGCTTGACAACATCGAACCCATCTTGTTCATTTTTCTGAGAAGCGGCTTTTTGTTGAGGCTTTGGCTGGGTCTTCGGCTGAGGCTTTGGTTGGGTCTTCTTACGAGGAGCGTTGGTGGCCGCGGTCGCGGCCCATGATTTTGACTCCTTTTGCTTGTTTTGTTTGTTCTCTGGCTTGGCATCAACCTCTTTTTTAGACTGCTCAATCTTGGCCTCCTCAATCTTGGTCTTCTCAGTCTTGGTCTTCTCAGTCTTGATCTCCTCTGACTTCTCTTCTATAACAACTTCTGGCTTCTCGTCTTTAATCCCCTCAACCACCTCCTTTGGCTCCTCCTTTGGCTCGTTCTTTGACTCCTCCCTGAGCTCTTCCTTAACCGGCTCCACCTCCTTCTCCTTGGACTCTGGCTTGCCTGGAGTGGACTGCGCAGAGCTCAATGGCGTGGTGGCTTCGGTCTTAGTCTCGGTGGTCTCGGCTGCGGTGGTCTCAGTAGTCTCTTTCTCCGAGGTTTGATCCAAATTCTCAATGGCCGCTTTCTCCTCACCAGTCAATACAAACCGAAATACATCGATAGCCAAATCGTACACACCAGGACTGGTCTCTATGATCTGAAAGGTCTGGGAAAACGGGAACGCAGGAGAGTCACCTTTAGCAATCTCCCCCAAAACAACCACCATGATGTTCTTCTTAGGACCCCCTATAAGCATGTCCACACAGTCCACCAGAGTCACCATCACCTTATATTGGTCCTCCGGTGTCATTCCCCCGTAGATCTTCTCGCTTACCTCCGCGCGCGTGGAAGCCTTCACCTCCACAAGACGTTGGTCCTCGTCCACAAGAAAATCACTATAAGTGTTGTGCACCACATTACAAGATTCTGCGTAAGATGACGCAAGGTCTGCCGGGTTCCCGGAAAGGCACTCGTAGTAGTACTTGACAAAAGAGAGGCCAATCAAGTAGGCGCTGACGGGGTCGGGCATGTTGCCTGTAGTGAAAGATTGTGATAGATCAGAAAATTTTTTCAGACACCCAGACATGCAGACTGAGGTCCACCTTCCAGAAGTGTCTATTCACAATCAATATTATGAATTTTACACTTTGATCCTTAATTTATTAAAGTAGTCTTTTTTTTTTGAGCTTGTCTTTTCATCTTTATTTCTCGTTTATATGCAACGTCCACCATGTTTTGTACCCTTAACAATCGATGCATTTCAAATGGCTTATCATTATTTTATCACAACAAATGTATTAGTACTTTGGTTTTATATATATCAATGTCCAGTTCTGTCAATTGAGCTTATAAGTGCCTTTAGAGTTCCATAAAACAAGTTCATTTCTACTAGAGTCAGCTCATATGGAGTCTCACATTGCTCGTGCCACGAGACCCTTAACTTTTAAGTAGTTTTAAGTGGCCATAAACACTCAAATGATTCTCTCATTGTAATGATAAGTGGACTGCATGAATGATCTTCTGAAACTTTTAAGTGCGCAGCAATGATCTTACTTGAACACACTGTTTACTTATTCAGTCAACCAAGTCAGATTTGAATTTCTATTTTGGATCTCGTCTACCATTGGCCATTTGGTTCCCACAAAGCTGTAGACTCCATTTCGTAACCATGAATCACCTAATTGCTGGCACTTCTTATACTTTGACACTATTACTCAAAAATATCTATAATACAAGAAATTTTACATTACAAAAACATTAATATAACAGCAACTAGCATTTTATAGTGTATAACTTACACCATCACCCCCGAATCATTCTCCAAGTCCGCAGAACCGCTGTCGTCTGCGTAATCAGAAAAAATGTCTGTGTATGTCCCCACATCGCCAGCTTTACTTCGAATCGACTTCTCAGGAACCGCAGGTATAGCCGGTGCTCGATTGAACGAGTTGAAGGACTTGACAGGCAAAGCCTCGGAAACACTTCTGGGTTTTGCTTTGGGAGCTGAAGCATTTATTGCAGCCTGAAGAGACATCCCCCCGTACTTGCTTTCTTCTGAAAAAGCCCTTGTGTTGTTGGCCTTAGTTCTCCGGGAACTTGTGCCAAGAACCAAACGGAAAGGACGCCCTTGGAACGGCTTAGGCTCCGCATCTATTTTTGTGTCCTGCGATAGCTCCCTGGAAGTTACTGTCTCCTGCAACACCTCCTCTTCTTTCATTGGTTCTGGGGGGACCTCCATCAAGCCCTCGAATTGGTTGTACTCGGGCGACGAGTCCAGATACTGTGTCTCGGGGCTGTCGACAAGATCTTTTGATGTCTTGTTGATTTGGAGCTGTGGGATCTCAGAAAGCTCTCCAAGATCCATTGGAGTATACTCTTCGGTTTCTTCAGCAGCCGAAAAGGGCTGGAAATTCTGGTTGACCTCTTTCTCGAGAGCGTCGAGCTGGTCAAATACATCTTCTTCTTCTTCATCTTCTTCGCGTAGCGTCCGTAGCATGTGACCATCCTGTTTCACGATATCGCGTCTTCTTGGCGAGTAGCGCCGATACGCAATCTTAATGCGAATGCGGCGAATCTGGTAGTTCAACCTCGAAAGGTAGTACTCCAGTGTGGTTCGCATTCTGGGTGTCAAAAACGTGAAGGGGAAATGTCACAAACAGGTGCAGGGGGGGCAAAATAAGGCATGTGAGGGGGGTGGGGGAGGGACGCATATTGTGATAAAATGTTATACAGTACTGATGATACATTGAGTGGTGTTGTTGGTCTATTTCCAATAAAATTATGTAGTTTTTCTGTCATCTCTTTGACCTGATGGAAAACTCCATCTTCCTGCAACCTTCGTGTGTTTTACTCAAAAAAGCTATGTAAATAGTCAAACGTTTAATACGTAAATCGTTCTTATGTTCTTCAACAACGTTTCTGAGATGATCATACTATCGAGATGAAATTTTAGGATTTATTGGTTTTCAATCATTTTACTTTTCTCACATATTACACTTGTTTTGAAGAGTATCAACACTCAGCATATTTTACATAGTTTAAAGGTGACCTAGATTAATACCAGTGATATATAAATCACCTTTGAAGATCCCCTTCTTCCGAATTTTTGAGCTCTGCCTAGAGTTAAAGATGTAATAAGAGAGGGCGCTTCTGATGAAATGAACCACACAGATTCAGTGCTACTTCAGGAACATAACGAATCAGTATAGAATTCTCAATGAATAGTTCTTCACCTGTGGCCACACTTACACTTCAGTCTTTAAACAAATTAATACGCCAAAGAACTAATAATAATGTTAATGCTACCAAAGGAGCAAAAAGGAAAAACATACTCAATTCTGTGAACACTTACTACCATCGTTAATGAATCCTCAAAGCACGCGCTTCGCTTGTTCAATCCTTCCACGTGACCTTTACAAAAAACAATGCATGTACACTTACCAGCTGCGACAGTTCATGATCATCCAATATGGTGAGTACAGCTTCTAAGCTGCGTTTAAATAGCTATCTTAAACAGCATCGACATATGATGTCGAAAGGTCTGATTGATGCCGGGGATATCGTGAAATAGAGGGATTTGCTGTGACCTTTAGAGATTGGGGGTTATATCAGTCGGCGTGTCACGCTAGCCAGAATCGAAGAAAGAGTTAAGATTTTGATGTCAAGTAGATAGGACAGATCGAGGTCTCGATCATGCGCCGACTCAACACACCTGCATGAAGATGTTGCCGACGTTGTTCATTTTCAGATGCTTCACCAAAAGATGATAAGTTTGGATTAAGTACAGAGATAATGATGAGGATCAATACACTAATGACTTCAACGAATATTTATTGAGATTTGCTTGCTTGTCTATGAATCTGATGCATTAAAGTGCAACTGATAAGCAGATGAGCATCTAAGTTACGCGATTTAGAAGTGATGTGTCCCGCAAGATCATGTGCTATTAATGGATTTAAAAAGGTGAATCGACTCAGCACATGTTTTGGCAGTTTAAGAGAATGCTAGGTCAGTAAGATCTGCGCTAGCTCATAAGTATACACCAGCTTGAGCTCCTTACTAACTAGCAAAACTACTACATGCAGCAGCCCGCGAGTCACCCCATGAATCTCTCACAGAGTCTTTCCCAGAACATTAGTAACATCAATGCCCTCAAGCTTGCACAGCCTCTCAACCAGGCGATGGGAGGGCTCTCACTTAACCAGATGAACACAAATCCTCTGGCCATGTTGAATGTTTTGAACAACCGGCAGCCGATGCCCCAGGGCCGTTTCGTACAGAGCCGGTATTACGATGTGCCAGAACCAGATTCTGTACGTGAGGTGTGGGCTAACAATCTTCTCGAGGAATTTGCAGTGATTCGCCAATTGGTCAAACAGTTTAAATATGTAGCTGTAAGCACCGAAATTCCGGGAGTCATTGCAAGACCAATAGGACGTTTTACCACAACCCAAGAATACCATTACCAGACCATGAGAGTAAATCTGGACTTGGTTTCGATGGTTCAGTTGTCTCTCACTTTGGCAGACCTGAATGGCAAAAGGCCTTCTGAAATCAACCCATCTGTTCCTCTGACTTGGCAGTTCAATTTCAAGTTCGATTTGCTGAAAGAGATGTATGGTGCTGATGCCATTGCAGATTTGAAGCAGACGGGAATGCAGTTCGATAAGCTTGAAACTCAAGGAATTGATCATCTAGCCTTTGCAGAGCTTCTTTTTGACCTGGGGCTCATTCTCGGACCCGATACGGGAATCACTTGGATTAGTTTCAACTGTGGCTACGATTTCGGATGTCTTGTGCGTCTTCTTACCAACACTGCAATGCCTGTAGACACAGAGGGGTTTGTTCTGTGGTGTCGTAGACTCTTTTTGGGGTTTTATGACGTGAAGTACATTTCTGTGCACCAACTGAACCTCTTGAACACTGGAGACCCAGGAAGCGGGGAGTTCAATTTTAAACGCTTCAATTTAGAAAACTTGGCAGACAGTTTGGGAATTCCAGTACAACAATCTCTGTTCATGCAATCTGGAAACCAGCTGATGTTGACAAGTGCATGCTTTTTTGAGCTCAGAAGATTGATTGGATTGGCTAGCAAGGAGGCCGGTGCGTTGGCTTCTTTCAAGAACTTAGTTTGGGGGATTGACAAGAATAACGAAGGTCTCATTGGACAGTCATCTGGATACATGGCGATGGACAATATGGCGGGTACTCCAATGCAGCTTCCAATGAACGTGGGTATGATGAACTCGCCGGTGTATCTTACAAGATAGCGAGATTTACGTATTATAATGATGATTGATCATGCTGGATCAGTGTTGTAGATTTTGTTCGTAACAGCAGTCAGAATTGCATTAACAGACTGCTACCATTACGTTTATAATTCCTCCTTTTCATTCGCAGATTCTTCAGATTTAGTATGTTTCTATCAAGCAAGATATTTCGTGAAAATATATATAATTTTCACAAGCGCTATCCAGGGTATCTATCTGCCTACACCAATTCTCATGAAAACCCATGCAGACACATGCGATTCCACGGAAAACATATGCTGGATGGAATTGTGTTGTATTAATAAGGATTGTTTGTAAAGAAGGTTCGGTAGGTGTAATACGACAGAAGGAACAAGCAGCCTGCGCACGTGACTGTATCTTCATCTTGCCACTAATTTAATCCCCACACACCCTTAGTCACATACACACAACATGTCCAAGAATAGGCGGATTATGCGGGAGTTGGAAGACACACGCAACGACACAAAATCGGGCGTGACCTTGAAGCTCCAGGATGAGTCTAACATTGACAAGCTTGTTGGAACTTTTATAGGACCTCCAGACTCTCCATATGAGGGGGGCAAGTTTGTGGTGAACATCGAGGTGCCAGCAGAGTACCCATTTAAGCCTCCTAAGATGCAGTTCCAAACCCGCGTATACCATCCAAACATTAGTTCGCAAACTGGTGCGATTTGTCTTGACATCTTGAAGGAGCGCTGGACCCCGATTATGACGCTCAAATCGTCATTGATCTCCTTACAGGCGCTTCTTCAAAGTCCGGAGCCAGATGATCCACAGGATGCTGTTGTTGCGGCAGTGTACAAGTCGGACAAGGCAGAGTTTGACAAGAAAGCACGTGAATGGACCCAAACTTACGCCATGAAGGATGACGAACCAGAAGACCCTTACCAGGGTCTCGAACCTGCTGCGGTGCAGATGTTTGAAGGGATGGGCTTTGACAGTGCCAAGGTTGTGGCTGTCTTGAAGAAGTTCAATATCAAGAGCAGTGCCGAGATTCGTGACAATGCGTTGGAAGACATGATTGTAGAGCGTTTGAGCTGAGACGTTAGATAGCATTGGTGTAGTTATAAATAATAGGTGATGTCTGTAGTTTAGTTATAGACACGCGATAGCGAGGCTATCGGTCTTTTGCTAGTAGTAAAGTAGTACTGTTTTGATGCTATGTTATCGCTAATCGCTAAGCCAAAGCGTTCTAGCAAATTACTCAACAATCTGAGGATATATCTGCTTATGGATATTTCTTGATTGAAACTTACATGTGCATGTGTGTATGTTAATGGTCGGAATATAGAGGTGTTGATTTTTCAATTGAGCCCTTTCAAGACAATATTGTAAAAACAATCAGAAACTTGTCTTTTTGGTTCAGTTGTGAGTTCATCAAATGAGTATTTTCAAGTGACATGATATGTGCATTGACGAACTTCAAGTCAAAGCTTAGGTTCGGATGACTTCGGATTTTCGGAAACAGCAACGCAGAAAGGCTATGTAGACATACGATTCAAAGTTTACCTGTAAAATGAAACATTTTGGGATCACGGGAGGCAGCTGCAGCTGAGTATACTATATATAAATTCTATCACATAATTCGATCACCGCCAGAACTATGCCCCCCAAAAAAAGGCGCCAGCGTCTCACATATTCATGCAGTTTTTGCAGAAACAAGAAGCGTAAGTGCGACCAACAGAGGCCAAGATGCTCCTTCTGCGTCAAACTAAACAAAACTGGGGCGTGTGAATATTTCACTGGCTCATCTTCGGCAACTAACACTTCTAAGGGTTCTTCGGAAAATACTTTAAGAGTGTCAAAATCTACAGAGGAATCAACCAATGAGACAGAAAGAACTACATCTATTGCCCCAACTGCAAATCTCAATGCCAATCCACCATTGCTTACCACAATTGCGACGCCCAGTCCGGATGAACTGACACCAACAAATTTGCAACCATCGCAGCCGTCTCCAGTTGGGCAGATCGTGAGAACTCTGATCTCGCCCTTCATTTCATCGGCTACTCCCCACCAGTCAGAGCTTCCTACCCACAGAGCTGAGATTCTCAAAAAACAGATTCTCCAGCTTCAATCTGAGCTTGCAAAGTTGGATGTGCCACAAAAATCACGCTTCATGACTCCCATGATCGGGTGCGCAGAAACTTTCAACTTCTTGGAAACTGGTGCTCGGGTGCGCTTCCGCACCAACTCTATAATGGACCGCAAACCGCTTACAGGAAACACGATAGCTCATTTTGACTCGCTTTTGGCGAGTGTTATTGAGTGTATAGTTGCAAACTATCGGAGTCTTAAAAAAAACATGAAAGTGAACAAACTTGAGCGAAGCACAGAGTATTTGATGAACCCTATTGCCTCTGCATTGAACGATGAGTTCAGAGACTATTATGTGCTTCTTTTGCGGCTGCTCATCAACACTGCTAGTCAGTATTACCCTCAAAACATGGCGCTCATTCACACGCTTTTAACGTCAATGGCGGTGAGAAAGGCTAAACAACCTCAGTTTAGTCTTTTCCAATTGAGCACCAACGTCTTTGGTGAGTCCCTTGTCCAGCACATTGAAGAGAAGCTCCCAAATGGTGAAGTTGTCCGGTTTCTCTTTGGCATATTTGAGCGGTATGTATATCCTTTTGTACCGGTAATCAACATATCTGTGTTCTCAAAAGATGTGGAGCTCATAGTAACAGGGCTCGATCTCACAGGCAACCACATTGGCGAGTACAAAATCAATATTACCAGCTTCACAGACTTGGCTCTAGTGGCACAACTTTTGATTATCTTACGTCTTGCATATCTCGCTATCAAAGTGAACCCCGAGTTTTGCCCGGGATTGGGTGTTGAGTCTACAATAATTAGTAGAGACAATCTCAATTTTATAGACCCCAGTTACATTGACTGTGCTTTTGCATGCTTGTCTCAGTGTAAGACTCTCAAGAAAGCCAGTATGTCGGTTGTTTCTGCACATCAGCTTTTGTACTATTACTACACTGTGTGTGAAGAGTACCCTAATGGAATAGTTGGAACCTCTCGAACCATTTTTCTCTCTCATATCTGTGCTCAGGCTTATGAATGCGGTCTTCAAAGAGATTGGAACACTATAGATGAGATTCCAGGAGATAAAAATGCCCACATATATCTTACGCAAAAGTTATGGGCCTCTCTTCGACAGTTTGAGGCTGAAAACTGCTGTTTCTCGGGGGACTATCCGGGTAACTTGGAGCACATATCTCTGGCCATGCTTCCCACTCCTCCAAACATTCTTTCTTTTGCAGGAATGTCGGCAAAAGATATTAAAGCGTACCTCATCGAAGAGCTTGTATGCGAACAGTATAAGACCCAGGATTCTGTGAACCCGTTGTTTCTCAAAGTTGCAAAATTGGTGAACGGTGGTAAGGCCGGTACTCGTATTACGGAATTAATGGCGGTTATTGAGAGAATCAATAAGTGGATGACTTTGCACTTCCCAGATGAGGACGCTGTGCGTTTTTTCCGGTTAGATGACAATTTCATTACGGATAAGGTGCGTTTGGCTTTTGACGGAGGGTATATCCAAGCAGAGGAGTTGGCATACCACGTAGTTGTTCGCAAGATAAAGACTTTGCTGCACTACGTACAGATGACAGTCCTTAAACTCAAGATCCTGTATGCGCTCTTACTTCACTACGAGGAGCAAAAGAGTGTAACAAACTTCTTCTTCTTCTTGACTCAGATTCTTGGAGGCTTGTCGGCGTGTATGCGCGTGACGCTCCAGGAGTATGTGGTGGGTAACAGAGCATTTACAAAAAGCGACACCTATTCTCACTTCAAAAATTTTAACTTGCTGGTTCTGGGGGCCATTCTCAAGCAGATGGACTTTGTGCAGTGTCTCCAAATAAGCTTGATTTTGCGTCTTTTTAACGGGGTATACGTTCTCGGCGTGGAGATGAAAGCGCGTGGTCCACAGTCGCCAACTATAGACGCAGACCACGAAAGGTTGAAGCGTATGATTGGCTTGAAAGGTGCTCTTCTCAAAACTGCTAATTTTGTGGCCAAATGTTTATATCAAAAGTACTCCAAGTTCTTCTTTGAAAGCATGAAGACGGGCTTTGTGTTTCTGGGGATGTTGCGACTGCTCAACTCACAAAACCTTAACAACTCTGCAGGGTTTCCTACGCTCATAGTGAGCGTGGCTATAGGACCTAATGTTGGGAATGTAAAGGAGCACCTTCGTTTCAATCGATTTTTCGACTTTCCAGGAGGTTGCGAGAAGGTAGAAGTTATGTATGCGCCGAAGGAGTCCATGTTTTTGGAGTACTCAAGAGGTGACTTTGATGGGCTTCTTGCGTTGTATGGGGTGAATCCTACGACAAACAATGATCTGTTCACAAACCCAGCACAGTTCGGGACTTTAGAAATCCCAGAGACATTGAAAATGTTGATTGAGCGAGCTCAAAAGGCCTCTCAGTATTATACATTGATAGAGGGATTGAATAGAAAGAGTCCTCCAGATAAGGTCTTTGATAAAATTCCTGATTGGCTGGACCGTGTTTCTGACATCATTCGGTACAATGACTTGTATCTGACCTTCACGTCAGATGTAAGTTTTGGGCAAACAAAGATAATGTTCTTGGAGGCCCATGAAGAAGCTGAGGGCAGAGTTCCTGATGTTATTTCTTCAGAACCAATAGTTTAATGTATTTTGATTGTTTTGTGGATTGTGACATAATGTATTTATGATTAATGTTTTGCGTAGAGAATGGTGGAATAGAGTATTTTTTTGACTAATTTGATCAGCAATCGCTTTTGTAGATCTCTTTTTTGACCCGATGCCCTCTCAGAGAAATTTTTTGGATGCGCATCTAATTCTGAAGAAGTCTGAAATGACAGACTTTGACCCTTTAGACTTTCACACAGCGCCCGAATGTATTCATGAACAGTCTGAGGTTAACATTTTCCCCGTTTTCAGCGAGAAAAAATTCGCTCTTCTAAGTGATGCAGAAGGGATTGACCCTCCACACATCTTGGATCTACCCCACATCAGCCTCAAGCCACCAAGCATAGTTCTACTTGTTATTCTCCAGCTCTTTGAATGGGACACGCAATACAATTTTTCAGCAAACACCCAAACCACAAAAGGTGATACATTTTTCGAGTCTAGGGGCATTTCAGAAGATGATATAAGGACTTGCGAAAAATGGCTTGCAATGTATAGTCCAAAACTCCAGAGTCGAGAGTCTCTTAGAAATCTTGGAGACATGAGATTTCAATTCCCTAAAGAATTTTTGAACTATATGACAGCTATTGTATCGTGCTCTCTTGACTGGGTTGAAGCGGATACACCCAAAGAAACAGCCTTTCTCAGGGAAAGAATATGGAAACAAGCAAGTTTGAGATTGGCCGAAAATTGCGGTAGAACAGCACAACCAGAAATTCATCGAAAGATTGTTTTCGGCGATTCAAAGTACAATCTTATTTTAAAAGAGCCTTCATGGACCGAAGACAATTTGGGTTTAAAAACTTGGGGTTCTTCCCTTGTTCTTTCAAAGAGGCTAATCAGAGTGTACCGTGAAAAGTCCAACCTTCTTCAAAAACCTATACTAGAGCTTGGTGCAGGCACAGGCCTCGTGGGCATGACTTGTGGACTTCTTGATCAATACGGGAAATTACCAAACAATGAACTTGAAATGAATGGAATACACCTTACAGACCTTCCACAAATAGTGCCCAACTTGAGAGAAAACATAGACCTTAACGGACTCAGCTCTGTTTGTAAAGCAGAAGTGTTAGATTGGACTAACCCTGCACCATTTGACGAGAAAATTTGCCTTACAAACACGAAAATATTCAATACACTTATTCTATCTGATCCTATATATTCTTTGGATCATGTTACGCTTGTGGTGAACATGATTAAACGATACCTTAGTCCCACAGGACGAGTGCTTCTAGAACTACCAGAAAGACCACGATACGAAAAGGTACGGGCCAGCTTATGGGATGAAATGAAGAAAGAGTTTGAAAAACTTAAACTAATGGAAGAGGCAGTAGAAGACGGATTAGATGATTTTGGAGCTCAGCGGTTGGTGTTCAAGCACTGGGCGTGCGTATAGAATTAATAGCGACGCGCATACAAAATAATATTTCATGTAAAGCACCAAACAAGTAACCAAAATGATGAAACCAAGAAAACCACAAATGAAGTATGGCAAGCCTATGTACCCAAATAACTTGCGTATGCAGCAGATTCAGCAGCAACAGCAATACCTTCAGAACCAGGCCAAACGTTCAGAGCTCATGAACCACGACGTGGCCGAGGCCATGAATTTTCGTATGATTCTTTCTCAAACATTCACGCGGAACCAAGAGCTTATGGAGACAATACTAGAACGGAATGTTCCAATTCAAAACATTGATCCACCTCCGGCTTTTCCAGAGGCTCTGTTGTATAAAGCTGAAGACGTGACCAGCTTGTGGGTAGGCAATCTTGAGCGTGCCCAAGAGATTTTGGCCGAGCTAGAGAAAGAGTCCGAAGAAGAAGAGACACCAATAATCGATGACGAGTTTAAGCATCGTCAGGAGCTTCTCAGTAAGCTTCGTGAGTTGCCAAAAAACATAGAAAAAGTCGAGGAACTCGCTCCAGAAATCAAGACAATAGCAAAGGATTTTGCTAAACTGCGCGGGGTAACAAAGCAGTACTGTGGTCCCGGTTTTGTCAGAAAGCTGATGCCAAAATTGAGACCAAGCACCTACTCTGAGGCACCAGAGGGGTGGTACGAACAGCAAATGCAGATGAAGATTGCATTGCAGAAAAAACAAGAAGAAGAGATACGCCTAAAACAGGAGGAAATTCAAAGAAGAATGGCTCAACAAAACGCTCTTATGCAGAACCAGGTCAATCCTGGATACGGCCAGCAAGCACAGGTGCCTACAGATCCTATGAACTTTAACTATGACCCAACAATGGGTGGAGATTTGAATTCTGAGATTTTCAACACCGACTTTATGGACACCGGATTTGGGATGGGTGACAATGACTTTTTGAGTCAATTGTGAGTTTGAAGCATTGAACTGGTTCAAGTGGCTAAACGGTCATCAGCTGAATTACTTGGGTGTTGGCTCACAATATTTTTCTTTAGATGTTCTTGGTGTGTGTTCAAGACATGAATGTACAACATTAGGTTATATATGCGTCTAACCTGTTAGACTACTTGAAATTTCTGTTTTAATGTATAATAACGATTGTCTCGTAAAATTGGATGAATACAAGTAGTGCGAGAATCCTCAATACTATCACCAGACTCAGCATCTTCTATTATTTTTATAGTGTAGGTGTATATAGATTAGGTCACTATTAACAATTGCCTCACGTACACTTGAAGATGGTCCATCTTTCAATATCTCCAGTCAGTAAGAGTTTCAAGGTTCGAGCATAGCAAAGAATTCATCAAAAACACCCATCCTGTATCAAATAAATCTCTTTACATAAAAGCTCCTTAGATGTACATGCGTGCTCATAGCAATAAATTTAAGATATTCACAACTTCAGCACTTCGTACTTTCGATACTGAAAACATGCCAGAAAATACAAAGTCCCGTCTTCTAGCAATCCATAGTTCGGGTAAATACAATGACTTACATCCCGAGAACGCATTATCTCTTTATCACGAAAATAAGCGTTATCTTGAATTAACTTACCAGAATCTTTTTCTGACTCAAGGCGGCAAAAAGGATTTTTTTGATCTCACCGAGCTCCAATTCTACTTATCTTTGGTTACAGGTCATGATACAGATGCTAAACTCATGTTGGGTCGGTTAGTTGATGAGTTTGGTGGCGCTGAATCCTCCCAAAGAATCGCAGTTCTCAAGTCCATATATATCGAAGCCACAGTCGACCCACTGGAAAATTACACTAAAGCTGCCGAATTTCTCGCGGAAGTTCCTCTTTTTGATACAAAAATGGAGGTGATTCGTCGTAGAACATACCTCGGGTCTAAGATCGCCCCTCAAGAGTACATCAAAGAATTATTGATGTACTTGGAAATCAAGCCTAGTGATACAGAAGCTTGGTTTGAACTCAGTCAGGTTTATTTGTCATTTGGGAATTACACAAAAGCCATATATGCTCTCCAACAGATCATCCTTTGCACTCCATTTGCATACAACATTTATTACGAGTTGGGGTCGTTATACCAGGCGTATGCATACAAAATTCTTTATGATTTCAGTTCAGGAAATGCCCAAAAGCGTGACAATTTCAACTATAACCAGCCAACCGTCGATCGGTTCCACATCCAGCATCTGTTGGCATTGAAGCATTTCCTCAAGAGTGTTGAGCTCTGTGAGAGCTATTCAAGAGGATGGGGTGGTGTGTATGCAGTCACGAAACCATTGACATTCAAAAACAAGACCATTCTCACAAAGTTTGAGCCACTGAAGGAGCAATTTGAAAACCTCAATAAATTGGCTAAAAAGAAACTTAATCAAATTTTAGAAGGCGAATGGACCAATAAGGAAGACCAGGAAAACATCAGGTTGATTTTACAATCGTAAATATACGCCTCGTTCTATAACCATAACATGGCATGTTCACAGGTCGTATATTCGACATTCTCTGATGGAGGTTGCACTGGTGTACGTTTGCTTATATACTCGTATGAATAAGAGCTTCGGTCAATGTTTTAATGTATAGTTGTAGACACTAGCTGCACTTGAATCATGTTTCAATGCATTGCCGATGGATATTCAATTGTTTGAAATTATCTGACAGTGTCAAATCTGATGTATACATGCATCTTATTTGAGACAATCGTATTTCCAACCATGGCTGCTACAGTAAGTGGATAAATGATGACTGTAATTTGGGGTCGCTCATTATAATTTATTACTCTAACCTAGCATGCATGGCTTGTTAGGTAAAAGTAATAAATTGAAGAGAAACACCAACTAAATAACCGACATTCGTTGATGAAAACTTGTAGAGAACAAGATATAAGTCCACCCCTCACAAGCCATGCTTGCTTATTGCTAGGTTGTACACAGGACCAATGTTATTTATTTATGTTTACCTCTATCCCATTTAGGCACACCATAAACAGAGATGCGCCTAGTATAAGTAGCTTAGCGAGCCCATCATCCACGCACTGTGAAACATTATGAGCTTCGACACATTTTCTCTACAGAGTGTTGCACGGACCGCGCCCTTTATCCACGAGGATGCCTGTTTTTCTTCACAGCAGTCTGGTCAGAAAACTAGAGTGCTTTCGGAGATCACCAACAGCTACAGAAGTCCCAAAAAGAGCAAAAAAGCCTCATTTGCTACAAAAGTAACTTCTTCAAAGATAATTGAGAATCGTCCATTCTTGTCCATTCTTAGTTTCCCTCATACTTCCTTCAAAAGACCTACAGATGTCCATTTCTCGACCTCTGTTCCTGAGCTTTGGACCAATCTGGTCGCTGACAATGCTCTTCCGTCTTCAAAAACAGGCTCCGATGTCTTCACTATTTCCGTGCTGGGTATATCACTCGCTTCTCTCATGCAAGAGCAGGATACAGGCCTTACAAGCGTGAAGCGTTATGCCTATAAAAAAATACCTATGGATTCTGTTTTCTTCCATGAGGTTCTTTTCACGTCTGGTCAGCTCAATCAAGCATTTTGCAAAAGTTTAGAGGATATCTCTCTGTACTTCAACACAGAGATCTACATCTCCTCTAAGGATCCATTCACACACACAGAGAGTGAAGTCGCACTCTATGTCTTTGGAGAGGAGGCAAATGTCTTGTGTGCTCTTCTTCGTTGCAAGCTTTTGCTTGATGATGCTCGTGGCTTGAAGGTGCATTCAATGGATGTGGACATCAGTATGGTGAGCTTAGTCGCAGGCCAGCGTCTTGCAAACTTTAAGAACGTTATAAAGCAGACTGGCGTGTACATCTACATGCCAGAGCTCTTCTCGGACGACGTTTTCGGGAACAGTGCTAACAACAACCAGGTGTTCCTTTCTGGTCCTGAAGCACGAGTTTTGCACGCAAAGTATTTGCTTCGCCAGGTTGTTTCCTCTGCTGAAAAATCCGTCTACTTCAAGGACCTAAGAATTCCAAAGCAGAAGGTGGACTACATGCGCTTTTATCTTGCTGATGCTGTACGTAAGATCATGTACGAGAATGGCTCATACATCCAGTTTCCAGAGACTGGGGACCGCGTGCGTGTCCAGGCGTGCAGCGAACATCTTGTGGAGAAGACCTTGTGCGAGCTCATGACGCTTCTGAACACACTCTACGAGTTGGAGGTTTGTGTAGAAGGCTCTTTAAATAGATCTGTGTTGGAGCCGTGTCTTGAGAAGATTGCACAGACCGGTACCATGACCAGTGCAAAGTTGGGTCTGACTACCAGCATTAAGGTGTTTGGTCACTCTGCTGATGTCGTCGAGGCTCTTTCTCTTTTTAAGCTGCTTCACCAGGCGTCTGCTCAGGCTGATGAGCTTGACTTCAATGGTAGCTTGTCGAGCCTCACACATGCCACAAATAGCGCAAATCAATTCACTTACCGCTTTGCGATTGATATCTTGAACTCAGAACGCGACTTCATCTGTGGGAAGAAGAACGGCAAGCTTCTCAAGATCATGAACAACACATCCACAAGCATAACTTTTGAGGCTGCCAACGAATACTGCTTCAGAGTGCGCATCTCGAGCAACCAGGCAAGCAACTTGAATGCTGGCGTTGGTCTTCTTGAGATGGAGTTTCCCGCTGAGGCCGCCTTCTACATCCCAGAGATCTACCATAGACAAATCATTGGTGTCGGCGGAAACTTAGTGCAGTCTATCATGCGCCGTCACAATGTATTTATCAAGTTTCTGAATACGTTTGAGCTCGAACAGGGTCTTCTTAGTTTTGGTCGCTTTGACAACGTGCTCATCAAGTGCCCTAGGAAGAATGCAGCGAGCATTCCTAAAGTGCGTCGTGAGTTGGAGGCTTTGGTTCAGAACTGTCAAGAGAGCACTGTGAACTTCCGCTTGTCGGAGGATCAATACTGGCTTTTCTTGAACAACTTCAAGTGCTCCAAGGTAAATGAGATTGAAAAGGCCACAAACAGCTTCATTTCGTTTCCAAGTGTCTTTGGTGACCAGCTCGTTGATGTGCGTGCTGTGGACACACGCAGTGCTGTTGACGCGTTCAAAAGCCTTTCCAAAGAGCTTCCTAAGGAAAAGCGCTTAGATTTGAGTGTGCCTATTTCGAGTAGTTTCAACATCAGCAAGGTGATCAGTGCCTCAAATGAGGAGTTTGTGGAGAAGATTGTGATTCCATTCAGAATATTTTTGAATACTAACGTCAAAGTGGTGAGTGAGAGCAAGTTGATGTTGACATACTACGACCAGGGGGAGAATGCCAAAACAGCAATCGAGTGCTTGACCAAGTATTTGCGCTCTTATGACTTTAAGATCACACAGGCGGAGAATGTAGAGTTGGGCTACAATATTGTGGAGCCTAAGAAGCCAGCTTACAAGAAGCATAGCCACTCTCAGTCACTTAACCTTAATAACTATAAGCCTATGCCTTCTTACAAAAAGGCGTTCATGAGATCACCACCAACATACACATCTGGCCCTGCTGCTCAATTCTCACCTATCGAGTGCGAGGTGAGTGGGTTTGGCCAGATGACGAACTACCAGTTTCCAGAAAATGGGCTCAACGCGCCTTTTAACGCGCGCCAGCATTATGAGTTTAGATAGTATACCAGGTTCGGTTCATTTCGAGATACCGTGTATAAATATATTGTTTTGATACTGTAGAGGCTTGATTATTTCTACTTTGCATCGTGACCGCTGAAAATTTTGAGCTTCTTTATCAGAATTGTTTAGAAAGGTTCTATATAGCCGAATGTCAGTTTGAAGACTTAAGCGGTCCGTATACCGTGCTATGATTATTATGTACGCGTCGGTGAGCGTAAACATATGTTATGTCAACTCCAAAAACACGCATTTACATGGAAGACAAACTATTGGGTTGAGTTGTATTGTCCGTCAAGTTCTTATTTCATAAATTGCACCAATTTCACCCATCGGGTTGGAGTAATTACTTTGTCCAAAACATGCATCATGTAAATAAACAAATTAATTTCAAGTAAACACCAAGACACACACGCCAGTCGTGCACCAAAAACCTGCTTCTTCCTTCTAAAAGACCGATTTTCTCATGGACAACTTCTGGATGCTTCAGGCGTCCCAGAACGCTGAAACTCCAGTTGTTCCCGGCACGTCCACATGGATCTCTTCTGAGATGGCCGAGTTTAGTTCGTTGATTTGCCGTCAAACTGAGACGTTTGCGGCCTCTGTGGCTCAGGAATTGGAGTGGCTAAACGACCAGATGTCTGAGATTGCTAATTTTGATGGCAAAGATGGTCCTGACAAAATGACCCTCTTACTTAGATCTCCCTCCAAATCTCCATCCAAATCTCCATCCAAATCTCCATCCAAATCTCCTTACAGAAGCCGCACTGCTCTCGACGCTGAAAATAGAAACTACTCTAATTCGCTCCCACAAAAGAAAGCCCACAAGAAGTCTTCTCTTCTCATCAATCCGTTATATACCACCTCTCCAGAGAAAAATGACGAGAATCTCGATCCGCAAATCCCACACAAAATACTCGAGAAACCAAATAGGAGCTCGCATCAGTTTTCCGCTCTTCCGTCGCGCGCTCCTCTCATGGTGCCAAAGAGCCCTGCGCGGAGGATTAGACCCGCGTTGGTGGTTCACGAAGAGCGCTCCATATCCCCAACACGCACAGTCTCCCCAACCGGATCAATTTCTCCTATGAGATCTGCATCTCCTACAAGAAAGTTGGCTCGAACCATGTCCAGAAGTGTGTCCAAGGCTGCTTCCAAGGCTAGCAAGAGAACCGTCAAACCTAGTGGCTCAAGTGCGAGCTCTGCTCTTACCCTCAACTCAGCCACTACACTTGTTCCTTCTATTTCTAATGAGATCAACCAGCCAACATCACCTGGCATTGGTCACTATCTCTCGAGCGCATTATCCCGTGCTAAGAGTATCTTTAAAGGCAAAGAAGATGGCAAGTATTTGGCGCCTACTCTATCTAGCTCTGGAAGATCTACTGGAAGAGACCGTTCTGTGAGTCCTATACGAACTGTGAGCTCTGAAAAAAGACGTGCTAGTCCCGAGAGATTGGGAAGCCCTGAAAGAAAGAGGGCTGCTAGCCCCGAAAGAACGAGAGCTGCTAGCCCTGAGAGAATAGAAGAATATAGTCCCGAGAGATTGCCTAAAGTTAGGGAAATTAAGACGGGTGTGAAAAGTCCTGAAAAGGTGAAGCTTATCAACATCGATAGGGCAACTGTTGGGAAGGTAGTCAGCCCAAGAAAAATTGAGCGTAAAACTACAAGTCCAAAGAAGACAACATATCGCACGAGCCCTCAAAAAATGACAGGCTCTGTGAGACCTAGTCCCGAGAAGGATACCGGAAAAAGTAATGCTCTAACAGAAGCCAAACGGACTAGTTCCAAGGCTGATTTAAAAATCAAACCTAGAGCTCTTCAAAAACCTGTTTATAAAAGCCCTAAAAAGAACAGTCTGGATAAGGTTTCGGAGCTGGCAGCAAATCCTGAGACTTTTGAGAAAATCAAGCCCGTAGTTGGCGTTGGAATCCCAAAGCCTTTGGTTATAGCCCCTGTTTCTGTATTGCATCCTAAGAAGATTGACAAGCAACTAGTACAGAATAAGAGCCAAATACCAACGTCTCTTAGATCTAAGCCTTCTGCTAATAGTCCTCTTCGCACCGTCTCCAAACGGCGCTTCAGTGATGATGGCCCCCTTAGAAAACGCAAGAGTGGTGACTCTCCTAACGCGTCTTCGATGAAGAAAAAGAGTGACATCACTCGCCTCCTGTTGAAGAAAGCTGAGGGCCAGAAAACTCCTGCCCCAAAGAGTATTCCTAACCCATTTCATGATCCACAGGGTGTAAGCACTCCTAAATTTGGTGGATCTCAACTCATGAAATCGGCTTTGCTTCGGAGTGCTGCGACAGCTGATCGCCCAAAAATGATGTCTACACCAGGAGGCTCGCCTTATACTCCTCAGTTGCAGCTCAGGAAGTTCGCCATTAACAAGAGTCCAAAGACTGTGCTTCCGGACATCAATTCAGACTCGCTGGATGATGAGGACCCAAGTGTGCTTCAAAGTTGGGCGAACTCACCAGAGCTTAAGGCCACTTTGAAGAGTCAACAGAAAATGGACCCAGACAAGGTTTTTGGGCCAGTGGGGGCATTGAATATGACTGAAGTCTTTAGGGGGTCTGCAGACTACAGAGCAAAGTTTGGGGTGCGTTCGTCGTCTGCTCGGTGGGACCATAGTGACTTATTGACGCTGTGTGAGATTGATAATTACAAGAAGGAGATGGGGTATCAGTGATCCACTAAATATTGAGTGTAAAAACTTTTGTGTACTGTTTGAATTGTAGAATTCCTTAGTCGAAAAATTGCAAGTTGCTCGATGGCACATGTTCAAGATTTTATGATAGTCTGATTGAACTCAAGAAATTGATGAATAAAATTTAAAACTCTGGTTGGTATTTGATCGATCGATGATGTACAATGCGTCTGCGATAAGCACATAAATTCAAGCACGAAATCAGTGACACCACGAATCATTCAAATAATTCAAGAAATGTGTACATGGCCCCTCAATTTAATCATATCCTCTAACAGCTGAAAGACAAGTTTGTGTGCTGATCAGATCAGCTGCATGAATTGATGAAATTGATGAAAATAACCTACATTCATCCCACATATTCCTCTCTAAAAGCGCGCAAACACTTGTTTGCCTCGATATAAACACCTGGATCAACCGACATAATCCTGTGTTCGGTTTTACGTGGTTTTCTACTTAGCGGTTGTTAGAAGTATATGCTTTTATAACATGGATCCCCCTGAGATGGACTCGCGCGCCTCAGAGTTCCAACAGCGTGAGAGACAGTTTCGTTTTCTTCGGCAGCAAACATTCAAGCGCAATGCTCGTATTCAACGGATCCGACGGTCGAATGCGCTATATTTCTTCAATTTAGTGGCCATCTTTTTCCTTCAAATCGTGGCTATATACTTTTTCAAACGTGGCTTCCTTCTTCTGCGACTGGTTTTACCCAATGTCTCTAGACCCTCCGACGTTTCCTCTCTTCTAGATGTCCCTTCCCAAAGTGTCCAATTCTATGAAGAGAAATGGGGCAAGCCGAACGTGGAAGTAGTCTTTCACAAAGATAATCTTCTCATGCAGCCTGGAAACTTGTGGACCAAGCCAAAGTTTAAGAAGGCAGTGCTTCTTGTTATTGATGCTCTTCGCTTCGATTTTGTTCTACCTATAAACACTTCTGACCCGAACTACAACCCACACTATCACAACAACTTCCCAATTCTCTACAATACTGCGAAAGCTCACCCAGCCCACGCAGGTCTTTTTAAGTTTATTGCAGACCCTCCTACTACCACTCTTCAGCGTTTGAAAGGGCTCACTACAGGTTCTCTTCCAACGTTTGTAGATGCTGGAAGCAACTTTGACGGTGATGAGCTATTGGAGGACAACATCATTCTGCAATTTGCAGCCGCGGGGCGCAATGTGACGCTCATAGGAGACGACACGTGGGATAACCTCTTTCATCCACATTTGAGCGAGCTTTCGTGGCCTTACGAATCGCTCAATGTGTGGGATATACACACTGTGGATAATGGTGTATTGGAGCATCTCTTTCCGCTTTTGGATAAGGCAAATCCCGAAAGTGACCAGTGGCTGCTTATAGTGGGCCACTTTCTCGGCATGGACCATGTGGGCCACAGATACGGCCCGGACTGTGCCGAGATGGTGTTGAAACAACAGCAGATGAATGCTGAGGTTGCCGAGACTATGAATCAGCTCGATGACGACACTCTCTTGGTTGTCATGGGCGATCACGGCATGGACCAAACAGGTAATCACGGTGGGGACTCGAAACTCGAGCTCGAAAGCACATTGTTTGTTTACTCAAAGAAGCCGGTATTCCGGCCCGTGATTCACCGGAAAAGTTTGTTTTCACTTAGTGATATAGACTCATACTTTGTGGGCGTGGACCAAATCGACTTTGTGCCAACATTTTCGCTTCTAATGGGTATTCCAATCCCTTTCAACAACTTGGGTCGTCCTATACCAGAATTGCACGCTGGTGGAGACCGGTTGGAAGGTCTTAGAGAGCTGGTGAGAGCCCACTATCTTACGGTTCTTGCGTTGCAGAGATACAAGTTGGCTGTACTTGAGCAGCATTCCTCATCTCCTGTGGCTGATGAGCGTCTTTTCACCATGTTTTTGGAGGTCGTGCTGAAAGTACAGAAGATGAGTTCTGATGATCTCTCTGACGAGAAGTCGCTTCTTGAAGCTCAGAAACTTATGGTGGCATTCCAACGCGAAAGTCTCGAGCTTTTTCGCCACATTTGGGCAGAGTTCAACGGGGTATTCATCTACCTTGGGATTGGCTTGATGGCTGCATCGTTGGCTGTGCTTATACTTGTGGCAAAACTCATTCCTCTGGTGGTTTTTACACAGCTTGTAACGGAATTTTTGACCTTGATTGTGCTCATGTCTTTTCTCTGTATCATCACTTTCAATGCCACACACAAAGTGCTAGGGCCTATATTGCGTACTCTTGGGTTTGACACTGTCTCTGTGAACCTCTTGGCTGTTGCTGCTGGAATTGTAGGCGGTTTTATAGTGATAATCTTTGACCGTTATAGTGTATCGTGGCTCTTTAAACAGTTCAAATTTTTCGCAGGAGATTCTGATGCTGCGTGGTCTGCTGCTGCTTTGGGCTTCATAGCCATTGTGGAGGTGATTGCTTACAGTTCTAACAGTTTTATCATATTCCAGGACGGGATTCTCAACTTTCTTCTCTTGAACCTTGGGCTTGTGGTGGTGTTTGTGTTTGTACGTAGATACTTCAAACGTGACCCTGGTGATGTGCAAACGAACTTGCGCACAATTCAAGGAATAGTCCATGGCGTTTCTTTTGTTATTGTACAAAAGCTTGCTTCTCTTATCCGTACTTGCAGAGAGGAGCAGCTCAACCACTGCCCTAAATTGATGACGGTGACCCATGGGGCTTCTGCCTGTGTTACCACAAACACGTTCACGCTTGCTTCTTTAGGCTGGCTTCTCGTGGCATCATTGATCTTCCCTAATGTTTTGGAGCGCTTCCTAACTTTGGGAGCCAACCTGTATCAAAACTCGGCACGTTTGTGGATTGGCAAGTTTCTCAGGGCAGTCCTCTTTGCTAACTGGGTGTACTGGTTGGCAGACTATATAGAGGTACACCCTGAGTTCAACACAAAGTTCTTCAATCTTTCGTTTGAGTTTCTCAAAGCAGCAAAGCTCACGATTGCTCGTACCGTCATGGGGTGCTCTCTTTTGGCAGGTAATTTTGTGTGGTCCAAGGGACCATTATGTATAAAGTTGATACCTGAAGATGCAATAATGGACATGGACGAATTGGATGCTGAGAATGAAACTAAGATTGTGGGTATAGGCAACATCTACGGCCTGCTGTATCTTCTTCTTGTGCTCAATTTTTTTGGGGCAATTCTCATCACTAACAAGCCATACCTGTCTATTTCTTTGATGCTTCTTGTTTACCAAATCTTCAATACTGTGGAGCTCTTGGACATTTTGGAGCTTCGTAGCAATATGATCGGGCCTGTGGTTCTCAATATGTTAGGCTACAGTTTCTTTTATGCCACCAATCACCAGGTTACCATCAGTCTGATCAAGTGGGAGCTTGCTTTCCAATTAACTGATCTGATTGTGTTTCCATTACTGGAAATTCCTGTGATTCTTAATCTGTTTGGGCCATTTATCATTGTGGCTTTGTCTGTTGTGCTTATCACAGTATGGAAGATCCCTCCTAATGCAAAACCAATCAGTCTCCTTTCAAAGATCATAGTCAATTGTTTGACATTGTTGATGTCGCAGACTATTATCACTTTGAGCAGTTTGTTCTTCACAAACTGGTTTAAGCGGCACCTCATGGTGTGGAAGATCTTTGTGCCTTGTTTCATCTTTAACTCTTTGATATTGATAGTGGTCAACGCGGTGACCATATTTGTGGCTTTCTTTTTTGGTGTGACCAAATTGGTGCACCAAATCAACCGAATCTTCGGGAAATAGCATTTGTACTCTACTCATAGTTATGTTGGATTTATCTAACTCAATGCATGGTCTCTTTCTCTAGTAATCAACATTTATATTGTATCGTCTACTTGACTGATTGACTTGCCCTCGTATTTGGTCTGTCTCTATTTACTATACGAAGAGCACGTTCTCGACTTCCAGTCCATTCTGCCGTATTTCTTATAATGACTATGCTGGCAACAGCGTACAGCAGAATCAGCGCAACCAGTCTTTGTAAATTAGAGTATACAAGCAAAATATCGTTAAATATTATAAAATTTGATGATTCAACTATATTTCAATTAAACTTGATGCTTTAAATTCTTCCTCTGATAGCATGCATGAAGCCCGTCTAGGAAACCCGTCAACTTGAGACTTGAGAGAAAAAGGCTGGATGTGTGTATTTAAAAGAATGGAGAATCCTGACATGTACACAACCATAGAATGCATCTTCTTGCTGCCGTAACCCTTGTACAATGCGTGTTTACACTCACTGTCTCTGAGAACTTTGAGCTCTTCAACGTGAACGATATCAGCAGCAATACAGAAAACACTCTCGTTTCTTATCCAATTGGATCCAATGGTGAAGGGGACGTTGTCTTTGGAGACTCAAAATCTCCTTTGACGTTCCAGATAGACTTCAATGGGTTTGTGAAGGTGTCTGATACAGAGTATCTCAACGTTGATACAGATAATAATAACAAGATTGTTGTTAGCGACAAAACTGATGAGTCCCACATTTTTTTCATCACACTGCATCAGCTACACTTTGACCAGTACTTTGTTTTTGTTGCTTGTCCTGATGGGTCAGAATACTCGCTTTATGTGGGCAATGACAAAGACATCTGTAACAACGGCGTATTGGTCAACTTAAGGCCAATTTCTACTACTTCGGGTAATGCACTCGAGCAGTATGTCCCTGACATTTTAAGAACTTCTCAAGGGGTAGCTATAGCTGCTGGTTCTTCATTGTCTTACACCATTAGCGAAGGCGGCTCTACCACAACTGCTGATATCCAAGAAAACACCGGTGGAGCTATTTCTGCTAGCACCACAGACTCCTATTCTGAAAACACTTCTAACGGCAAGTCTTCTGAGACAGCAGACACTGCGACCAGCTCTGATGACTCGACAACCACCGTTTTTGCTGTCGAAGGTTCTGACATCATCAGTGTTTCCAAATCGTATAGGCTCTCTACATACCTCAGCACAACCCGTGTTCCTGTGACATCTACATACACCAGTAAAAACAAGAACACCGTACTTGTTGTTACCACTGTTCATACCACCCTCTCGCAGTCTGACTGTGAGTCTACAATCTCCACCATCTACAATATGGAGACCAAAACGAACTCGCATTTCACATCTTCTCTTATTCTCTCTGTCCCAACCAGCGAGTTTACTTCACTTTCTTTGCTTACGACTCGTCTTCATAATACCACCTCCAGCACCTCTACTAACGATGCTGTTCCACTTTTGGTAGTCACAGAATCTGAGTCTACCAACTCCATAACGTCCGGTTCTGCATCCAGTACTGGGCTTATCACTATAGTCGCCACTTCCTCTGCTTTCAGTTCTTCCGGTTCCAACTCTTCTGGAAACGGCTCGAACAGCACAAGCAAGTCCTTTAATAATGGTGCTCAGAACACGCTTGTTCTCGGTTCTACAGTTCTCGGTTTTCTCTGTGTTATGTTGATGTGAACTATAACCCTACACATTTATTCCCTATATACTGTCTCTTTATTGCATGCGTTTCCTATATTTATTGTAGATCAAGGAGCAATACGAACCATCTCGTAATCTCCCTCTGGTTCATCTCTTCTGAACGTAATTCTATCATGGAGCCGACTAGGTCTTCCTTGCCAAAATTCAACCTCAAGAGGAATAACTCTGATGCCACCCCAAAACTCAGGACAAGGTACAGTCTCTTTACCCTCAAACTTCTTTTCATTCTTTGCAACTATCTCCTCGAGTTTTTCACGTGAAGCAATAACCTGGGATTGAGGACTGGACCATGCCCCCACTTGGGACCCACGAGGTCTAGTTTTGAAGTATGACTCGTTCACCTTTCTGGATGTAAACTCAACTATGCCCTCAACACGCACTTGCCGCTGGAGTTTCTTCCAGAAGAAGTTGAGGGCCACGTGTTTGTTCGTGCGTATGTCGTGGGACTTTTTGGACTGATCCCAGTTGGAGAAAATGACAAATCCCTTGTCATCCAATTCCTTTAGTAACACCACTCTCGAGGAAATACGTCCCGAAGGTAAAGAGGCCGTAGAAAGGGTTACGGATTCGGCGATATCCTCTTCTTTAGTGGCCTCTTCATACCACTTTTTGAACTGGAGAATTGGATCTTTTTCAACTTGCGATTCCTCAAGCTTGAACTTGTCGTACTGGTAGGTCTCAGGAGCAACTAGTTAGTAAGAGCAGGAACAAGCTCAATTCAGCTGTACATACAAATCAACGGTGTTTTTTCGGACATTGTGTAGCGGCGTAAGAGTCTGGGAATTGAAGATTTAAGAAAGGCTCGCATTGAATGCGCATGATTATTTTATAAGCGTATACAGTGACTCAACAAACATAAACACGATATAAATGCTCCTCGGTATAAACTTTGTATACCTTTCTGTATTTTTTTCTCAGATTATTCAATGTTATGTTACTTACGAAAAGCTCAGCAATTACGACGTGTACATGAGCACATTAGAGTACATTAGATTACAATCACCATCATTATAGACACTCTAAAACTACAGAAATTCGTTTTTGTATGCTTCTTAAGCTCTCCTCTGCCTGTATCAGCTCCAAGAATTCTTTTAACCCAGCCTTCAAATGCTCACAGCAAGCACTGTCAAAATACACCAGGACCTTCTTTGGCTCAGAGAACTTCATAGACCCAATGAGGAGACCATAATAGCCCGAAATGTGTGTCTCATTTTCTAAGCTATCTGCGGTCGTCTGTAATCTGAGAAGTGACCGGAGAGAAAGAAGATTCAGGCCCTCACACAAAACATCAAAACACTCTGGGTCTTCTATAACATTTACCAAGTACCCAAGAGAGAAAAGCTCAAGATTCGGGCTGATTTTCAGCGCCTCTGAGAGCCTTTGTAGCTTTTTGATGCTTGAAAGAGAAGATATAAGAGGAGTCACAAGGCTTTGACTATGCACAGCACTGTACAAGTCCTGAGAAGGTGAGTTAAGCTTATTGTAGTTTGAAATCAAGGATATGCGAGCTTGTAAAGAACACATATAGCAATTTAGTAGAAGCACAACTTTCTCCTTGAGCTCGCCTGAGAGAAGACGCACCATGAATGGATGGTCGCAAAGGATAGCAAGAACAAAAGACTCCAAATATGAGAGTGACTTGAGTACTTTGATGAAGGATTTCACGTTTTTAGAAATAAAATTCACTATGTTCACGTCGCTTTCCCTTGAAACCCCTTGAACGGTATAATATACATTGAAGTTGAGCAGAGTTTGTAGCTGGTTCAAAATTAGAAGTTGTTTTGCACTCTCATGAGTGGTTATCCCCTCAAATCCCTTTGAGACGAAGTTTTCAGTGAAAGAAGACGCAATATCACAGAGACTGATCATTAAAAGTGGCTCATAGTTGATGCTGATTGCCTCACAATATGGGAGTGTTACTATAGACAGATTGAGTCTTTTGAGAACGTTGATGGCCATTGTCTGTGGAGAGAGAAATGCATGGGTAGGAGTATTCTCTGGGAATTTTTGGCTCAAGACCAAGCTTAAAAGCTCTACCAAAGAGGCCTTCGAGATCTTTGAAAGCTTTGGTTTAAAGGCTTCTGTGAGCAGCGAAAACGAGCCATTTTCAGTAATCATATTCAAAAGCATTGTCTGGAATTGAGAGAAGATCTTCTCGCTCAGAACCACCAGAAGCGCAGCACGGTTCATTTTTTGGTCCGAGAAGAGCTCATCAAAGATGATCCCAAAACAGAGCTGAAAAACTGGGTCTTCAGTGTTGGACAGAAGAACAGCATAAAGCTCAGGAGGAAATTCTGTAGATTTGAAAGAAATGGAAAACAGCAGTTCCTTGTCATCACCCTTTCTCAATAATTTTTCACACAAATCTAATAATGATGACCTCTTTATGTGTACGCTATTTCCAGGAGTAAGCGAGGATAGTATATAGCTCAAAGTCTCGGAAAATTCAGACGGCAGGACCATAGAGAAAGATTTCAGACCCAGAACGAAATCAGATTTTCTTGTTTTTGTTCTTTTGAGAGTTCTTTCTATTTTCTCAATCTTCTCAATAGAAGTAGCTGAAACGACATCTGATGACGCAGAAAATGCCGGTGCTACTAAGCTTACAACCTCCGACTCTTCGTCATCATCAGTTTCTAAGAGCGAGTCATCCCCATACTCTTCGTTATCCTCGACATGTAAATCATCAGCTAATGCTTCTAAAGATGTGAGAGCATTGGACACCCTCACAATCGGCCTTCTGGAGAAATTGTTATCTGCAAGGTTTCCTATAATGCTCCATGCGTCAGACTCCGCTCCTAGGCTATTTTGCGTGGCCTCTGGAGTTTCCCTTGGCCCAAGAGGCTTATCGTTATACACGACATCTTCGGCAAAAGAAACATGGAGATTCTTCTTAATGGAGCCGGATGTTTTGAGAATCGAATCCTGTGAGTGTTGGATGCGGGGGTGGAACATAGGGCTCGACTCTTTTGGTTTCTCCTTGAATAAAGGACCTAATTCTTCTTGAGTGATTTTGTCAAAAGGGAGCAGCTTGTGAGTCTCTATTTGAGCTTCTATACGAGGCTCTTCCTTTGGTGGTGGAACGCTTTTTAATGGTGATGTTGGCACTATAAGCTTCTCTTTAGGGTTTATTATTTTCGTGTTTATGGTGTTTTTTTTCAGCCTTTTGAACATTCCCAGCTTCACAGAAGCACTCACTGGTGCTTCAGACTCATTCTCTGTCTCTGCTTCCAACAAAAGTGACCTTTTAAGCACCTTTTGATCAAATTCCAAGGAGATCTCAGAGAGATCCAAGGAGCTTCTACGAGCCGGCTTATGAGGCTCTGGAGAGAATTCGATTTCTAGTGGGAAGCTTCCACTAAGGCGCTTGTTTTTGGACCCGTAAGACCTTCTTGTGGGGCGTAGAGCGTAGCTCATTTTCGCTGGGTGTAGACGCGTAAAATGTAAATAAGCAGACGCGTAAAAATTATAGAAACCAAATGAGCACTTACACCGTCATGTCGTCACCCTCAAAATAAAATCAGTGTCGCTCGCGCGTGGCAATGCCATCGAGTTTGCGAATTTGAAACGGAAAATTACAGTCTACAGTCAAGTCAGGGTTGAATCAGTTTACGCACTCTTCATCGAATCAACAAGTAAATATAAGCATAATCGGCAAAAATGGAACTATTGAAATATGCTGTTTTCATCCTTACACCTCTTTAACTCGGCTTTCTTTTCTTTTCCGAAAAAATCGGAATTGAACAAATCAGGGACACTGATTGCATAAATGGATATCTGCCAGATGACGCATTTCTACTGGCTGTTCGACTCAAAGCTTTGCATAATAAGATCTTTGTATTATAACTATAACATAGTAAAAATGCTTTCTATATTTGTAGCATTGGCTGACAAGAAAGCTTGCAACTAGCAGTGATAGTCCCCTTCATAATAACCCCTTCGTCATAGTGATAGACTTATGATCCGCATTCGAGAGCATCAAATGGTCTGGAACAGTGAACTATTTCACAATCTGTAAGGACTTGTGTTTTCCGTGTTTCTTTAGTGGTAATGATTTACAATGCATGCACATTCGTTTCATCATAGGAATAAAATTTGTGTGGGAAATGTCAAAATCCGACATAAGAGTGTAATAATATTGAATCGGCATAGATGAAGTCGTCAGTGGGCAGCAGCAGCGATTTTACCATTTATGAGGTGGACTACAGTCAGAGTATAGAAGACGATGATGTTATTCCTCTGAGCTGTGACGAAGAGAACGCTATTACCTTTCAACTTCCTGGTGTTATGATAAGACCTGCAATAAAAGACGAAAGGGAATCATCGCAATTGAGCACAGTGTACTCTCAGAGTCAAGATGGGCCAATAATTCCGATCTCTAAAGGAAAGCTGTCTGTTATAAGGCCTCAAAGAAAGTCTCTGGGACTAATAGAAGAGTATCTAGATGGTACAAAAACTCGTGACAAAGAAATGAGAAGTGCTAAAGATATTGATAAAGATAGTGATGAAGACAATGATACAGATAATGAAGGGGGTGAGGATGATGGTGACTATGATGCAAATAGTGTTCCTGACAATGTTGCTGATAAGGATAATATAGATGTAGAGTCAGATTTAGAAAGCAATATTCTTAAAGATTATGAAAAAGAGGCTGACCCTTGCTTAGATTCTGAGCTCGCATCTCAAGAAACAGTTCTAGTTGATTCTGAGATTGTGAATAGCCTGACAGCTGATAAGCCTAAACCAAAGAAACAAGATGAAACTGGTAGCAAATCTCGCCAACAGGGCTCTCAGAAGTCTATTGCAGATGATGATCTTGGGAATGTGTCTGAAAACGTGTCCGAGACATCTCAGGAACTGACACAAGAGGCTGTAATTGAGCCCAGGGCGCAACCCAAAAATGTGACACTAGATTTCAATAGTGCCCACAGGTCTCCCTCGCAGCAGGCTTCACTTTCCAACTCTTTCCGTGAACCTGCTACGGACGCTGATTCGAGAAGAGCCACTACAAAAAAGACCTTCAGTGAACTACGAAATCCACATAAAGATTCCCAATCCAAGCCGACCCAAGTTAAAATAACCAACAAGGAACATACTGAGCCAGCCAAAGAATCGCTGGGAATTTCCAAGGAATTAGAAAAGCCTGAGCCTGCAAAGCCCAAGCAAGAAACCACAAAGAAAAAAAAGACTCTTGCAGACCTCTGCTCCTTCCGCTCGGCTAAGCGATATAGAGTGGGCCTATCTAGAAAAGTTGATAGTCTTCACACGAATTTACGAAAGAAAAATGTATAATAGCTAATGAGATGCAGGATGATTGTAGGCTTGATGAGACAACACTCAAAAAGATATATGTATAGCGCACCAGAATTTAAGAAAATCTTTTACTTTGATAAGTCAAAATCTCAAGATTACATGCATATTCCAAAGACCTCTCAAAGTGTCCTGTAGTGCTTAACTAACCAACCTGCAAAATAAATTTGAAATTTTTCACTCCAAACGCACACCATGGATGACACAGAGAGAGTGACTCTGCGGTTGTGGCGCGTGAACAAGACAGTCAAGGAGATGGTACGGGACCGTGGATACTATATCCCACAAGAGGAGATCGACGTTTCTTTGGATGAGTTCAAAGCAAAGATTTGTGATGCGATGGGCCAGCCTCAAAGAAAAATGATGTCTTTCCAGGCAAACCCTCTCCCAGAGGCGTCTGAGAAATATGGCGACCTCGGGCCACTCTTTGTTGACTTTTGTGATGAGGTAGGAACCATCAGTGTGGATATAATAAAGAGTTTTTGTTTGCAGGTGAGCGAGAAGAACATCTCCACCGGCATCTTCATATACCAGGACGGGATCAGTTCTTCAGCCCACAAGATCATACCGACAGTGGAGCCTGCGACCATCGAGACTTTTAAAGAGAGTGACTTGATTGTGAACATCACTCGCCATGAGTTGGTTCCAAAGCACTTGCGTTTGTCTACCCCAGAGAAAACGGAATTATTGAGTCGTTACCGTTTGAAAGAGAGTCAACTTCCTCGTATTCAGCGTGAGGACCCTGTTTCACGGTATATGGGTTTGAAGAGAGGACAGGTTGTGAAGATCATCCGGCGGTCTGAAACGGCTGGCCGGTACGCCAGTTACAGAATCTGTTTGTAACATTGTACGATAGCAAAAGCACAGGTGAAAGTAGCACGACGGGACAGATGTGTAGTACCTAATGCATAAGGTATAGTAGGTATTCTAATTCATTAGCAATAGAGTATTGTAGAAGAAGTTGCGTTGTTTCGATCTTGCTGTTTAACGATAACATTTTTTTTTAACTATCATACTACATTTCGGGTTGCTTATATCGAAAACTAGCTTAGCGACCTTTCACCGTGATGCTAGCCTCGCTACATAACAGGATGGATGCTTTGTTACACTCTGTATGTAATCAATGCACGTTGAAGTACATCTTTTGACAATTTGGCGATTCTTGTTATTTACCATAACAGTGCAGGGTCCAGGTGAAATATTCCTTGTTTATTTTCAAGCACAAATTTTCTCCTCCAATGGCACCCAAAAAAAGCTTGAACCTCGAGCAACACTACGGCCCCTTCCAGGCTGGCGATCTTATCCTCGCCAAAATGCAAGGCTACCCGTGGTGGCCCGCGTTCGTATGTGTTTTGATATTTTTGAAGTGTTCACAATACAATACTAACCAGATTGCCAAATACGAGCTTGTTCCACGCAAGGTATTTCTGCAACGCAAGGGAAAGGAGCAGATACCTGTTGTGTTCTTTGACGAGCGGTCGTACGGCTGGCATCGCGAGAAGGACATCAAGCCCCTTACGCTTGAAGAAGCAGAAGAAGCCTTGCAATTGTTGCGAGAGAAAAAAGGCGACTCCAAGTTGGTAGCCTGTTATAAGCAAGTAGCTGGTGGTTTCACGTATGAAGACTACTGTGAAGATGATGGAGAGGAAAACCACTTGTATGGCGACAGGCCTAAAAATGGGCGCAAGCGTAAAAGCGGGACTCCTAAAGTTGAGTCTGCCGATGAATACGATACCACAGAAACAAGAAAACGTCATCATATTCAAAAGTTCGAGGATAAGGACCATGAAGAGGCCTGGCTGTACCGGTATCTGCTTCAGAAGGGGTTGATACAGCACAAGACGACGGTGCTGAAAGAAGAACTTGAGACTGGGGCCGCCACAATGACACTCTTGGAAATTTTTTCTGGCGAGGGCAGGGTGACGTTGGACGTGTTGCGCAGCACCAAAATCCATAAGGTGTTACGAGAGATTCTCAAGAGGGATTTTCTTGGGCAGAAGCCTTACAACCTCCATGGGCGCAGTAGGACGCTCTTGAATGCATGGAGTGACTTGGTGGAAGAGCTTAAGAAAGATAAGCATGGGGCCGACCACAGCAGGGTGCTGAGTGTCGCTGGGAAATGAAGCTACGAATCACTATAAATTGTACACTATGGATCTTGCAGAAGTGTAGCTGAAGCTTTGGTTATCAATTGGCTATTATTTCATGTGTTAATACTGTTCTACTTATTTCGTGATGATAGGTGCTTGATTAACCGCTACACGACAAAATATATTTCTATGGATACCTTAAACACATCATGAGATTGCTACTTGACCAATTATTGCTATCTATGACAGCACCGTGCAAAATTTTCACATGCCCCCATGTCTTCCCTACTTAATTGGAAGTTTCCCCATAAGTTCTCCGAACAACTGTTTCACTTAAAGCGAGTTTAGTTAACTTACCTCTTATGAACTATACCGAGTCTGCCCTCACCCAAAACAGCATTGATGTGGTGTGGCATCTTGCTACTATCGGCAGCAGATCTTCGTATCGAAGACTCCAGAAACGCGATATTGTACGCATACCGATCCCCGCTGTTTGCGACACGATTTCTGCGGAAACGAGCGCGGACTCTTCGTCTCTTCGTGTTTCTCTGAGTCTTTTGTATGGCGTAAGTGTTGCCTACAAGCAGAAGATTGAGTACATTTATGCTGATACCAACCACGTCAAACGACTCATGCTTAACGCGCGTTTCCACGGGAGGTTTGGACGCCTCTTTCTGACAGGAAATAGCGTAGTTCTCCCGATTGATGCTTTTTTAGGACTGACCCGTGTTGCTCATAAATCGGTCTTTCTACAAGATGACCAGGCCTTCGACATCCAAAGAGATTTAGGCCCTGGCCCCTTGGCCCTTGAGGATGACCAGAAAACCCCTCAGCCTGGGGATGATGATGGTGTACTATCCTTGGTACACACCCCATCTGACACGTTAGCCATGCAAAATGAAGATCTCGAGGACTTGGTTTTTGATGATGTTCTCGATTTCGACAATGCCGGATTCGATGATGATGGCTTAGACAGTAGAGGACTTGACCTTGGCTCTCTACTGCCTGTTCACTCAATCCGGCCTAATCAAACTGAACAACACGAGGATCCTCTTCTCCCTATATTCGAAGGCATAAATCTCCACCTTCCAGTCCCAGAGCCAATTGCTCCTCAAGCCAAACGAAGAGCCCTTTCTGGAATTGCCCCAAAAAATTCAAACGGTGGTCTCAGAGTACGTGTAGACTCTCAAACGACCATGAATATGAGAACGCGTAACTCCCTTAACTCAGGGCACTCGCTGTCTTTGAGCCAACACAGCCTCATGCGCTACGCACGACGCGTTGCTGCTTTGGGCCGATACGACCACATATCGGCAAGCGGTCTCTCTGTAGGTTTGCGTGACGTATTACGTGGTCTGCGCTTATCTTACGACCCTGTATATATGCGCTCTTTGCGTGTACAGAGCGCACTGCAAGAGAAAACCGGTCTCAGCTTCTCGGATATTGAAGTTGGTCGGCATCGCTCCAGATCAAGTTCTCTCAGTAGAGATCTTTCCGGTATGGGCTTGGGACGGTCTACGCCTGAGATCGGTCGAAGACTTGGCTCAGAGCCCGATTTCGAGTCCCCCATGCAGGACGACTTTGATATGCCCAACATAGATGAGGCGCCGGAAGATGGCTTTGACCTTTCCGATAACAGACTCAGCATCGACGTGCTGACGGAGTCGCCAAGACGCAGAAGTAGCCACTTGCTTGATGGTTTTCTAGGTAGAAAAACAGTATACAAAGGGTTTACTCCTGTCCCTGAAGAAGGTGACCGCTTGGATCATCAAGCCCAGGGGTTCTACAACTTTTTACACAGGTTGCTGTTGTCTGAGGGTGTTGTTTATCTGGGTGAAAAGGTCCCACCAGACCACGTACCAGGCTATCTTGCGAGACTAGAGGAAGGCAACTCTCTCCGAAGGGTGGTCTTTAGTGAGGCTGTGCCGGCAAAAGCCGGAGACAGTGCGACCCAAGAACCGTGTCACCGATCTACAGCAGCAGCATCGTTTTTGTGTGTGCTACAGCTTGCGCTGAAACGCAAGGTGGAAGTTATCTCTGAGCAGGGTATGTGTAAACCTAGCGAAATAGCAATTTTTTATAATCTGGTTGGGGTGTGAGATAGCTAGCTCTTATATTTCACTAATTAATTTGCATTGTTTTGTAGGTTACGGATTTCTTGTAGAACGTATCTAATGGCAAGCCAACGATCGTGCTTGAACTGATTTTGTTCCACAATAGCCATTATTAATCCATGATATCCACACTGAAATCAATATAACTTACTACCTCTAATTTAAGCTTGTGCCGGTCGGCTATAAATATCTGCTCTACAAATAATCAACTCTATAAATTAACGCCGCCCTCTGAGGCGACAACTAGCTAAGGAAGTAAATAATGTACAAGCCGTCCGGCCAAGGTATCCTAATCATCATCAAAATAACACCCGTAGTCTGCTATTTCCGTCATTCTGCACAGGTTCGTCATCGCTATCACTGTCGTTATCAGGGTTTGCTATCGTCAAACCCATCATTGTTGGGGCGGTGTAGTTGTGAATCGAGCCATCGTCGCGCTCCATATTGCTTGCTATTTCGTCATCCACAATCATCCCCCGTGATTCGAACGAAGCAAAAGAGTACCGGCCTGTGCTACCTGTGGCGCTAGATGAGTTTCGTGTTAGACTGGTGGCTTGATTCTGTGCCATCTTCTCTGCGTAGTATCCGTCCGACAGTGCAGATGTGAACAGGCCCAAGGTTGCTTCTGAGCCCTGCTCATCATCATGGCCCGTCAGGCCCATACGCACAGGACAAGTCAGATCACGTCCAGTCAGACCCATACGCATCATCCGGTCTGATCCACCAAGGGCGTCATCCAATCTGCGCTTTGTGGAAGGCTTAGAGCCTAATGATCCTGTCCTTGGGCTGAATGGATTGGCACCGTAAACAGTCCCAGAGTGCGACAAGTCAGTGTTTTTAGAGGCCATCGTCGCAGCGATGATTGCCAAGTCACGTTGTTTCTCTTCTTCGTCTTTCATCTTGACCCTACGTGTGTAGTACCACACCAAAAAGCAAATGAGCGAAATACCGGCAGAAGCTCCGACAACACCACCAGCAACCTGAGATTTGATCAGGGTACCTCTGGAGTCCACAAGCGTGACCGAGGACAGAACCACGTTGCCTGCTGTCCGGGTAAGCTCTACGTCATCACCTTTAGTTGTAAGAAGGACTGCCGAAGTGATGGTGAGCCCATTCTTCACGTACTCCAGGTTCGATGTGATGACAGTCTCGCCAGAAGAGAGAGACGTGGTTGCAGAGCGATGCAGATGCAGCAATACACTCAGGTTGGTTGTTGAGGAGTACGTAGAGTTGTACACAGTGGCCAGCGCAAAGTCCAGCGTGGAACTTGGCAGAACCGTGATAGTACCAGAGAGGGAAGAGGAGGTCGTAAGAGTGGAGAGACTCGAGGAAGAAGTCAGCAGACTTGAAATTGTGGAAGACAGACTCAGCAGACTCAGACTCGAGACAGAGGTGTCGGAAAACACGGCAAAAAAGCCGTTGCCTCCACATGATGGGTATGACGAGCCTGTACAGTTGGAGTTACAATTGCCGTCGGAGACTGGAGAAGAGAGAGGTACCAGATCTCCACAGTAGCACCGGGAGCCATCAATGACACCCATATACTTGGAGCCTGCACAAATGGAGGAGCACAGGTCGACAACGTTTATAGGGTACAGGTTCTTGAAGGCGAGGGACACGCCAGTGTTGGCAAAGCATCCCGAGTAGGAGAAGTCTGCCACCACTAGATGGACCAAAGCCATCAAGAAGAGTAGGGTTTTCATGGTAAAGAGTGTACTGGTCAATAACAAGAATGCTTTTTCTGGTATCAGTTCATGGGGTTGACAGGCGAAAAGAGTGACAGCCTGGATGGGTTGTTTGGATGAGAAGATTTGCGAGAGCCTGGCTTTTTTTGCTTTCGGAGAAAAAGGAGACAGACAGGGTAACGCGTTTTAGCTAAATCCGGTGAAACAGGTTACCGATTTGGGAAGAACTAATAGTTGTTGTCGAGCTGTTGCAAGCAGGGGGTTCGTTGGTTAAGAAAACGAGTGAAGAAAGAAGGGTTGGAATTTAAATAAACCCAAAATTCCCTACATATTCCTTAGGACTGGACGGCGGAAACGGCGTCCTCATAGCGGAAATATTAATGCACGAAACGCGAGGGCCTGCAGGAACGTGCATGGGCACTCCTTTTCTGCGGGTGTACTAAAAGTACAAATTTTGGGGTTGACACTGTAGATGTTGAAACCAACGGTGCAACAAGAGCCGCTAATTATGTTTTGAGTGGCTCAAAAAGGTGATTTCAGATATTCTGGTTATTTTGATGGTTAACTGATTGTTGCACCGTTTTTCTGAGATGATTATTTTTTATTTTCGGCAGGTATTGTCTTGTACAACAATAATAGATCGATGCCTCGATCACATCAATAGATTACTATAAAGTAAAAAGTTGTAGTTATCTTTCAAATCAAAAAGCTCTATAATTTTGGAATTAACGCTCGAGCGCACAACCTCTTTTCTCGTTTAAGATTCAGTTTAGGCTTATTGCTTTATCTTTGGTTGTGACATGCGTCGTTCACCATCAGCCAAGAAATTTATAAATCTTGCTAAAAGAGATAGGTCTGATTTATGAGCACGTTGGAGCACTGAATCAAAGACATTAAACCATAAGCTATCGCTCTAGCATTTTTGTTGCAACGCGAGTTCCATCGAGGCTTATAAGAAGGGATGGGATGCTTACAGGATCTAGATTTTTGCAAGTTTGTGGATGCAGTTGGATTATAGATAGCTATAATAAACACCACATAAAGTCTACCGTATTATAAAACAGCTGCTATATGTTTCATTTCTGGTTTTCAAATGGAAGATTCTTGTACTGTTTTTCTCGTCATACGCACAAATCTTGTGAGCATGCACCTGGTGTTTACTCTAGATAAGAACAGATATATATACAAAGTTAAATATATATAATTAAATATTGATACGGTTTTGTTTCTTTCTCTGATTATTTTCTACTTTCTATGGTTAAAGCTTAAACCTTCTTAGACTCTTTTAGAGTACTTTTCGCTTTCTTTCAAGAAATGTGCAAAACTCACAAAAAAAACATAAAAAAATGGTGCTACAACTGTTATTTAATCAAAAAGTTTTCTCAAAACATGCTCTGTCTACTCAAAAATGCTAACATAGATTCCTTACTTTTATATGAGCTAAAATATCCTTGGAAATCTTTCATATATACGAAAATACCTAATGGTGTACTGATGATCCACCACACCAGTAGATTACATTACCTCGCCTTCTTGAGTTAGTTTCGAGGAGGTGAGCTATTTTTAAATACTGAAAATGACTTGAAATGTTCAACGAAAATCACTAACATCATAACTTGCTCGCCTTATTGTTCAACAGCTCAATCTTCGGTATAAGGTGCAGTCCACAACACCACACTCACACCTTTGTAATTGCTAAATCCTTACATAGCTGGTTATGTGTTCTAGTACAGAAAAGTGCTTTTTCATTAAGAAATTACGTTCTTTCTTTTAGGTTGTGCTACAAGTTCAAGCGTTCCACAATTTGACGGGCTGAGCCAAGACCTTCAATTCAACGATTTTGTCAATTTACTGATCCGTGTACATTTAAATCTTCCATATAAAAATTCACTCAAGCAGTAGCTTTATATTCTAGGTAATAAACTGGATTAATCCCGTCAAGTGTTTTGTTAGTTAGTACCCTACAGAGACTGCCAGCATCAGTTGGGATTTACGTCTTCTGAACTTGGCATAGTTATAGATCGTATCGCAATTGTAGACATTCCACTGAGCGCTCGAATGTTCCCAAAATACAGATCGGATCATGTGGCAGGCTTCTTTATGCATGCATAGACGAGGTCAAAAAATGATAGATAACATCTAAAAACCAGGAAATTAAGCCAATAAAAAAAAGGGAAAATCACTGAGATGCTGATATTTATACATGTAGTCAGTGCAGCTGAAGAAGCAAAATCAACAACTTATATATGCAAACATTCTTTGGGATGGATCATTGGGCTGGTTGGATTATTGGGCGGATCTAAGCCAGCCTCTTCGGCAGCCTCTTAGACGGGCTTTAGAAGTATATAAGTGGCACCGTCTACTTATTTACCACAACAATTGATACCCATGTTGAGTCTTTTGCTTATACCATTACTTGCACAGGCTGCGTACGTCCCTGACGGCTCTTCCTCTGCATGGACCACGTTGACGCCATCCACGACCCTTGATGGGGCCACAACAGACCACAAGAGCTCCTTTGGTATTGCTATAATGCCAGTGAGTAGTGTTGTGGCAACCACGACCAGTGCGGCTAGCACGGCCGATGACATCACAGTCTCAGTCCAGGCTTCGATTACATTTAACAGAAGAGACTATCTTCTGACTATTGTACAGCCTGTGAGTCAAATAGGCGATGGCCAGATTCAGGGTGCTTACACATATGTAACTACTATTAAGGATCAGACCAATACAGCTTATGTTACCCAGACTAAGACCACAACAAATACCAAAACTGCCACTGCTTCCGCCACAGAAACAGAAACTACAGAATGTGATGAGTGCATCACTTCCAACACTGTTTTCACTCTTACCAGCGAGCCAGAACCTACTACCACTGACTGCGAGGGCTTTATAACATACACCACAGAGCGTAAGGGAACAACTTACATTGTCCAGTCTACTTACGATCAGTGTGCCATAACCACAGATGAGCCTGAAACCAACAATGTGACCACTATTTACTCTACAGCGACAGACTACCCTACATCGACTAGCAACTCCACAATTGCCACGGAAACATCTGAGGCAGATGGTGCTGACATTGTGTCGTGTAAGGTGAACGGAACTTTGACCATGACACTTGAGGGCTCCGTGTTAAAAGACTCTGCCAATAGAGTCGGTTCGATTGTGGCCAACAGACAGTTCCAGTTTGACGGCCCAAGCCCTCAGGCAGGTGCTATCTACGCTGCCGGATGGGGTATCCTCAACGGGAAGTTGGCGTTGGCTAACAGCACCATTTTCTATCAGTGTCTTTCAGGGACCTTCTACAACCTCTACGACGAGAACATTGGGGCCCAGTGTGAGGCCGTGTACTTGGAGGTTGTCGATTTGGTTGACTGTTAGAAATATTAGCTTAAAACTGTATAATAGTATTTTAGATAATCAGATAATTGCATGTTTTGATGTAAGGCTTTAATATACGTCCGTTTTAATGAAGCAAGTGACGGCCTGTATGTTTGCAGAGTTGTTCAGTAATGATGCAGTGTGCTCGCTTAGCTGAAGAAATCGTCAAATGAGGGCAACTTCTGTTGAGAGCTGTTTTGCGTGAGTTCCAGCCTTCATTAAGGACATGCGCAATATTTCAAGAACCCACACCACAGCTTGCTTTGACGATGATTTGACGTCAATCACATATAAAGTCTTTATAAAGAGAAGTGCCATATAGATATATCATATAGGACCTCAGATAACATTCTTATATACACAATCTGTTCAAATTTCAAAATATCAGTGTGATTTCACGGTAAACACGACCAAAACACTTAAAGTTAGAACTCAAACCAAAGCTGACTCAAAACCAATAGAAAATCTTTCTGGATATATATTTCACTTGAACTTGTTATTGCCTGTAATTTTGAAAAAGAAATTAGATGCGCCCTCGTATTTGCAGTCTTGCACGCTTTCTGTACTGTGTGGCTTAAAAACAACAAATACACTTGGTCAGCTACAATAAAATCCACCGCAGAATTCTTAGTTTGGACAAATATATACAGTGATAGCCCAGCCAACGCTATCTCGATAGAATTGTGCACGGGCCCATAACCTGCATGAAACCAAAGCCAAAAACAAAAAGGTCAAGCCACTCAATCTCAAAAACAGACCCGCACGGCTTCAGTCACAAAACAGTCGCTGCAGTACGCAATGAGCGAACCTGCACAGATCCAGTTGAAGTCATTTGATGCGTCGAAGATAGACATTGCAAAGACTCTTGAGGAGATTGAAGTGGCAAAGAAACAGATTGAGGTTGTTCGTCAGGAGATCAAGAATTTCCTAACAACGTTAGCAACTGTTCCAGATGGCTGTACGGAGATGGAGTTCTTCGAAAAGATGACCCACAAAGTGTTTGATCTTAGACGACAGCTAACAGATTATTTGAATAAGTATAATAATTTGGTGCCATTTATAGAGCTTACGCGACAGTCCAAAGGATTTAGTCTGCAAAAGTTCGAAGTTGTGAACTTAAAGCCATATGTAAGCGAGCGTGCTGCTAAACGAAATGGAAAGATATCGGGAAAACAGACTCGGGGAAAAGTGACTAAGAATGATCGTCTTGGCACGTCGGGTCAGCCAATCACTCTTTAGGTGTATTTTTTTGCTAACTTTGCTTCTTTGTATAATTTTGCTGGATGAACGTTATTAGTTAACCGTATAATGTGATGTAGCCCGAAATGCGGAATAGTGGTTGCTGTGAGCGATAGGATATAATGCAGTTATAATTCTAGAGATCATAGAGCGATTCTAGTTTGTTTACAACAGTTCAACTTAAATAACCACCGGTACCGTGCTTTTCATAGACTCAAGCGTATTAATCGTGAGCCGCGATTTTCGAGCTAGTGTACCAACCAAGTTCTGGTGTTATTTACATTTAACTTTTTGGAGGACCTTGTTGGGAAAAATCAGAAATAGCTTTGATCCATATTTGTTGACTATGTATACGCTGAGAAAGTCTCTTTTAGGTTTCAGCGAACTTTGTTTATATCACGAGACCATGCTCAGGTTGTGCTGATATACGCACTTACTTTCTTTGAAGCGTCAGAGATCTACGGTGCTCCATTCGTGACCAGGGTGCAAGATGAGTGACGCAGAAAAAAGCAGACTGGCACGATGAGCAGGAAGAAGAGTGTAGCTCAGGGATATTTTGTTATTCGGCTTTTTGGTATCATTGATAAATATATTGATGATATTTGTCATTCATGTTTATGGTTATCTTCGTTTGGCTCTCTTGTAATAACTGAAATCTGCAACCCTACTCTGTCTGTCACAAGATGAGAACGCCTTTGACAGTTCTTTTTGTTTCGATGTTTGTTTATTGTCTAATGTTCAACAATATTTAACATCCGAATAGCATTCTAAAAGCAGGATTACCTTCTCCTTGGAGAAGGCCCTGAATTTGTCCATTATAATAATCTCTTCAAGAACGATAATCATGAAATGTGAGATCCTAGTTACACAGTGACCACATATATCCAATTTGAGTAAAGCTTATTTATTCTCTTCTACATATTCAGTTCATCCGCGTGTATGTAAGTACCATTTGTGCGAATTTGATTCAAGGAAAGTGAAGTATAACACCTTGCACCCCCAGAGGTACTGAGTACTTTTTAGGGTGATCGTATCAACAGAATATTCTTGCAAAGTTGTTCTTCGGTATAATCATATTCACTTATAATTGAAAAGAATTGTTCTTTAGACAACGGTTAAATATTCAATTGTTGATACTCGCATTGCAAGAAAAAATATCTACTACACAACATCAATCACTTTATTCATCTTATATAACTACTTGTTCGTTGAGTACAAATAGTATACGCCCGTGATACGAGCTGTAAGTCAGTGAGCCCACCAACTCATCCCAAGCCAACATTTATTCGCTGGCCTCAGCAAAAGCCTCGTAAATGAACGAGTTCAACTTCTCAAATTCACCCTTTCCCTTTTCTTCACCTTCGCTGGGCTCGAAGAATTTTGCGCTCGAAACCTTGTGCTTGGCCTCAGCAGTAGCCTCGGCTAACTTAGACCACTGGGCTCCCAGAGCGACCGCCTTTTGCGCCTCGTCGTTGTAGAGCACAAAAGCGCGCATCATGTCGTACGTCTTCCAGATAGGGCAGAAAGCATCGTAGGTGGAGTAACCGTTCTGCTGTAAGAAGTCTTCCTTAATCAAAGAAGCAACGTCCAAAGTGATCTTGTCCAGGTCCGACAAGGCACTCTTACCAACCAACTGCACAACCTGCTCCAACTCCTCGGCATTAGTCAAGATCTCCCGAATTCTGGTCCGTAAGGTTGGGAACTCCGGGTAGTTACTCTCGTAGTACTTTTCTAAAGAGTTGGTGTACTTGGAGTATGAGATGGCGGTGTTGATCAGAGGGAAATGCTTTCTTTGGGCCAATTTCTTGTCCAATCCCCAGAAAACCTGGGTGATACCTAAAGTGGACGTGGTCACAGGGTCCGAAAAGTCACCACCAGCAGGAGAGACTGCAGCAACAATCAGTACAGACCCAATACGCTCTGGAGAACCCAACGCAACAGCTTTACCAGCACGCTCGTAGAAGGAAGACAACTTTGCACCAAGGTAAGCAGGGAAACCCTGATCAGCAGGCATCTCACCCAAACGACCCGAAATTTCACGTAACGCCTCGGCCCAACGAGACGAAGAGTCGGCAATCATCGAAACGTCCTTACCCTGGTCACGGAAGTACTCAGCCAATGTGATGCCTGTGTAAATTGATGCCTCTCTGGCAGCAACAGGCATGTTCGATGTATTGGCCACTAAGGTGGTCCGCTTCATGATGGGCTCTCTTGTACCCGTCATCTCGGTGTACAACTCAGGGAATTCCATCAAAACCTCAGCCATCTCATTACCACGCTCACCACAACCAACATAGATGATCACGTCCAGGTTGGAGTACTTGGACAAGGACTGAGAGATGACGGTCTTACCACACCCAAAGGCGCCAGGAATACACGTGGTACCTCCCTGAACACATGGGAACAACGCGTCAAGCACACGCTGGCCTGTGAGAAGGGGGAAGTCGGCCAGCAATTTGGTGGCTACAGGACGAGGGGCTCTGACGGGCCACGTGTGCATCATCAGATACAGGTATTTCTTCCCGTCAAACTCCACCTCGAGTACAGGCTCATCGACAGTATAGCTACCGGCCTCGGCAATACGGGTGATGGTACCCTTGGCTCTTGGAGGAAGAAGAATTTTGTGGTCGCTCAAAAGCGAGTTTTCATACACGGAGCCAAAAATGTCACCACCCAGGATGTGGTCCCCAACAGAGACCGATGCAGGTGTGAAGTCGTAGTGTTTTGTACGGGACAAGGCAGGAGCATCAATACCTCTTGGAATATAAATGGACTGCAGCTTATCCTTAATGTCCTTTAATGGTCTTTGAATACCATCATAGATGGTTTCCATAAGACCAGGGCCAAGCTCGACAGAAAGAGGTTTCCCTGTACGGAGAACTGGGTCACCTACAGTGACACCGGCAGTCTCTTCATAAACCTGAATGGTTGCTTTGTCGCCCGAAATACGGATGACCTCCCCCACCAAGCTCTCGTGGCCCACCTTGACCAACTCGTACATGGCACAGCCAATCATGTTCTCCGCCACAACGACAGGCCCAGAAACAGAGTAAATCTGGCCAAAGTCAGACTCGCGGTCGAGCAGAAGCTGATTGAGGTGCTTGCGAGCAGTTTCTAGGGCGCCAGCCTGGTTAGTATGTCTCTCTGATTTACGTAGTGTTTTAATTGCTGGGTTTGCGCTTACTTACCATGATGTATGTGTCTTACAGATTTTCAAATGAAATTGATATGATAGCTGCTGGCTGTTACCCGGCAGCCAGCATGGATAAAGAGGTGCAAAGCGAGGATAATTGTTTTCATTTTTTTAATATTTGATCGTTATTATATTGGTGAATGGTTCAATTGAGGTCCTTCAGGATTCATTGCGTCTTCAATGTTCACAGGTTTCCCTCGGTAAAGGTACGTTAGCGGTTTGCCTAGAATAGTTAAAGTGATGAAATAATTGTATGTTTATAGATCATTGGTTTTGTGATACACAGTCTTTAACTGTCTGATAGTCATCTCAATGCTATTTTACTGAGGTTGAGGTTTTTGATGCAGCACAAGAGTCCTTTCAAGGTTGCAAATTGACCAGTTCTTTTATAATGACTGTACAATCTCATTAGTAAAGTAATAAAGGTCACAGACTCTTCCAAAAAGCATTCTAAGAAAAGTTGACTCCGTATTTGACAATAGAAGTAACCTGTATTCAAACATTAGAATACAATTATGGACTACTCGCTATTACCTTGCGGTGATTCAAAAAGGTTTCACAACGTTCAAAATCCAATTATCCTTAGTTTTTGCCAAACTGATTAACTATTTAGTTGTAAGCGATGGATGCCCTCTCTACAAACGCGAAGAGATAATTAAAAAAATTCCTACATGCCCACATGGCCCTCGGCCCCGCCTACACGCGATCACGTTCTCGGATATGGCCTTACCGGAAACCCCTATCCCAACCCCGACCTCTCTTTCAAATTTCCCATCTCTGTTTTACCTCCTCTCGCAGAAGTGCCCAATTCTCGCCAAACTGTAAGCAACTCCAAAGCCACTGAAAAATTCGAAAATGAGCCCACAGCGGTATCCAAAAGTATCGACATTATACCTAAGAGTGTTATAAACTCTGGAATATGCGAAGAGGATGCTGCATGGACTCTGCCGCATGTGTTTGACCCGGCTCAAGGACATGTTTTTATCTCACGACTTATCAAACAGCGATTTGCGTCTTTAAATTCCTGTATACGTATATTGGTATATGCGTCTGGCTCAACATTAAACATATCTCCTCTCAAACCACACAAACAGCGGCTCATGGGGGAGAACGTCATTCGGGAACGATGTCGAACTCGTGATATGTGGCTTGCTGTCCCAAGATTGGGGTCTCACATTGGAATACAGTTCCATAATGAAATACGCCAGGTTTCATTTTCTTCAATAGAGGAAGCTTATTTGGTGACAAAACGTTTATTTTGTGTACGCACAGATTATGATGTATATCTCTTGAAAATTTGGTCAGGAACTTCCAAAAACCCTGACATTTCTTGTGCATTATCTGCGCAGATTCATGTAAACAGCCGCATTGCGGATATGTGCCAGAATCCTGCTGACCACCATAGATATGCAGTTGTGGACATAAAAGGAGGCTGGTCTGTTTGGCGCAAGCTGAAGTGTCTAGGCTCTGGAAGCTTGGATACTGCCCCTGGATGGCGTCGGATCGTGTGGGTGGATTTTGAGACATTTGTTGTGTTTGAGCGTCAAGCTTTGTTCATTTTATCTCAAGGGGCAGAGGTTGTAGAAAAACTGGAAAAAGTGCCATTCCGAGACGTGTGCCAACCAGAAGATAAAGTTTCAGAGGTTGTCGTACTTACTTCTGAGCAGCTCATATGGGCTCGCCTCACAAAAACTGGGTTTATACCGATGGTTGCATGGACTCACGATCTCAATCCAGAGGACGTAACGCTCAACATATCAGTCTCAAATGTATCTCAAACAAAAAATTTTGGGCCTGAGAGAACAAAAGTGTTTGATGATGGCATTTGTGAAGGCAGAGAGTTTGTAACAGCGATCCATTCTCGAATGCACTCTGTGAAGCTCATGGTTCGTATGCTGTGTAAGAATGGTTTCTATACGATTTCTGAGCCTGCAATTACGTCAGCGGGCGACCCGGGGGTCGTTCGGGACACGTGTGTAATTCGAGCCCGGTATTTACCCAAACGGATGGCACCTGCTACCACTGAGTTGGATTCTGACGAAGAGATTCTTCTTGGCTCAGGAAACCAGCTGGCAACCAGAAGAAAGGAGCCAAGTGCCGTGCTTGACTCATGTGAGCAGGAGTACTATGTATTGTACCAAATGAACACAGACGGCCAGGTAGCAAGACGTATACTATCTTCTGATAGTTCTGCCGTGCTCCTACCAGAGAAGGGTCTCATAGTCGAAGAGAACTTCCCTGAAGAGGAAAATGAGCGTCTCAAAGTAAGCTTTCAAACCATGATGAAGATCACAAATTCGAAAGAGTTTGGACTTTTATTCAACAAGATAAGCTCGAAAGCGATTAGCGAAGACACCAAAAATACGGAAACCTACTTGCGACTGTATTTTCTGGGCGGTAAGGGCGATACTATGAGAGAGTACATAAAGAGCATACTAGAGAAGATAGGCGGAGACTCACGGGATGGGGAGATTTTAGATCTGGTTGTGGCCAGTTTAGAGGACTGCAATGAGGGAAATCTTGATTTTTTGAGAGATTTTGATACTTCACAGTTGAATAAGAGAAACATAGAGGTGTTGGACGGATGGGACGAGCTTTTCGGAGGCGGAATGGTTGAAAATGTCGAGGAAAGAGAAGTCATGTCACAGCCTACATTTTTCGAGTCTCAGGAGGACACTTCTATGTTTTCACAGGCTTTTGTATCCCAGCCGGTGGTTGTTTCTCAGCCAAAAAAGAAAAAGCGAAAGAAGAGACGTATGGGATTTGCATGATGTTAAGACTGTATTATATGTATTATAGATCATTATAGAAGTGCTTTCTGTAGCAGCATTTGTTATGTGTTTTTGTGAATATTTGTACGAAGGTGCGGTGTGGTTTTACAGGGGTTGGGCTTAGTCAGAGCCGCATGCACTTCTTTCGAGTGCTATTCAGATATCGCTTTTGATGAGCAATTGCTCATATCTATTTTGATCATATCACCTTAATATTGAAGATAATTCATTTGTAATTGTGTGACTTTTGAACACAAGGGATACTTTTAGGATACTGGATACTCTGAGTGCTGAAAACAATGAAATAGCTCTTAGGGCTTTAGGATTTTCGTTTTTATTCGTTGAGAAGTGGAATCAATCGAATAAACTTTTGCAAGACCTTGCAAAGAATTACTAAACAACTATATCGCTTGCTGACAAATGTATTCGTTTTGTTGAGATTTGGATTCAAGCCCTATCGCTTTTGGTTTATCTCGTTCATTCTACTCCACCGATATGTCCGAGCAGATACATAAAAGCATCAGGCTCATGACAGCGCAAAAGCATTTCTTCGCGAAGAAATCGGAGATTGAACTTTAGAACTAAGAAATCCTGTTCTCCTATTGTAATCCATAAACTTAGGCCATTTTCGGTTTCATCTATTCCATTAGACATTTTCACATTACTAATATCACACTTTCCTGAATAGATGCGCTATCGATCGCAGGAGCCTATATAAAAGGCGTAAGAACGCCATATTAATCACCTCTATTCAATGCTGCTTTCAGATTCAATCCTTTTCAAGCCAATCAAGGTTGGTGATGCCAATCTCTCTCACAGGATCGTGATCCCACCGTTAGCGCGCTTCAGAGCTAGTGAGGACACTACTCCATCAGATTTGATGCTCCAGCACTATGATGATGTCTCCAAAACTCCTGGATCTCTAGTGACCGCCGAGGCCACCACTGTGTATGCTGATGCCGGAGGCATTGCTTATGGACCAAGCGTTTTCACAGCCAAACAAATGAGCGCATGGAAAAAGATTGCCGAGAGAGTCCACAGGAACAAAAGCTACATCAGTCTTCAGTTGGTGCACCAAGGCCGTTTTCTTCAACCAAATGCTAAAAACGTGAAGTACAGAGCACCGCTGGCTATCTATGCCTCTGAAGAGGGGAAAAAACAGGCTCAAGAGAGCGGCGTTGAATTGAAAGCTATGACTAAAGATGAAATCAAAGATTTTATCAAGACTTTTGTGGACATCAGTGAGAAAGCAGTGAAGGCTGGCTTTGATTTCGTAGAGATCCACGCTGCGCACGGGTTTCTTCTTCACGAGTTCATTCTGCTCAGCACAAACAAGAGAACTGATGAATATGGTGGCAGTATCGAGAATCGTTCGCGCATTATGCTTGAGCTAGTGGATGAGCTCATTTCAAGAATAGGAGGCAGCAAAATTGTCGCACGGTTTTCACCTTGGGCAACAATTCAGGGCATGAAGGGAGCATATGAAGATCCTAATCCATATGCGCAGTATGGTTACATCTACGGCGAGCTTGAGAAGAGAAGAAAGGATCACGGGTTTGCATATTTAAGTGTCGTTGAATCCCGCATAGACGGTTCCGAACCCGCAGCTAAGGCCATTGGTAACAATGACTGGATCAGTGATGTATACAAAGGCGTGATTCTCAGAAGCGGAGGTTACATCTCTGCAGACGGTATTTTTGACACTTCTGGATTAGATTCGGAAAGAACATTGTACGGACTTGGAAGATGGTCTACAAGTAACCCTGACATTGTAGAGAAGTTAAGAAAAGGCGAGAAGCTTGTCAAGTATAATAGAGCGACGTTCTATGCTGGTGGGGCATGGCAATACGTCGAGTGGGATGAGAAGAAAAAAGAGGTGGCAGAAAAGACTTTAGCGAAGCCATTGGAGGATTGACTGTTGTCTTAACACATATGTGAAGATTTTTCACTTTCAGTGAATTAGTGTTGATTCTATGGAAAGTTAATCTGTAAGCATTAGTACTATATAAAATTCGAGTATTAGTACCGATCGGTACCTAATAAGATACACAAAACCCATCAAATTTATTGAATTTTATAGAATGATAAATATTATAAACATCTCTAAGTCATAAGATACTGTCAGTTTTGACATCAAAAGCAGCATAACGAACAACATAAAGCTAAAATCGCAAGTTGGGTAAGCAAACATTCTCCAAGTCACAAGTATCACACAAATATCACAGAAAGATCGCAATCCAAGTTTGTTTTGTGGAAATCAGGAAGCACTCTCCTTCACAGAAAATTTCATGAAAATTAGATGACCATGCACATTCCCCGAGGATGGGCTAGGGCCCCACTACGCCGTCCTTCGGTACGAAGGCTCTTCTCCAGTCAAACCCTCAGTCATCAAACAATCAATTCCCTTTTCAACCGATCTTCAGATGGCCTGAAAGTCATACATATGCCCTACTCTTCCCCAGACGAGGCCATAGACAATTACCTCTCCCTATACATACAAAAGCGGAGAAGTGACGTTATATCTGCTCTCAAGGGAGACTCAAATACGGTAGATGTGTATGAGCGCACAGTGAGGCGTGTATATAGTTTTAAGAGCGAGAATATTGGGCACCTTACCACCCTTCAACGCACGCGACGGAAGATTACAAACATGCTTTTCAACACAAACGCCTCCGAGATTTCTAGCAGGCTAGAAACAAACTTAGACCGTGAAAGGGTCAAGCAGCAGCGTGCGTCTCTACCGAAGATCTCCATCCTTTCGTTTGAAAATAGATTGCTCTACGCGAAGTTTTTGTCGGTCCTCTACGAAACAACATCAGATAAGCAACTAAAAATCAATGGATCTACTAGCCCCACATACTTGCCCCGTTTATTGAGTGCTTATAATGCTCTCCCAGCTCCTCAGCCAGACTATATAGAGAGCCAACATTTGGAAAATTTACTTTCCGTTTTCTTGAAACAGCCCAGGAAAGCTTTTCGTCATATCCCAAAAGAAAGACGTTTACAAGTTGTCTCTTCTTTCGGCAAAGTAATCCATGACCTTCTTAGATACAATATCCCTCTCACCGAGAGAGAGCGTAACCACTTCTTTAATCTCAGAATGTTGATGTACACAAAAGATGAAATGGGGCCCAGTTACTCGGACGTATCCTCGCTTGAAGAGGTGATTAGAGACCGGATTCAGTTCCATGAGCCAGACGATTCTTCGATAGAAAAGTATGATTTGGTAACAAGATACTTGTCGTTTACTGAGAAGGAGAAGGGAAACGCAAATGCTCATCTAGTAAGTATATTTGTTCGACACGCATTAGCCTTGGGCTTACAGAAGCTTGCCACAAAAATATTCATGGATGCGTTGATGTACGAGTCATCTAAAAACCCTGGAGCAGTATGGAACCGTGTTCTCCTTGGGCAGCTAATTGTTCACTTTTTTAGAGAGAACCCAAACCCACAAATTTCCAAGTTTAATTACTTGATCCAAAACTTGGGAGAGTTTCATATAACTTTAGACATTTCTCTAGTAAATGTGATCTTATCCAGGGTCCTCTTTGACTTGAATGACTATGACTCTGCAAACTTGATATTCAAATACTTGATTGATATGTCTTTTTCAGGGTCTCTGTCGAATGACACCAAGTCGCTAGTAATTTTAGACTTTTTGAGGGCCTCTATAGACAAGCCTCTGAAGTGCACACCATCCTTGATTTTCCCATTTTCTATAAACCAGGATACTATTCTATTGTTTTTGAGATATTATGTTGATGCAGATGTTGAATTTGCCAAGGTTTTTGAGCTCCTTCTTATACATGCGGAGGGGAATTTTCGCCATGAGTTGCTACGTACATATAACACAAATAACCCAGAAAGCGAAATGAAATACTCGCATATACACCAAGACTTTTCTAAGAACAGTCGTATACTTCCAGAGTCTCTGCGGTTGAGAATGTCTGCTTATATGCATATTCTCCGTGCTTTTGAGATTCGTAACTATGAGGAAGACGATTATTATAGAACCTGGCACTTAGGCAACTTGCAAATGGTGACGTCTGTGTATCTCAAAGACCTTGTTCATCCCAAAGGCTTGAACACTAACTTGTATAAAACATTTTTAAGGGCTTATATAAGCGTGCTTGCTGCAGGGAATGTGAGATACACCTCAAAAATTCCAGAGGATAGAAAGGAGTTGGATAGAACAAAGCTTACTAAATTGCTTTCCGTGACACCACGTAAACACTCAGGTTCACCTGCAAATTACAAAATTGTACAGGGAGAGGGCTGGCCATATGATCTTTTCAATAGCCTTTCTAGTACAAACAAGCGGGAGGAAACTCCTGTGGAGATTTTGTACTCTACAGACACAGAAAACCTTTTTGACCGGTACAATAGCAGCTTGCAGAATGAAGGGCCAAAGGAGGAAAGAATAGCCAACCTTGTTCATTTTCTCAAGATCGAGTTGGCAACAAACAATTTCGATAAAGACGTTCCTTTGAATAGAAGATTTGAACACTTTTTGAGGGTTTTGTCAGAAATTAGCATATAATCACAGAATCATTGGGTTAATAAGCATCAGAATAATGATGAAGCTAGGGTAATATCACAAACTCGCCTATATTATATTGACAAAGAAGTTGAACCCGTATAGAGAAAAGTCAACAAAGGCATACAAATCAAGACTTAGCATTACGGCTTGTGATAGCGTGCATGTCAAAATCTACAAGGAAAGAACTAAATATTACTATTGAGTTATATGTAATTTCCTATAGTCACGTCATATCATTAAAAATCATATCATCGTATCATATCTTATAGTCCATTTTGATTTATGATCAAGAACTAAAAAATGGCTCGGCTCACTCAAATATGAAGAACCTTGTCTGCTCCAATATGGAACAAGCCCAGGAACCGTTTAGAGGTTCTCTTTTGCTCCTCGTCAATTTTCTTGAGACATAAAATGCTATGTTTGAGTGAAGGCGAGAACAAGAACTCGTCCTTCCTGCCTTCATAGAACAGAATAAACTGCTCAACCATAGTGCGGCCTGTAGGAGAAAGCTTGTAGGAAGGCTGATGTGTCTTGAGCTGGTGGTATGTTTGGACGTAAGCGTAGAGCATAGGAATGCCTTGGTTGAGCTCCTCTAGGGAATAGTAGGGAAGGATTCTGATCAAGTGGCCGGCAATAACATCGATAACCTTGTCCTTATTAGGAATATCATACACTTCACCAAAATGCAATGTGAATTTGATGATTGTGTTCTTGATATGCGTGCTGGTCTCCGGGTGTTTCAAGAGGTTATAACTTAGATGCCATACTTCAGAAGCAGAATCACTATCGAGGACACCAACAATCTTCTGGAAGAATTGAAGAGCTGCCAATATGTCCCTGTCTTTTCTGTACATAGGTATGGAGTACAGAGAACCACCAAAAGGAGAGAGCACTTCAGAAACCAACGCGAGTATGTGACACAAGTCGTCGCCAATCTCGGCACCTTCGTCAGGACAGGCAGACATCAATTTGTCGAGGTAGTTTAAGCAAAACGCGAAAAGTGGAGATTCGCCGGAGAGCGCTAAACTCTCCTGGACTTCAGCCAAACAGTACTTGTTGATGATGTAACGGTGCAGGTAAATGGCAAACTTTGAAACATCATGTAAGGAGCAAAAGCACAAGAAAGTCAGCAGGTAAAGACCTACAAGCGCGTCTTCACACGCGATCTCGTCCCACAACCAGTCAGCTAGACCAAGAGAGAGCAACGTGAAATGAGCTTCCTGAGTAGTCATAGAAGTTCCTATTTTTTGAAGCATCATGAGACCGTCTCTAAGCATGATCTCATCGCCTGTGTAGTATGCATCAAGCCTGGAAAGTGCGTATATATAAGATTCGGCCAAGCCAGAATCAATGTACCAGGCTCCCGAAGGATTGACAGAACTATGAATTTTTGCGAGGACAGTCGTCGTGTGAGATAGAAACATCGCCTGGGACCGCTCTTCCTTCAAGAGCTCAGTGATTTCGGTGCACTCTGGATGGGACCCACGCACAAGATTGTTAAAAGAGGCCAAGGCAGAATAAAGATCACACATTTGAAGAATACAGATAGAACGGATTCCGGAGCTTATTTATCGGAAAAAAAGGGAAAAAAAGGGTATTCTGCATGCCGCCATAGCCGAGCTATAAACGTCATCGGATCTAAGTTGCTAGCGATGAAACCGTCAGTCACCCTCATAAAAAGAATTTTTCCAGGCGGAGTTAAAACTTTACATAACTATCGTATCTTCACTGGGACATGATATTTCTTGGCTCATGTATGTATGTACACACTTCATGGGTTAACTCCGCTTATATGTATATGTCTTGAACTACTAACTCTATAGATTTTCTATATAGAATATCCAAGCAACAGGGAAAGCAAATGTGTCATATGATAGCCTTTTACCTTTAATTTTGAGTATTAGATACTCAATGTTAGATATTTATGACGATCGGATATAACTTAATGACTCAAGCTTCAAAGCAATTGCTTTACATTGATATTGACATCTATCTATATCGATCAAAGCGCAAAATATAAACCTAATTTCGGACTTGCCGAGTGTTCTTTAGATAATCCAGGATTCGTGCTTATCTAGATCTTACACAAATATTCATGGAGTTTTTTTCCCCGAATCAACAGGATGGCACACTTTGTCGAACACAGCGTTTGTATAACCCAAGGGGTGAGCATCGAGTGGGGATGACTAAGTTGGAGGCCTTGGTGAGGCTGTACATTATATACATAAGCGAGGTATTTAGAATTCATAGTCAGCGGTTAAGCCTCAAGGAGGCGTGCGGTAAATTCTGCGCCTGGAATAACCGCTTTATCTTGACACATATGCCAAGTAATGGATACTTTGATATTATATTGCAAATTCGAGTATTGGATATAGTTCTAGTAATTGGGTAGAATCACTAGTTAGTTGACCCATTCACTTGTGAAAGTACATGACATGTAGACACAGCCGAGACAGAAGGATGTATATATGTTTCAAGTGCTTGCTACTGAGACTGCGGTTACCAAAAGCTAAACTTAGCGGCTTTTTCATGTGAATTGCTTGTATTATGAATAACGTCATAAGTTCGCTGGTTAGAAGTTCCAAAAAGCTCCTAACCATTCATTCATACGGTGGTAGCTTTTACTAGCCGGTGGTAGTATTACAATAGTACCTCAAACCGAATTCATTTTGCTAGTGATTTTTTAACTATCTGCAAGTTATTGCTATTCTCGAAGCCTCCCTTTTATTTACTCGTCCTAAAAGAATTCAAAGCTATGAAGATCCTCAATTACTCATTTTTACCTCAGATAACAGCTGAAATGACATTTTTGACATTCCAATACTCGAGCGAGACAGATTCATCACACTCAAGCTCTGCGCTCACTGGCCCGGCAATATGAACGTTAAGTACATAACTAGCTCTTCTACACATTCCTACCTAAATATTAATAAAGCAATCACCATAGCAAGAGATATACAAGACTTAAATTCAGAAAATACTCTCAGTATACACTTACTAAACACCTTGCAGCACTCGAGTTGGTATCTTCAGGTTTTACTAGAGTGAACAACTGGCACGGTAAGCTCAGGCCAAACGAAAGACGTTGAGTAGACACCATTATTCGAAAAATGAGCCGCCGCCTCGTTTAAAGGTGATTACATCCTCTGTTCAACTGGCTCGTCAGTAAACAAACCAATCACTCAAAGGTCAGTAATACACCTCCTCGCTCTATATGCACATGAGCTTACTCCATCATCTCGTCCTCCAAAGGTGCCTCCTGCTCGTACTCAAGCTCCTCGTCCTCGTCACCAATACCAGCCTCTTGGTACTGCTGGTACTCAGCCACAAGGTCGTTCATGTTGGACTCTGCCTCAGTGAACTCCATCTCGTCCATACCTTCGGAGGTGTACCAGTGCAAGAAAGCCTTTCTACGGAACATGGCACTGAACTGGTCACCCACACGCTTGAACAACTGCTGGATCGATGTCAGGTTACCGATGAAAGTCGCGCTCATGTCGCCGTCCTTAGGAGGCACAGAGCACACCGCGGTCTGCACATTGTTTGGGATCCACTCCACAAACCCGGCCAGGTTACGGGTCTGTACTTTATGCATTTCGTCCTCCACCTCCTTGACCAGCACGTGCCCTCTAAAAAAGGTGGCGGCAGTCAAGTATCGTCCGTGGCGTGGGTCTGACGCCGCCATCATGTTACGTGGGTCAAACAACTGCTGGGTCAACTCAGGCACAGAAAGAGCAGAAAACAGCTTCAGACGAATCAGAGTCAACGGAGCGTAACCGACCATGAAGAAGTGCAACCGTGGGAAAGGTGTCAAATTAACGGCCAACTTACGGAGGTCCGAGTTTAATTGACCTGGGTAACGCAACGACGTGGTCACACCAGACATCACAGAGGAAACCAACTGGTTAAGGTCCTCGTAGCTTGGCGAAGGTAATTTCAAAGTACGCATGCAAATGTCATACAAGGCCTCGTTGTCAATGCAGAAAGTCTCATCAGAGATCTCAATCAACTGGTGAATAGACAAAGTCGCGTTGTAAGGCTCCACGACAGTGTCCAGGTTCTTAGGCAGAGGAACCACAGAGAAGGTAGCCATCATCCGGTCTGGAAATTCCTCACAGATCTTCAGAATCAATAAGGTTCCCATACCAGAACCGGTACCGCCACCCAACGAGTGGGTGATTTGGAATCCCTGCAAGGAGTCGCACCCTTCTGCCTCTCTGCGAACGACGTCAAGCACAGAATCAACCAATTCTGCACCCTCGGTGTAGTGACCCTTGGCCCACACGTTACCGGCTGAAGATTGTCCGAAAATCATGTTATCTGGGCGGAAAAGGTTACCGATCAGCGACGAGCGCACATTGTCAATGGTACCTGGCTCCAAGTCCACCAATACTGCTCTGGGAACGTACTTTCCCCCCATGGCCTCGTTGAAGTACACGTTCAAACGAGCTTTTTGGAGGTCACTAGTGCCGTGGTAGTTTCCAGATTCGTCGAGCCCGTGCTCGCCGCAAATGGTTTGCCAGAAGGCCGCGCCCCGGTTAGTATTATTTCAAGTGTTATATTTTGCGTGGATGCATACACTGCATCCACTTAAATACCATGCTATTCAAATGTTATCCTAGATCCCAGGCCACCAACACCGAAAAAAAGACAAGTGGTTGATGATGGATATGAAAATTAGGATGATTTATTGAAAGAGGATCAAACCTTTGCCAAAGTGACTATCCAATTGGGATTATCGCGATTATCGATAATCATAATTGCATGAGCCGTTGGCTATTATATACGCGTATACTCACAATTTGGTTACCACATTGGCCAGTGGATAAGTGAATCTGATGTTAGTAGAGTTAGGGCGGTTTTGAACGCTCAACATACGATTTCTCTCATGGTGGGTATAGGATCTGGGAAGAAGCCAAAATTTTCAGGTGCTCAAAGTAAACAAACACATCACAGGCGTGACTGGGCGGGTAATGGTTGCGCGCCCTGGTACGACGTGAGAGTGCATGACTCTTATCGTAAATTCATGAGGAGGTAAGAAGCAAAGAAGATTATGTAAATCTACAAATTCATATGAAGATGTTTCGTCTACGTAGTTGAAATTCAATTTGCGCCCAAAATTTTCGCCCAGATCTCCCATACGGCTATGCACACTTAGATTCAATTTATCTGTGCAGGAAATACGAGAGAGCATTGAAGAATTTGTTTCAACAAATTTCCAAGTTTCCAAGTCGCCACCCTTGTCCAAGTTGGACCTTCACAACGAGCAGAGGACTCTGCATCGATACTTGCATTTTAAGATCGCCACTTAATGGAGCATGACTCTGGCAGTTGACGTGAAGCTGGGGTTCAAAGTTGTGAGTATACCAAAATTCTTCTAGCCCACAGAGTATATATGATCTGTTCTTATCCATGAACTCGATTCAATCAAGCTTTACTAACCAGAACGCCCATTTTGTGTGGTTTATTGGACACACTCTTACTGTTGTTTTTACAGTTGTTCAGTCACTTGTGTCCTTTGTGAAGCCCCTATCTACAGTTTCTGAAAACACATACACTTTGGCTGTATTTTCTATTGTCACGAGTTATGGTATTGTGTTGTTCAAGACATACACCCCGAGCCGTATAGCTCGTGCCCTATTCCTGAACCCGCGCAAGTTACTTGAAAACAGCAACGCTGCTTATCCCATACTAGCCATTCTCTTTTGGCAGAACTACTACATTTTCAGATATGTACAAACCTCCCTTTATCCATTTGCCATATACTCCTTTTTCCATGCATTGGGGTATTTCAATAGCACTTTGGTGCCATACATTCCTCTCTCTATGAAGTATCGTCAGATTCTCTCTTCATTTGACAAGAAATACAATCATTCCTCACTTTACATAGCTGCTAACTATGAACTCTATATTCTATTCCAGTTGGTGATTTTTAACTTGAAAAACATGATCCTTTTCATGCGGTCCAGTGTATCCGACACTCTCAGAACCGCAGCCGTGACTGTTCTCTTTGGCGCATTCATTCGTCTTAGATATCTGAGCAGTGTGGCCATGAGAAGCACCATTACTGGTTATGACATGAAAATCAACCAGTTGTTATACACCTACCCTAATATACCCCTCCTTTCTGGCCTCTATCAGGCTTTCAGAAGTCTTTTAATGGGCTAATTACGAATCATGCTGTGGTTTGAAGCATTGCTTCAGTTTCTGTGTTACTTGATTTTGGCAATTTAATAGAGCGCTTGGATGTAGATTTTGAGATATAGAGACTATACGTTACGTGAGTTTTCTTTTGAACAGTTGCTGTTCATAAACAATAGGAAGCTATATCTTCTATTGTAGGTGAGAACCTTATAAAGGATTTGGAGAGCAGGTGGTGCATATATATTGAAATGGTGTATAATTGAAGGCAACCACGCCACAAATTCAACGGCGGAAAGCAAAGCGAGTTGAAATTGATTCTCTTTGTGGTCAGCCTGAGTTTCTTGATAGGCTTTCAGTTTGTGTTCAGTGTTGAATATATCTTTCAACGTAAGCTTAGGTCGAGCTTCGAACCAGGCGAAACTTCTAAAACAATACCCGAACAGACGCCAAAAGAGCTAGTCCCCGTGTTATATCGCTTTTCTAAATACTGCATATCAGTGATGTTCATAGGGTACGGTCAATGCATATCACGCTCACTTACCATTTTAATACACATCAAGCACACAAAATCATAGAATGACATAAGCTCTGTCAAATGTTCTACATCTAGACGATGCAATATATTATTCACAAGCTTAGACGCACGATAACGAGTGATGAAATACACGAGCGAGCATTAGGCCTATCAGGTGCATACACAACAGAGACCAAAAAGTACCACGCGCTGAATAGCGCGGTTCAAAAAATGGCAAACGATATAATTAGCACACATCGCAATTTTTGGTGACCTCTGATAACGCACATGCTCATCTCCTAATTGCCACTAAACGCACGCGCGCATGAAACTAGAAATCATTTTCTGACTTGTCTTTTTACCATCATGAACAGTGACTACGACTACCTTTTCAAGCTCTTGCTTATTGGCGATTCCGGAGTAGGGAAGTCGTGCTTGTTGTTGAGATTTGCAGATGACACATACACACAGGACTACATTCTGACCATCGGAGTGGACTTCAAGATTAGAACTGTGGAGTTGGATGGCAAGACCATTAAATTGCAAATCTGGGACACAGCTGGCCAAGAACGTTTCAGAACCATCACACTGTCTTACTATAGAGGTGCACATGGTATCATCATTGTGTACGATGTGACCGATCTCGAGTCTTTTAATAACGTAAAGCAATGGTTGCAGGAGATTGACCGTTACGCCACTGGGGGCGTGATGAAGTTGCTTGTGGGAAACAAGTCTGATCTTGTTGATAAGAAGGCCGTGGACTTTGCCCAAGCCAAGGAATTTGCCGATGCCCTAGATATTCCTATTCTTGAGACCTCGGCATTGAACGCCAACAACGTCGAGCAGGCATTCTTGACCATGGCGCGCCAAATTAAGGCCCAGATGGTCACACTGAACATGGGCGCTGGCCAGGACAAGGCCCGGCTTCCGTTGGATGGTAAGCCAATCGGTGGCCAGGCAGGAGGTTGTTGTTAGGCACATCGATACATGCTGAGGGTATTATCTATCATTGTATTTGTGTTGTGAGTCTTTAGTTGTGTTGTTGAGGCATGGCTGACATGTTTAGTTGTCATTATAGGATATAATCAATGTAGATGAGTATGTATACTTAGTTTGAGTAGTACTACATATATGTGCATATACCGAGAGTCGAGAATTTGAGAAAACCCATTCAACAGGGCCTAAATTTATGGGTGGGTTGGATGTACGGTGATTCTCTTGCTTCCTTACTATTTCACAAAGTCCAAAGAATTTTGAATCCACAGCTTTAAAGACATGTGGTACAACTTGCCTAGCAATACTCAGTATAATTTCTCATTCAATTTTTGTTAGTATGTCTGTCATAAGAGTATGCTTGCACTGTTGTTGCAAGGGCTGCTCGCATCTGCAGAATTAATTCCCATCACCCAAACTCTTCGATCACTGTTATCATACATCAGGAATAAATTGACATAAATGAGCAACCCCCTTGAATACACTCCTATCGAGGAGATCCCTTCTGCGATCTCCCATCTCAAAGAGTCGTTCCACACGCGCCAATTGGACTCTCTCGCTGTTAGAGCAAAGCTCTTGAAAAGTCTTCATGAAAGGGTCTTGGAATACACGGAAGTGTTCAAAGAAGCCCTTTACAAAGACTTCCATAGGGCGCCTTTTGAGACTGTCACCCAGGAAATCAACCCTGTGTTAGCAGAGATCCAATATACCCTCAGCCATCTTAAATCGTGGGCCAAGCCAGAGAAGGCATTTGGCGCTCCCTTCTTCGTTTTCCTTCCGGTTTCGCAGTACGTTGAAAAGATCCCACTTGGAACAATTCTCATTATTTCGGCCTTTAACTACCCAGTTCTTCTTTCTCTTTCTCCTGTAATTGGTGCGTTGGCTGCAGGCAACTGTATTGTGCTCAAGCCAAGCGAAATCACCCCCCACTTTTCAGCAGCACTTACTAAAATGCTCACAGAAGCTATACCTAGCGCATTTTTGCGCGTGGTCAATGGAGGCATCCCCGAGACCACGGCCTTGTTGGAGCATAAATTCGACAAAATCTTATACACGGGAAGCAGCAGAGTGGGGAAAATCATCAACATGGCTGCAGCTAAACACTTAACCCCTGTTGTGTTGGAGTTAGGGGGTAAGTCCCCTGCACTCGTCTCTAATTCTCTTAGCGATAGTGAATTGAAGACTGCTGTGAAGAGAGTCTTGTGGGGAAAATTTGGCAACGCTGGGCAGGTTTGCACTGCTGTAGACTATCTTCTTGTAGAGAGGTCTATTCATAAGCGAGTAGTTGATCTTATTCAGGAGACCTATCCTACGCTTTTCCCAGACGAAAACAACTTCAGTCACATTGCCAACGAGACAAATTTCAAGCGTTTGGTGAGCTTGCTAAGCTCTACAAAAGGCAGTTTGCTTGTTGGTGGGGTCACTAATGACTCTGTTCGTTTTATCAGTCCTACTGTTTTTAACAATGTACACTGGGAAGACCCTTTGATGCAAGATGAGATCTTTGGACCAATATTGCCTATTTTGGTGTACGATAGTGTAGTTGAGGCTGTTGAGAAAGTCACAACTTTGCACGATACACCTTTAGCTGCTTACATCTTTTCTGATGATAAGGAGGAGATTTCGCACTTCCAGCAGAGAGTAAGATCGGGATCTCTTTTCATCAACGATTCTGTGATGCATTCGGTAAACTCGAACGCCCCATTTGGGGGGGTGGGAACCTCGGGGCAGGGGGCATACCATGGGAAGTATAGTTACAGAACTTTCACGCATGAAAGATTAGTTTCCAAACAAATGTGGTTTATAGAACCCCTTTTGGAACCTAGATACCCACCATATACTTCTTCGAAAGAGAGGATTCTCACATCTTTGTTTTTGCCGTTTGGTAAGGGTCCAAGTGCTATATCAAATGCTCAGTATGGGTTGATCATGTTGGCTGTTGTGTGTTCTGCTATCGCTATTGGTTTAGGCATTGGTATGGGAGTGGGCAGAAAGTAGTTTTGATAATTGCAAATTTGGTATAGCTTTGTATTGATGATATAGGTGTTACGTAGAACATGATGGACTTGGAAATACTTTGTAAAGTGAATACATGTGCATCAATGCATATTATTACAAGACTTAAAGTTACATATTGTTTTTGGTAGATAAAGGGCATACTATGAGCCCTCTCAGGACGTCCTATGATTGAAAAATCATCTGCATAATATTTCATAATGGCCGGAGCATCACTGAAGAGAATCGCGTCCAATAACGTGAAGATTCTCAAAGAAATCCACACCCTTTCTGGATCGATAGTACTTCTCTCTTCTTTGGCAGTTTTTCTCCTAAACAGACCCTCAAATTTTAAGCCCTTTCTCTTATTCAACCTCCCGCTTTTAGGAGTTCACTACGTTCTTGAGATTTCTGGGCGGCCTAAATATGACCTGAACAAGTTAGTTGGTACACCAAGCGATCTCAAACTGGAGGGCTTGACCGAGTACATGTTCGATTTGATTTACTTCACTTTGCTCGAGAACATCTTGATGGTGGTCCTCGGCTCCAACAAGATCTGGTGGATGTATATTGCTGTTCCTGCGTTTGCAGGATACAAATCGTTCTGGCTATTGAAAATGGGTAAGGACGTGTTGGGCATGGCCCGTCCCAAAGCGCCTGCGGCTGAAAAGCTTGAAGAGCCACAAAAGTCTAAAAGACAGGCAAAAATGGAGTTAAGAGGCCAAAAAGGAAAGAGAAAGGTTGTAAGGTAAATTTATAGCTTTCAACATTGTGTCGCAAGTGTTTCTATAACAGTTTATCTGTACCATCATTACATATCAATCGTATACAGTGAAAGATATTCGAAACGAATTCTTATGTGGAATAAAATCAATTAAGGATGGCAGCTAGTATTTTGCAGCATAGGGATGCATATTTTGACGGTCAATCGACTGAGAGCTCAAATTGAGTCCCTATGTGTTACTACAATCGAACTATCTATCATAAATAAATAAGTTGAAACGAGTGTAAAATTGTGAAATTTCAAACGGAAGGATCGTCTCAAATGATACACTTTACGAATCATGTGAAATATATCCTACTCGACCTATAGATCAAGGCATATAAACCTTGCTGTACCCATCAATAGCCTGCCGACAACAAACACAGTTATCGAAATTACGAAGAACCAAGGTCATTCGGCAAGCGTCGCAAATGGCAAAACACGTACAAGGCCAAAGAATGATCTGTCTAGGATTACTTTGGCAAATGACACATGTATACTGTTTTGACTCATCCAAAAAACCACTAGAACTCACTTCCTCTGGGCCGGTAAATGCATCTTTTCGGCGCTCCATGATCACGTCTATAAGCTTCCCAGACTCTGTTTGTGTCTTATGTCCAAATTGTGATCTTGTAACGTGTTTGCATACCTCTTCCAGGTCTCTCGACAAGTGAGAAGCCAAGATATCTCTGAATCCCTCGTCGAAGCCCTCATCTGGCAAAAGCAAAGAGTACAAGTCCTTCGGCTGAAGAACTTCAGAAAATGCATTTTCCTGGGTTTCCTCGATTTCCAAATCAGTGTCCTCTTCACTATCTCCTTCAAAATCAGACTCATTCTCTTCGCCAGCCAACTCGCCATTCAATAATTGCTCATAATCTATGATCAATTTGCCATTTTGTTCTTCAAAAAAATCAACCCCTGCTCTTTTCGAAGGCTGGAGAAGCTCTCTGGCTCTCTTCTCCAGTGCTTTTTTCTCTTCAATTTCTTCCCTTCTAAATAACAAAGCATCTACAAAGCGATAAAACAACACAACCACTGTTTTGGCCTTTGAAAAGCGTTCCAGAGCCACCCATCCTGTTTGAGAAGGCTTGTCCTTATTAGCCTTCTCCTTGAGCAACTCTGTGAGCTCATTGGATGAAAAGTAGTTGTTGTAACTCGAAACATACTTCTTCTCATATACACCCTGCTCTGTATGTGTCTCCAATTGGCGGTCAAGCCACGTCAGCTTAGGTAAACCAATATACAGCAACTCTTCGACAAACGTTTCCTTTGCCGAGGCAGAAAGAGCTACAACACCTAATTTAGTCAAAAAACTATTGAAATCATCCAGCCAACTCAAGTTTAAGTCTTCAAAAGTCAAACTGTTCAAGCGCAACCGACCAGGCCCAGCCAAGAGTCGAGCAGTGACATAGATCGAGCCACTCAAAATGATGATGCAGGAAGTGATAACCTGTGACAAAAACAGAATGACCACAAGAGTAGGGAACTGGAGTAGAGTACCTCTGACCATGGATATAAGGTAATAAAGAATAAAGCCTGAGCCTACAAGACCCAGTATGGCTAATCTGTATCTCGTAAGACCCGTTAGTCTGAGAATGTGAACCAGAGAGTGGTTAAGAACTGCCATAATACAGAGTACCAACAATTCTGGCGTGGGCCTTGCAGGAAGACCAGGAACAGAGTCAAACTCATAGAAACCAAGCAGATACTCAAAGAGGGTCTGTGAGGTGTCCAAGTGAAGCTGTGTTCCGGAAATGCCTGCACAGAAAGTCTCTACGAACTGACTTAAGCAAAGACTAGCATATAAGGGCCATAAAAAGCTTGAGGAAGGGCCTACTCTCCCAAAAGCTTTATCTCCAGCAAAAAGGGTTTGCCCTACCACAACTGTGGAATTGAGCCCTAGAGCTGTAGCATTGTACGGGAACACAGGGAGAGTTGTAGAGGAGCTATTATAAGCTAGAAGGCCATACCTGGATAGAACAGTGTTTGCTGTGGGAGAATAACAATTAAGCGCTGTGAGAATAATCTTCAAACAGAGCCAAAGCTGGTATAAAACAATGGCTCTGAGAGCAGTTTTAACAGCTCCAGCGAAAATAGGCCTGCTGAAAAGAGCCTGGAGATTTCTACGGGGGCGTTGCCGGTGAGCCTGGCGGTTATTAACAGCGCCAAAGAGCATGGTTCTGTTGAGCACAACTGCAGAAAACATACAGAGCATCGCATATTTCGACACTAAATAGTTGAAGTAGAGGCCAATGTTCTGGCGAGGTATAGGAGACTCGTGGAACTGTGCAACCACAGAGTTGGCCATTCCCACAAGAAGAGAGGGAGCTCGGTACTCCGAGGCATTGAAATAAGAAGGGGGGGCTAGTTTTAGCGTCCCATTTGATATTTGGAACATTGCACGCGCTTTATTTGATTCGTAAAGTTCTTTGCGACAAATTTGAAAAAGTTTGGGGATATTGAGAGATAATTGAGGGTTTTTGGGGGTTATTCGGTTGCGATTTATAAGATGGCTGCTGCATGATTTTAAATTTTATGACGAATGCAATTAACGATGACATCTCAAGGTGATTTTTGGGGGAGGAGTGTGTATATAGTGAAGGAGACATGTTTCAAGCATTCGATTTGACTGACTTGAATATCGTTTTGGTCAATTAGCGTCTTCTATGTGGCTAGTGTAAGCAGATACGTGCATTCCTAGTAGCTAGCAGCAGAGATACGAAGTATTTGCTAATGACGATTCTGTAGAAAGAGTTTGAACAATTAATAGGTACACTCTTTTCCTATTTATGTACTGAGTGTGTAGAGAATTGTTGGTGTGTCTTTCGCGTGCCCTTAGCACTTATCATAGCATATCTGTTTATTTGTTTATAACTACACCATGGCTGGAAAAAAGAAGAAAACAAAGAATGGACTGCGTCCCGCGTCTCCTGAGAAAACTGCTTTCGATGACAAGCCCAAAGAGGAACCAATTGCTGAAACAAAATCAACTACAGGGGAAGAGAGTGTAATTATTGATGCACCTCCTTTGGCGTACGAAAAGCCCTCTAAAAACTCAATAAGAACGCCTACCGAAAGAAAAGCCTCGGGATTCTACTCTCAGCTCTCACAGGACCAGATCACGATGCTTAGGGACGTTTTTTCGTTGATGGATGACGATAATGATGGCATTATTCTGGATGAAGATCTCGTGAAAACATACAAACTTGTAAACAAAGAAGTCTCACAGCAACACAGAGACGCTATGTTTGCGCTGGTACAAAGCCCCTTGGCATTTGGTGGATTCCTCAGTTCTATGGCCGAGAGCTTGGGTGATTTGAGTACAAAGGATGAGCTCTTGACAGCTTTTGAGGTCTTTAGTGAAGGTGATAAAGAGGAGATAAAATGTGACATGGATTTATTAAGAGACAGTTTGGTGGGGTCAGGGATGACTAATGATGAGATTGATGCGGTTTTGAAGAGTTTTGTGAAGACAGGAGCTGATGGGAAGGATATTTTGTTGGCTGGGAGATTTGTTGATAGCATTATGGAGGGTTAATTTATCTGTTTATGCGTCTGGACGTTAATGAGTTTGTTTACAGTGTAGATTACTCAACATATTGTGGCATGTTTAGGGAGCTTGAGTATATGCACGCGAATGCTCATATCTCTATATGATTTATAGAATTCAATAGTAATCTGTTGCTGCATTAAAACTTCTCTAGCCGAGCGTAATACCTACTGTAATACGTTCTTTTTATGTTCAACCATCTCTAGGCCCTAAGTATGCCTTTCCTTATATATTCAAATCTACACATAATCATGTAACTTTAATAAATAATATAACAAACCTCCATAAACCCATCTAATAATAAATTCCATCCAAAACCAATGTATCCTGGCAAAAATATAATATAACCCTTTTGAAATAACCACTTCATACACCTCCATTCTTGTAAAACTTAAGGTGTATTTCCCACCAAGAAATCAACAACTGATCCAGCTTCTGATAGCATGTCTCCCGCCAGTGTTTCCTTATTCCCCTTGAGCTGAACTCCTCCAAAATTCAAATCTCCGTGAGTCTTTCCGTGTTTCTCCAATTCGATTTTCTTTGCATACTTTTCACCGCAAAAGCCACACTCCCAAAGTCTCACTACATTAACAGAGTCGTGCACCACCATGTGCATGGACAAACCAGTTTCGCCCGTACACATTTTCCCACACTCTTTGCATTTTTTCTTTGGGTGTGTATCCTTTATGTGCAACTGTAATGCACTCCATGTCTTGAATAGAATCATGCACAGCGCCTCAGAACACTGGTAAGCTGGCGCCTGACCGTGGAACCTCAATTTGTGATTGGCCAACCTGTAAGGTCTCTGAAATGATTTCCCACAAACCTCGCAGTCCAACGAACTTTCATGGGCTCTTCTTATGTGGTTCTTTAGCACCTGTTTTTTGTGAAATTTCTCTCCGCACACTTCGCACGAAAACAGGCTAAAATGAGTAAGCTCGTGTTTCTTTAAATGTTGTGGTGTGTTCACGCGTTTTCCGCAGTGTGAGCAAGCGTATGGCCTGTCCTCTGCTGGTCTATGCGATAAAATGTGCGCATTCAAATGCGATTTCCGGAAAAAGGCACCAACGCACCCAGAGTGTGTGCATTTAAAAGGCCGGTCATTGTAGTGTGTGCGAGTGTGTTGCTCTAGTAACGATTTTTTGGCGTACGACTTGTAGCAAATGGGGCACGTGAGAGGGCCAAGTGGAGAAGGAGGAGTAGAGGGTGTTGCTACAGATGGAGGAGTACTGTAACAGCTATTTGGGCTTCTTTCGGTTTGGTCATCTCGAAGATTTTCCTTTCTTGGAGTAGCACCTTCAGAATGTGAAATATCGTTAGCTTGCTCATTTTCAGAGACTAAATCTCTCCCAACTGTTTCATTCAACTCAAGATTATTGTTTTCTTTCTCATCACCTAATATAGCCACATCTTTGACTCTCTGTCTCTTAGCCAGCCCCGCCATGCTGCTTAGCTTCCTCTTCTCTCGTAAGGGGTCAGCCATAAGGCTAGTTGTAGAAGCAACTAAGCGAACAGGTAACTTATAGTCACCTTTGTTATTATGAAGAAGTCTCAGAGTCTTGAATAGACTTGAATATTTATCTGCACGTGAAATAAGTGAAAATTTTATACACGAACCGTTTGTCGCCATGTCAGACAATGAAGAAAAGTGAGTTTTCATGAGAAAATAGATATTGAAAATGTGCTCATTTCAATCCGCTGTTTCTATTGTATATATTCCCTAATTCTTGTGCTAACTAGCTTCCTAGAAGACTACGATGAGGGAAACTTCTCTGATGAGGAGTTTGTCGAGCCGGGTGTCAAAGAGGAGGAAGAGACCCAGAACTTTTCCAGCGATGTGAAGCCAGGGCAGAAAAAACGCGACTGGGCTATTCCAAAGGATAAGCGTACCACAACACCATACATGACAAAATACGAAAGAGCTAGAATCTTGGGTACAAGAGCCCTTCAAATTTCCATGAACTCACCAGTATTGGTGGATATTGAGGGGGAAACTGACCCTTTACAAATAGCCATTAAGGAACTCTCACAGAAAAAGATTCCTTTGGTGATTAGACGGTACTTACCAGACGGAAGTTATGAGGATTGGGGATGTGAAGAATTGATTGTCGATCAGTTTTAAGAGTTAGACATAAATGTTTGTATAGTATTGTTACGCTAGTAACTCAAGTTCAACTGATCCTGGTTGTATTTGTATGAGGGAAAACAGCTAAGAAGAAAGCTGTATACACTAAAATCTCAAGTCTGTAACTAAATTTAAGATTATGAGAGGTAATTTAATGCATTTATGTGCAATATTGCAGACTTGGCCGAGTACTCGCAAGCACTGTGTAATTAGCATGAGTGGAGCACAATGTTACAGGTTCATTTAGTTGTAAGGATGTCAATAAAAGAATGCCCTGTAGTGCATTCTTTTGGTATACCAGCTTGATCAGATACACAATTCTATACAATAATTGAATATATTCATATGCTACTGAAAAGACCGTTCTACCAGACAGTATATTAACTTCATAAATATTAGATACATGGATAAGACCTGCCGCTCAGGGATGTGATGAGGGCGCGATGAACCAATGCAAAGAGACTATATCTTGAAAGATATGCATAGAATCTGTGTCATTGAAAGCATATGTACCTATGCAATCAACAGATTCTCTGTCAAAGAGTCCCAATTATTCGACTGACCTTCACAAAAATCAGTCATGACCAACGATTTGCCATTCGATCACAACTCATCCTTATAAGGCAACACTGTTGTCTCACCAAGAGCCACGTACGAAAAGTCGCCTACCTTCACTTCTCCACCCTCCACCTTCACATCCAGACCCTCAAGCGCAAGCTTTGTCTCGGCCAATTTAGTGTAGGCGCTCACATCAACCCCCTTTTTCAAAACAGCCACAACCTCCTTGATGGTGGCCGAGATGTCCTCAGCAGCTCCCTCGGCAGACACGGCAAAAAGGCCAGCGTCAGAGTACTTGTAGACCTCTGCAGAGACCGCATACTTGTCCTCCAAGAGCTCAGAAAGAGCCTCGTACTTGCCAAACTCGGCTGGCTTCACGGCAAAGCCCACAGCAGCGATGTTACCCTCTGCAGAGCGCACACGCGCCTCCAGAACGTAAGTCTTAACGTTGTCCAACTTTGCAACGCCCTCTGGAAGGCTGGCCAACAGCAGAGTATTGACAAACTCAGAAAGAGCAGCCTCGTCAATGCCCTCGCCCTTAATCTCGACATCAGCCTTGGTGATCGAACTGACAAACGCCTTCAAATCCTCTAAAGAAGAGGCAGAGGCGCCGTCGTGCAACAAAGGCGCGCCGAGGCCGTTACGGAAGACCGCAGCATGAAGGTACTCCAGAGCCTTAGTGGCAAGAGACTGGTGGGCAACATCGGCCTCAACGACAGGGAGCACAACCTCATCGTACTCGTGCTTGGCGAACTTTGTGCCGGTCACAATGTCCAGAAGCAGGGCCACAAAGTATGGGAGGTCTTCTTTTTGAAAGGTGGCTTTAAGAGTGATGGCGTCACGCAGAAGAGTCGAGGAATACTGGGCACCCAAGAGCTCGGCCTCACGGGCAAAACGAAGGGCAGACTTCAGAGTGTCCTGGAACGCAAAACGCGAGAGAACGTGCGCGAGTCCAGCTTTAGGGGCATGACGAGCGCCAGTCGCAAGGCGCACTGTAAGAGTCAGAAGTGGGCCTTCGGCAGCAGACGCCAGGATTTTGAGCGCCGAAGCGGCGGTCGAGTATGTGCGGTGCATCATAGTGTTGGTTAGTGCAATGTGTAGTGAGATTTTTTTGAAAAATATTTGGTGAGAAATTGGGGGGATTCGATTGGGTGCAGGTCAGGTGACTCGAAGCAGAGCCATGAGAATGGGCTGTTCTCCACACAAGTAAAGATCTGGTAGTCTTTTTAAGTTGAGAAATGTAAAAGGGTTTTGGTGCATATTTTTTGGGTTTAACTAGATGTAACTTGGGTGGTGGGCTGTTGGTGCAGACAGTTTGGTTTCTTGGTTCACTTGGGTTTATTCTGTATTTGGTGAAAGCCTTGGTTAGTTGGAAAATCTTTTTTGTTACCAGATAAGTTTCTTGCTGGGGATATGGATATATTTGTTTTTCGGGGGTTCTAGCATGGTGAGTACATGTACGGATAGTGTGTGCGGATAAATGTAGAATTGGGATATGACAAAGAATTTCGCTTTAAGTATTTCTCTGTGCAATTTCCGAGTGCTGGCTTTTGATTGCTTGGACTCTTTATTGGCTTGTATATTCTTAGTGAGTTGTGTTGTCTCCTTGTATCATCTGTAGTTCAAAATGTACTGCTTCTACCATGAAAATTCTGATTTCATATTGTTTCATCAGCCAGAGGTACCACCAATGGTCTATTCTCATAAATCTAGCTCAAGCTCCTAGTACAGTCGCTTACAAAATTTCAAAACCGTAAATGTTGATACTGAATACTACACCAGAAACAGCGCCCTATAAAAAACCTGATTCGTCTGGAGACAGTTCAGGATCTTGAATCAACTTCCTTCCACCGATGAAGAGTACGGTGGGTGATACACTTTCGACAATTACAATCAACCGAAAAAAGGCATATTTACCGCACCGCATAGGCTCAGAATTAGTATGACTTATGAGCTCTTTCCATTCGTTAACAGATAGATAAGCAAGCAACGAGAAGTTCGTTGGTAGCACGTTTATGAGGAGGATAAATAGACCGCACCCGGCCTCTCAGATTTCTCGCACTCGAAATCACATCGTTCATGAGCACATCTGATCGATGCCAGATTTCTACCCTACTCTTCCACAGTGCTCTGCTAAAACCAGTATTGAGAATTTGCAGTAGTCGAAAATAACATCATCGTACTCACTGAAGTATTTCCACCTTCAGAAAAAGTCACTCAAGTCTTCTCTCTCCTTTCGTAAGTTCTAGTTCGGAGTCACATCTTCCATGAGCCTCAAACACCATTTGGGTTAGACAGATACAATTTTTTCTTTGTTTATATATTTTGTACTTTACTTTTCAGTTAGGTGTTGGACGGGGTTGGTCCAGAACTTCAGCAGTGTTAAGTCCAGTGTAAAGCCCAACTCGTCCTTGATTGTTGTCGTTAGTCTTACCACTGCCATTCGAGATTTACTGACTAGACATCAGTTTGTCGCATCCTTAGTTAAAAAGAATAATTGTATCGCTGTGCACACTTTAGTTGTAGCTCTTTTCATCCCTTTGTTGAGAGTAGGTGCACACATAGATCCTCGAATCAAACGTTGCAGATCTTTAGACCGTCCAAGCTATTACTTAGTTACATCGGTAATCAATAGATTTCCTTCTAAGTTAATTTAAGAGGTTGATATTTTGCTCCCCCACTCTCACACATTGAAGTGAAATATAGGGATAAATTGTGTCTGCTCTGAGCTCTGTTCATTCGCTGTAACTTTGCTTGACGTTTCTTTGTTTTCTACAGGCTCGCACTCTATCATTTTATTGTAATTAGTTTAATGCACTAGAACTTCTAAAATGCAAACGAATCGTCAATGCAACAAGTATATACTTTGAGAATGATCGAAACGATTCTAGGTGTCACAAACAAAGTAATGAAAAGACTTCAATGTAAGTTTATCAATTGTCTTAATATTTTTACCGCGAAGCTCAACCTCAGTATATGTCCCTTTCACCCCTTTCACTGAGGTGCGTAACTTGTGACTGAACGTCTAAACATTTCACTCCATATGTACCTCGTTAATCCGTGTACAATTATGGCACCAATCAGTGCAAATTTCAGTCAAATCCTTGCAAGCAAATCGGGGCATAGTAGCCTCGATCTAGACAGCTTTCTAGAAAGTCGCTAATTATTTAATTAAGGCATGCATGAACGGAGTACATGCAAAGACGTGAACCTTGCTAACTGGTGAGAACTATAACTGTTGAGTCTATGAAAAACCGAATCATCTGAGCATAAATAATCAATTATATAGAATTATTCTTCTGTCTTCTTCTTGGCTTTTTAACTACATGACGCATTACCTAAGTTTGGCAGGTTAACTAAATGGGATCGGATCAGAGAAGCCCATGGCTTTAACGAGAACGGTAACGATGATCTGCAGTTGCAGAGAATGGAAGCGATAGTTGAGTTTGCAAAAGCTGAATAGCAGAATCACAAGAAGGCAAAGAACGTGAAAATTATACAATGAAATTGAAACAAAATAGTTAAAACAAAGTGAGAGAATACATTCCGATGCAAAATCAAAGCATGTCTAATTAATCATCGGGGATCAGCACAAACGGCAAATGCAGGCAGGAAAAGCGACCGGTGTCAATATGAGAAGGAAAAGTTAGTTACGGCTCGGACCGGCGAAATTTGTGATTTATGATTAGTCTTCAATATGCTATCCACCATCATTAAAATAAGTACACTCTATCTAAATTGCGAATTGTTTGAGCCTTTTTGTATTTTGCTCTATGCTCCCTTTTAGCTCCTATTCCAGGTTCGCTTATTTCAATACAATACCCTATGACATAATGCGAGCGATACCGGCCTCGCTCAGGATTGTCTAGATCGTCCTTTTATGCTAGACGATCCGTAAGCACTGTGGATGATCTAGCGTTTGTCTAGTCTAGATTTGGCGATCGCGAGGCCAAACCCGCAGGAGGGTTTGTCTTGCATCTACTGGAAATAATGCCATTTCCAGATCGGTGTCACCTGTCAAATCGAGATATGCTAGATATCTGAAAAATGAAGTTGATTCCGATGTAACACGATCCTGTATCCTTAGTAGTTGAAATGGAATTAGTTTGGTATCGAGTTTCGAACAGGTGCAGCCTAAGGTGACGTAAGGACAATAAGTAACTCGAATCTAAGTTACAATGATACAAAAATCATCTACATCAAAATAATACACTATGTTTCCATTAGCAAACCCATCGCCTATCAAATAGCTAGCACCCATAAACTCCCATTTAACCCAACAACCATTCACAACCGACTGAAAATAGACAACCCAGATCATACACTCACAGACTCAAAACTAAGCTTCCCGGCTCTTCCAGCTTCAACAGTGCGCCCATTCCACCGGTCATTCATATCGTATCTCTCGCATCCCTCTTCGAAGCTGTCCACGATACCAGCTTGAAAATGGCGCTTTCCTACTCTCTCTCTAGCCTCTTCTTCCTTGACATGTATCATCCAGCTGTCACAGTTGCCTTCTGCTATGCCCCTCCAGTGCCCATCATCCAATAGTAAGTACAACCCCTCCATTATCACCACTCTAGTACTACTTTTGATCACGAGCTTTTCCTCACCAGGATCCTTGGCCAGATGATCGAAATTAGGAACGTAGATATCAGGAATTTTAGTGTTACGACCGTCAGTCAAAGTCCACAAACTGGTCTTGCCATCGTCTTTTTCAAACACCATCGATTCAGAATCGCCAGTTTTTTCGAAAATCTCACTAAAACTCGATCTTCTAGAACTTCCCGAGCTCTCGTTATTGTCCTCTCTTTCATTCACAAAAATGGGCTCATCCCAGCCGTCCACTAAAACAACGTCACAAGTGCTCTTCAACACTTCGGCAAGGGCCTCAACCATTGCAGAGTCAAAAGTGAAAGGGGCGCCTCTCTTGGCAAAAGCTCTTTCCAGATCTTTAAACTGGCGTAATACTCTTCTAGGAAGATGGAACCCGTCCATTGAAACAACCTGAGCAAAGTCATCATCTGTAGAAACAGCCTCAGGAAGCAGAATTCGTACCCTATTTTCAGAGGCACGTGCTTGAATGACAACGTCCTCCCCTTCCAATCTTTTCATTGGTGCAAAATTCTCATCCTCCAAATCTATAGCGGCATTTGTGTAATCTCCAAGTGCATCAACAACTTTCAGAGTCACGTATTCTTTCATGTGGCCTTGTTCTTGACCTCCACTAACGATTTCGCCTCTCTTTCTGAATTGCTGGTTGAGAGAATTGGCAACATGCTCAGCAACTGTCAGCTTACCAGAACCTGGAGCTCCAGCAACAAGAACCATCACTCTATAACATCCGCTCTCCTGGAGGGTGTTCAAAGTGCGCTCACAAAGCTCCTTGTAAATCTTTTCCATCTTGGGCTTAAAAAGTGGTGCTTGTGTGTTTTTATACCTAGCAAATTTAAGGGCGGCAAGTTACCCCGACCCGCATGCATGTTGCATACATCCACATGCAGGTCCTCGCTTAAAACCGTTGCGGAACAGTGCTTGCCGAGGTGCGGGACGCAGTCCACCGGAGGCACGTTCGCGCTTCGGCGCAGTCGCTAAAATTGACATGGTGATTGCTTGTGTGGAGAGCAACATGGGTGCCACAAAATGTAGGGGTTCTCACAGTAAGCAAAGCATGATCCTCAATATCGATTGTTGTTTCTGGTGGAACAACTGCAGAGTAGAAAATCTCTTGCTTTGAATGCGGCCTCTTGATTTTATTAACAGACACAACTATTGGATTATTTGTACCAGTTTTGACCATTTTTTTGTTGATTCTAACAGAAACTGATGAATTAAGTTCGTTTTCATATAAATCGATGATCTCAGAGATCATTTTCTTCACGAACCGTTGGTGATTGTTATTCCCGATAATTGGCCGTAAAAGAAGAGGTATAGGCTCAACTGTATCCTTATCGTAAAGCATTGTTTTGTGATGGTGACAAAGGAGTAGTCTAAGAAGGTGAAGAATGTAAGTTGGCTTTTTATTATCATTTCCATTGAGCTTTTCATTCTTTTTGTTCACCTCTCCTTCCAAAGAAATCTCCAATAATTCGTCAGCCAACTCGACTGTGATTTTATCAGAGGAAACGATTTTCACTCCGTAATCCAAAAGTTCTTTAGCTTCTCTCACCAACTGGTAAAACAATTCCTCATCAAAAACTCGGTGTCTAGCATTTTCGATCATCTCGCTTACACTGGCATCTTTACCTAGCGCAAACCCGCCTCTTGAAGTAGAACAAAGCACAAACTCGTTATCCTCAGAGTTTTTCTTTTTGAAAAGTTTAACAAAAATTCTCTTGTTTTCTCCGTCTCCTCTGGAAAGGGGTTTGAACTCCAAGTTGCCTGTTTTGCTCTTGAAAAGAACTGCTACTCCTTTATCGAGGTTATAGCTCGATCCAGAGTCTTGGAACCCGTATTTAATAGCAATATCCTTTTCGCTTCTTTTGAAAAGAATCTCTTGGTAGTTGTTAGCTGAAGAGTTTGTGGTGGACAACTTGTGGAGACTTTCGTAGTACACCTTATTTTTGGAAGCTTCCAAGGCCAATGCACTTTTACGTTTATCAAGCAAACTCATAGAGTTCTCCAAACTCTCCACTTTCCACGAGACCAAAAGTTTCAGATTCACTATAGGATTTTGTATCTTTCCATTCGTAGAATCATCTTGCAAAATCTTGTCCAGATTGAGCGAGGCAATTGGTACGTGCTGCTTAAGCAAAGGAGACATCGATGCCTTCCCTACATTAGGGCGAACAGACGTCGTCAACAAGGAAACGAAGTCCAAAGCCAAAGAAGCTTCGTTCAACGAAACTTGGATCAATTTAACTACTTGAGCTTTGTTCTGGTGAAATTTAGTGAGCTTCTCTTTTTCAGCTTCCAACTGCGAAGTGAGAGAGGACATCGAATCTGACTGAGTTTCACCTTTTTTCTCTTCGGTTTCGACCTTTTCTTTTTCATTTTCGATCTCTTCGAAAATAAAAGGATTACTCTCAACAGTTGACTTCCCAGCCTCGAGACGAGCATTCACAGTCTCATTCACGGCTTCATTTTTCAAGGCCTCCTCGGTAAGATTGAGAAAATGCTCGGGTCTTTCATGGTTAATTCGCCCAATGAGAGCAGAGAGTGGGAGGGTCTCAGGGTTTATCTGGAAGGGGTCCTTTAATGAAGATGAGATGAGACCTGGATCGAGTCTTATTGGAACAGACATCTTATTTTCGAACAGCTATTTTGGTTCGGAGAGCAAGGTATGTTATAGGAGATGGTTTCACTGGATGATCACTGAATTATGTGGGATGATGATTTAGAAATTAATTTTTCACTGATATGAGGGCGGAGAAGGAAGTAAGTGGTGCCAGAAAGAGATAATTTGAAAATCACTCTTATAGTTATAGTTTGGATATGGGATTTAGCGTTTCGATAACGTGATTTTCGATGCTCTGTCCAGTTTCTTTGGATACATCTCAGAGATGACAGATGCCTTGCTTTATGAAGAACAGCTTGTATTTATTCGACTTTTGTTTCTGTGAGTCTACGTAAATATCAAATCCTGGCCATAAACATAATCATCTCAGTTGTAATCTTTTCAAACTGTTTATCCCCTTCATACAGGCTTCCTAGCTTTGGGCATTATATGACAGTCTGCACCCTTAGTCAAGACGCACTAACACCAAAAAATAGAAGAAAAGCTTGTATTAGTAAGAATAAAGCAAGCAACTTCTTGCCAAGCTCACAAAAATCACACCAATCACAATTGTGTATCACTGTGTAAGTCTAACCGCACGCCGAAATAATTACTGGTACGAGACTTCTTGACCCAAGCAAGAACATAACATCTTTCTAGCTGGTGAGTACTCCTTTCGAGTTCGTGATAAAACCTCCCACATACGCTCTGTCGTTTCCGTGTCGTTCTGAATTTGAGATTCTGCATGTGTACCCCTCAACTTATTGGATTAAAGGATCAGAGTATTCAAGGGTAACTGAACTATTAGGTTTGATTTTCGGGGCCAAATCTTGTTTATTGCTATTGATGGTGGTTTCTGTGGTGTTTGATGAGATTAGTGCGTTTTTTTATTGATGTCTTTGAGAGACTGTCTAGAAGCGAGACTGTTTACTTTTATATTGTCGAATGAGAATCATAGAAACCTGAAGTGCTTTGATGAAGACTTTTGGTTTTGAATACATTGTTATTCGTGTCTGTGAATTGTTTGTTCTGAAGCATCAAGTCAATCACCTATGAAAGCATGCATAGATTTTAAGGTATACCAGTGAATCTATCTGATTATCACAAACAAAAGTTTACAAATACACTGCCCTCGTGTGTTACTAACAGCAGCCTTAAACTTCCGTACCTAAGCGCAAGACTTGTAAGATATCAAGTTCACTGTGAATACTCCAATAAAAATCCAAACAAAACCAAACTCACAATATAACAATACAGGTATATCAGATTCCTCACAAATAAGCAATCGCACGATGACACTTCGCCTTGGTTCTACTGCTCCCGAGTTCACGGCCCCCTCCTCATCTGGACCCATTTCCCTCTACTCGTACATAGGCTCCTCGTGGCTTGTTTTCTTCTCCCATCCAGATGATTTCACACCTGTGTGTACCACAGAACTCGGGGCCTTTTCTACGCTCGAACCAGAGTTCACTAAACGCAACACAAAGCTTCTAGGTCTTTCTGCAAACACTGTGGAACGTCATCTCGAGTGGATCAAAGATATCAACGAAATAACAGGATGCGAACTATCTTTTCCTATCATCGCAGACCCTGAGCGGCGCATAGCAACGCTCTATGACCAAATAGACTACCAAGACGCAACAAACGTTGACGATAAGGGTCTCCAATTGACAATTCGGCTGGTGTATATAATCGACCCTAAAAAGAAGATAAGAGTTATCATTTCTTATCCGGCAAGTGTAGGCAGAAACACCGCAGAAATTTTAAGAGTCTTGGACTCCCTCCAGTTGAGTGAGCGGTTACCAGTCACAACTCCAGTAAACTGGATTCCCGGGGACGACGTAATTGTGCATCCAACTGTAGAAGACGATGAAGCTGAAAAGATGTTTGGAGGTTTTAGAGTGGTCAAGCGGTACTTGAGATTGGTTCGGTTAGGTAAGTGATTGGGGTGAGTTCTTCGTATTGCTGGGTTAATATCTAGTCAAGACAGTATATTTATTATATAGAAGGTACATTGCTAGATTTGTGTAGTTGTTAGTTTTCATACTGCCAGCCAGTTGTTAGTATACAAGTATACAGTAATATTTAGAGATGTGCATTATCTGTAAATAAATTATCTCGCTTGTTCCTTCCACTTCACTAACAAAGCGCGAAGCCGTCTAGCCAGAATCGGAAGTTTCTGATATCATAGACACGCAATAACAAGGCAGGTTAGGTAAATCATTTTGACTCCGACGTTGGCACAGCAATTTATTCCGGAATCATTGGACTGGCGTGAGTTTCTTGATTCGGGTGATAATGCAAGCTCGTTCTATTGTATACAGAAGTTGTTGGCGAGGTGATGTAATGTTTGTCTTGTTAGACTGATCTGGATTTGTAATTTGCGTTAACTAGTCTTAGACCTTTTACTCAGGCCTTAATCAATATTCACTTAACGAGTGACTTAGGCTATATCTTGTTGTCGAGAGTTGTAGGCTCTTGTCTCTATTCATATTTGTGCTATTGAGTGCAAACGTAAAAACTTTAGATGTTCATGTTAATTTACCGAAAGGGTGCTCGATTACTGAATAATACGATCATCTCAGCTCACCCAAGCCTATCAATCTCCAAAATATGCACAGCTTTATTAGCTATACATGTTTGTCAAACTGCAATTTTTGACTATTTGTTTTACCTACAAAACATAATATACATCATATAATACACTACACCAACAACTTGACCCCCTCCTCCTTCAACTTTGCAATCTCATCCTCGGGCTCCTCCGCCCCCTCCTCATGGACACCCTTCTCTTCCAACTCACTCTCCTTGGCTAACTTAGGCAACATAGCTTTAACCTCTTCGCATCCTTTTTTCAACTTTTGAATATCGTTCTTTGCAATGTTGACCTGGTTTTGGAGCATAAGAATAAGCGACTCACGTGCCTGGTGCGGTCTGTACTCATTAAGTAAATGGTGGATGTTAGTTAATATAACCCGTATCTCTTGAAGTTTTATATGTTTCAAATTCGGGTTTTTTGATACCACTCCTATAAGCTCTAGAAAGTTCAATAAAAGAGATTTGAAAAGCTTCTTTAGCTCTTCTATTCTCTTGACAGAGTGTTTACTAGCCTCTTTTTTTACTTTAGAATGGTCATCTTCATCCTCTTTTATTTCCGCAACGTCTTGATTTTTTTTATCTTCAACCTCCTTCTCATCATTTTTCTCATCCTCATCCTCCAAGTCATCTTTATACAACTGCTCCACATTCATTTCCTTCAAAGTAGGCATCGCGTCTTTGAAAAGCCACATGTCACCAAATAGACGATAACTAGGCCCATCAGGTCTTTTTGGAGGTATCAAAAATCGTATATCTGAGGGTATTTCTGGTTCTATTTTATCAATCTGTTCTTTTTCTTCAACCTCCTCCTTTTCGGTATAACTTCCCTTGATAGAAGTCTTTAGATGATCCCCATTTTCTCTGATCCAGTTGTTTGCCTTTTCAATATTTTCTTTGGTAAAAAATTCATAGTACGGAGGTGGTGGGGGGTACAACGCTGCAATCTCCTCGTTCGTCGTCATCCTGAGTTATTTTTCTATCAGATTTTGACCGGCTAACGTTCTGGATGGATCTATAGTCAGTTCACTGTATATAGTGTGTGTGACTTTTGTAGACTTGACTGAGTATTTCTCATCAGGGCTTCTATGCAGCTCAAATGGGGCCAAACAGAGGTCGTCACTTTGAGGAGATTGCCTTTATAATTCTATTCAATATACATGCTGGCTTGTTTTGCTCATTTACAATATGTATCTGAGTTGGCTATGGCTAGTCAGAGCAGTGGTCAGTACAATCGTTTTTGTGAAGTGTATTAAAATGTTTTCTCGACATGTTGAATGAAAGGCTATAGCTAAATGGATCTGAAGTCTCTCCCTCAGGCATTTGTTGTGGCTCTGAAGGTGTAGGGCAAGGCCCTTCTTAAGATTATTGAGAACGGAACAGCCTTGGATGTGATCGAACCATCTAATACCCAACAAATTTGCAAATAAACAATCTTGAAAGGACTTATTGAGTGTTTCCGCCCGCGGAAGTAGAACTACAGCCTGTCAAGTCACAAGCACCACCAAAAGCAGAATACGTAGAAAGAGAACGCTCAAAACACACAAAAACTGTAGATACACTAAAATCACTAGAAGAAGCCCACTGAACCAATCTCAGGATAACTCTCACAAATATGAGTTTTTATATATGTGTAAGTATATACTGACAATCTACATGCGAAAAAATCTCATCGATACATACACTTAAATGACCTAGGCAGAAACTTTCTTCTCCAAAATGTCCAATAAAGTGACTGCGTCAGCAGAAAACTTTCTGATACCTTCGGACAACTTCTCTGTGGCCATGGCGTCCTCGTTCATGCCGAATCTGAAGGCAGCCTCATCATCAACATACGACACCTTGGCCACTTCCGCGGTCTTGGCCTTAGCGGCATCCAACACCTTTGGCACGGCGGCGTCTGAAGAGATCAACTCCTCCAACAATTTAGGAGCAATGGTCAAGAAGTCGATTCCTGCAAGAGCCTTGATTTCGCCAGTGTTTCTGAACGAAGCGCCCATCACAATGGTCTTGTAGTCATACTTCTTGTAGTACTCAAAGATGCTCTTGACAGAAATAACACCTGGGTCGGTCTCACCGGTGTAAGTTTCACCGGTCTTGGCTTTGTACCAGTCCAAAATACGACCGACAAATGGCGAGATCAAAGTGATCTTGGCCTCAGCACAAGCTACTGCCTGGACAAAGGAGAACAACAAGGTCAAGTTACAGTGGATACCGTATTTGGCCTCCAACTCACGGGCGGCCTGGATTCCCTCCCAAGTAGAGGCGATCTTGATAAGCACACGGTCCTTGTGAATACCTTCGCTTTCATAAAGACTAATGATCTTCTTGGCTTTGGCGATGGTGGCCTCTTTGTCGAAGGACAATCTGGCATCAACCTCAGTAGACACTCTGCCAGGAATGATCAGCAAGATCTCCTTACCAAACTCGACAAGCAAGCGGTCAAGAGCCTCATCGGCCTGCTCTTTAGGAGTGGAACCGTGCTTCTTACCGTAGGCAACCGCAACGTCAATCAACTTGGCATACTCCGCTTTCTTGGTGGCTGCAAGAATAAGCGAAGGGTTGGTGGTGGCGTCCTGTGGCTTGTATTTTCCAATGGACTCAAACTCACCGGTGTCAGTCACAACAACAGTACCAGCGTTTTTCAATTGCTCAAGAGAAGACATGATATATTTTTTGTGGAGAAATCGGGGGGTCTATCCTATTTATATTATTTGCGCACGTGTCGGGGTCCGGCGTTGGGTGATGTCAATTGACTCAATTCAGGTCTGGAGTTCTCTGGTTGTTGAGGATTCTCAATTGGTGTCTTCATCCATGGGAATTTGTCCCTTATATACAACAGTGGAGAGTGGGGGTGTCTGGTGGAGGAATTATCGGACCCATTAATACAGATGTTTACTGGAAGATCTAATTACATAAATTTCCCATGATATAGCAAATCTCTTGTACTTGTCAATTGTTCTTCCTTTCTTAGTTCTGAATACAAGAACTTGTTTTCGGGGCACACGATGAGCTGCATCGGAGTAGATAGTGGAGGTACATTTGAAAAATAGGATACTCAGTGGAGAAGTCTAATATCCGAATCCAGAGGATAGCATTAAGTTATTCTATCACACACTCGTTCTTGTTGATCTCTTGTTGATCATCACTGGGCCTATAGGATATTTCGGCTAGGTCGGTTAATAGCTCAGCCTAGACAGGCTCCAGCGGGTTCAGAGGCTAGATCTCGCATATAGTTGTAGAAGATCTGATTTGATCTTGATATAACTGGTCTCATCTTCTGAATCACCCTACAGTTTCAGTCTTTAACTTTTACATTAGAAATTGATGTTCTAGATCAACGCCTAGCTCTAAGAAGAAAATAAGGAGGGACATGCGTAATTCTTCGCGCGATCAGTTAAATTAATCCCATACGATACCTAATAGGTAATTAATGCTTACTTCTTCTTTCGGTGAGGCTTATAGTGTCCGGACTCGATCCTCTTAATGCGTAGCTCACTTTGAGATCATCCAGTATTTCAGTGTATTTCACTTGGCCAAGCAGTTCACACAAACAATCTACAATCGAACTAGTTTTCATGCTCAATAGGTTTATAATCAAATGTTCTATAAATTTGAATGCAAGAGATGATGAGACTCATTATAACTCACCCATTCTCAACCCCCTAACACTCCACGCTTCTCTTCCTTTCTCTAATCTCATTTCCACCTTTCTGTGAAACTTCACCACATTAAAGCTGCGTGCCAAGCTGGAGTACGCCCTTTGGATCAACTCATTCTGGTTCACATACAACTCTTCAAGCTCTTTGACCTCAAAGAAGTATAAAAGATCTGTTATAGTGTCTATATACACAGTGAGGGTATTGTCTTCATCCAAAACAAACGCTCTCATGTCTTCGTGCTCGCAGTCCTCATGACTAAGCTCTTCTGTGATGGACAAACACACAGTCTTCACTTTTAGTAAATCTAGTGGATCCTCTTTGTATACTATGATGTTGTTATCGCCGTTGAAATCCACTATCTTTCCATGAACTATGACGCGAGTTCCGATAGGGTACTCCTTTCCTATGAGCTCATTGATGCTGAGAATCTGGTCAAAGTCCGACCCATCTTCACATTGCATCATCTGATCTAACTCCTCCGAAAAACTTGCATCCTGCTGGTTCTTGGGGATCACAGGGAACCCTTTCAACTCGGACGCACCAAAATTATCATTCAACGAAAACTCTTTGGGCTCTGGCTTTACTCTTGGTTTGTTTATTGGTTTGTGTTCATTTCTTGGCTTGATTTTGGAACTAGAGTTTCTATCCTGTCTAGTATGATCGGACATAGAAGCTGTTTGAGACTCGGGCAGAAGCGATGTATTGGATGGATTTAATGAAGCTTGAACCAGCTTGTTCTGGAGTATAAGAGCCCTTTTCTTCCATTCCTCCTTTTCTTTTCTCAATTTTTCGAGCTCTGAGCTTTCTGTCTCCGCTGCAGTTTTCATTTTTGTTCTTGCAATCTTCTTAGGCTTCTTTTTGATGACTTTCTTTGCTTCCTTTTTGGATTTTGCCTTTGGCTTCTTAATCTTCAAACCCAATTCCTCGGGAATAACGTCGTTCAAGTACCCTCCCCTATCCATGATTTCATCTTCATTTGTTTCAACACATTTAGCATACCTCTTCATAAGACTCAACATAGACTCCCCGAAGGCAGACTGTATCAGGCCAACTTCCAGATAATCGCAAACCTCATCCGAGCCCAAAAGAGAGATGTTCTCTACGCGGCCTTCTAAACCTCCCAAGTAGAGTTTAAATTGCTTCGCCGCTATATTACACAAAAGGCCATACTTGTATAGCCCACAACTCATTACGTACTCGAAAAAATCACCTGATTTGAATAATTTCAATCTCTCCTCTTTGTCCGACACATTATATGGCGTGTCGTCTCTGCCGGTGTTGTACGTTGACAGAAAGCACATGGCACTAAGAAACGTTGGGAATATGCGTTGAAACTGGCTCTTATGCAATTCCACCCTTAAAATCTGATCCTCTCGAACTTGGTAGTCGCCTATTTTTACATCAAAGTCTTGGTGCGCCGCTAGACGCCCCGCGTAAGGATTGGACGTAAAATCAGTAACATAAAATGTCACAAAATCACGGTTACAGCTCCCGTAAAGTATCACACAATTTATCTTATACTCTCTTTTGGGGTGCGCCACAATGTCTTTGATTTCAACGCTGCTTCCGCCCATGGCTAAGTAAGTAAGCTTTAGAATTATTATTGACAAAATATTAGACGCGAAAATATATACGCGTCATGGTCTAGCAAGCGTCTCCTAAAAACATTCAACTTGTTACTTTGAAGACTCGTCTCTGGTTATCAGTTTGGCTCCTCTGTGGTAAGGTAAACAATCTTTCTTTTTCAAGAATCCTAACGCTAGCAGCACTGGGAATAAATACACCAGTTAAGATATCCATCACAGCGGTACATGTGTCATGGGTTTTGGGTACTAAAACACTTCCCCTGAAAACACCAAATGTCACTCATCGCCTGAATGCACGTCAAAGTTTCGGATTGAATACAAGTCAAATTCAAGTGTGCATTTAATGTGTGCAGACTAGCTCATAGAGACACACACGCACTACTATACAATGACAACTACAAATAAGTAAAGCAGAATTGGAACATATATGTGTACCACTTCCAATGTATATGCTGTCTACAAAATGGTGTTCAGAGACCTTCTATTTTAGTAATCCTTAAAACTAGGCTTCAGCTCAGGGCCTTGTTTGAAGATTGTTTTGTAGCCTAGTCATATACCCAGGGATTCCAGAAATCCTGTATTCTTCATTTGATCATGAACACGGAATCATATGCCTCTTCGCGCTACGAAGATGTCTTCCCGAGCCTTCTCCAAAAAGTGGTGGTGTGTGAGACACCGGTCCACAAAACGATAAGTGAAGGTTTGAAAGAGGCATCTCGATCTAAAACACCGTGGTTGTTGAATGAATCCTGGCGAGACCGAGTCTTCAGTCTGGACAGCGTCTTCAAGGATTGGGATTCTGTGAACAATAAGCTGAATTTAGTGTACACGAGTCACACCAAAAAAGGCATTCGTCCCAAATCTCTCAAGATACTCGACTCAGCCTTCACTGTGCCCGATACTGTGCTTGAGGCCCAGAGCAGGAGCACAATCCAGACTGTTGAGTACGTTCCTGGCAAAAGAGCAGTCGACGCACCTATAAAGCTGTGCTTTTCGCAAAGATCGCTCACAAAAGATCTTGAAAACTTGGCAATTGAAACGAGCCCAATAAGGGACCGTCCAGTGTATCTGCTTGCTGTTACCAACCCATACTCTACATCCCCCACCCCCCCTGTCCCCGAGCTTCCTCCTTTAGACTTCAAGCCGTCCGGATTTGGCGGCCTGAGTGAAATTGAGAGACGCCCACTTGACCCAAAGTCGACTAAAGCCCATTCACGCTATCTCAGCTTTGACGAGTATTTAAAGCTTGAAGATGAGTTGAAGAGCCCTTTTAAAGAGTCAAGAGATTCTTCAGTAATGCTCAGAGAGGTTCCTCTGATCAGTGCTAAGAATGTGAGTGAAGGAGACTTTCGAGAGTCTAGTGGGGCTCTATACGATCAAAAGACCCCAGATAATCAGACCTTTGGGTATATAAACTCCAAAGAGGTTAGTCTTTACCTGGATAGAGTGCCATCCAAAAGAAGCACTGACATGGGTAGTTTGATTCTCTCGTCACAAACCACAGTCACATCATTTTCACGCACGCCTGAGCTCAGACGGCCTCTTAGTAAAACTATAGACGACTCATTTATCAAAAAGAGTATTTTTCTAGATCAGGTGCACTCCATTATTGACGATTATAGGGGAGCCTTCAAGGGGCCGCAGAGGGTCGAAGAGGAAGGTACTCCTAAGCAGCAAGAGGCCAACGCAGAAGAAGCTCTTGATATTAGCCCCAATGAAAAGACACTGATACAGCAAAGTACCCTTTTAGCATCTCCTAATGCCACTAATCTAGGCTCACCCATCTCCATTGATCCAACACCGCAAATAACCGCTACTCCAAGGGCTTTTTCAGAGAAGGCTATGGCCCCAAATCCTTGCATTTCACCCATCAAGTCTGTGGAGCCTGTTCCTCTTTCTCTCTCTCCAGTCAAGCATTTGGAACCTGAAGCGTTGAATCCCCCTCACAACCCCTACTCACAAAGCCTTTATCAGATTTTTCACTCTAAAAGAGAAGAAGCACCAGCTCCTGTCCCCAGTCATTCAAGTCTTCTTCCAGACGAAAAAGATAGAAAATACTGCCAGACGCTCTTGGAGCTAATAGAAACAGAGATAGCATATCACAACAGTCTCAACATTGTCATAGATATCTATATGAAGAATCTTGAGGAGTTTTATCCTCTCTCTCTCAACGAGCAGGAGAAAAAGTCACTTTTCGGAAATGTGGCTAAACTCGCTCAAATGAGCTTTTTCTTCATCAAAAACTTCTCCAATGCTTTATCTGAGTGGAGAGAGAAGTCTGATGATGAGAGCATTCCTTCATCCCATTCAAGTGTGCCTTTGCTTGAGTTGATTGGAGGTACGGGCACAGGCACACTCACGGTCGAAGATCTCAAAAATCGGATATTTGAGATGGACACCGAGACCTTTGATGTTGGTTCTCTCATTCTTGGCTATCTCCTGCTAGAATTTTCTAGTGCATACAGAGAGTTTCTTGGGTCTTTAGATACACGTCAGAAATTACTCAATATAAAGCTTTCTGAAGGCATTGAGTTAGGCAAGTGGCACACAGAAAGTCTGATATTGGCTACTACAGCACATTCCAGCTGTCATGACCTCTCTAGTCTCTTTCTCCAGCCCCTTCAACGGCTCACAAAGCTTCGCTTGTTGCTTCAGAACTTGGAAAAGACCGCTTCCAGCCCCCAGGGGATTACTCGAGCACGGGAAAGGGTGGATCTGATTCTCAATACCGCGAATATATGTGCTGCTGGAGATGTTACTCCAAGAGCTGCTTCTGCATCTTCTTTAGTTTCTGCCTCTTCGAAGACACTAATGGACTACAAAATCAAGAAATCGCACTTGAAAAACATCCCGGAGCACCGAATCCTTTTTGTGAACCTTGTGCTCGAGTTCAAGGATAAGTTAAGTAAGCTCAGGCTATTGGAGGAGGCCGTGAGTAGAAGCATATACAACTATCAACAGTTGGTGAAAAAGAACACAGAAAATTGCCAGAGTTTTAATGCGTGCTTGGGAAGTGAAATGGATCCTAGAATGTATACAGAGGCCCAGAGCCAAACATTAAAATGTAAGAAGGTTGTCGTGAAGCTTCTGAAAGAGCATTCAAGACTTATCGCCTTTATCAGAGACTGTACGAAAGTTGGAGATAATCTTAACCATATCAGAGAAAAGAGGATACACTATCACAAGTATATGGCGAAAGCACAGAAGGCGGGTAAGAAGGTGAAGCGGTTCCTGGAGAATGAAGAAGAGGACATCATGGTGATAGATTTCAGACAGCAGTCAAAGGACGAGCAGTTGGCCCAGGAATGTGTGAACAATGAGAACTTGTTCCTCAAGGAGTTGCCTATAGTAAACAAAAACTTGGATGAGTTTATCGGTTATATGACGAGCAAGTTTTGGCTGATTCAGATGGAGATTGGTTTGTAAGGTTCTTATAGTAGTCTTTTTATGCAAATTTATAGATTTTTGTGAATTGTAGAATTGTTGGTGGCTGTACTCTATGGGTCGTTACTCAATTTACAGTAGCATTTAGAATCTTTATAGCTAGTTAATGTATATAATGGCTGCGGACATGAGAAAAGCTTATTGAAAAAATGGCACTCTCAGCACCTTGTATTACCTGAAGTCTGCCCTCACTTCTTAGTACTAGTTGTCATTTCTTGAAATTGATTGATAGCTCTTTGATATCTCCTAGATCTATGGTATCACCATTTTGATCAATACTTGTATACCCACTCAAAATAACCCCCCATACGATCTCCCAATCTAAGTTTTCACACTCAGAGTCGCTCTCAGAATTGCTCTCTGGCTCACCGCAGATCATCGGTCTTTTTTCTGTGAAAAAGTTCAGAGATGTGCAGAACAGCGAGGCAAAAACAGATTTTGTAGACGTTTTCATTGGAGGTCATACTCCATAGCATTATATGTAATCTCTTTCATGCGATTCTCCTGCTTCTTCGTAAACCGAGCATGTGCATTAGATATCTCATAAGCGCACGTGGTTTGGATGCAGTCATGGCATATTTGCCATGTGTAAACTGAAAATAACGTTTCACAAGGTATTAAACTTTTTTGGATCAGGTTACTACATTTTTAGGATATAGTTGTATCTCCTTTGGCTGGCACTGCTGTGCCTGCCTGAGTGAAAAAAAAAAATTTGCGATGCTCATCACTAAATAATGAGTAAAGGAGAGCCAGAATAGTTAGTATATCACCTCAAATGCAAAAAATTCTCTAAAAAATCATACTAACCAGCAAGCCTGTTACTGTGGAAAAACCTATTCCGGTAACGTTCGATTTGGGCAACTTAGCGACGTTTGATCCAAATCCGGTGGAAAATTCTCAAATCGAGCAACAAAAAGAGGCCTATCTCAACGCACTCAACAGAGACAATGTCCAGCTTATGATAAACCAGATATTGCAGCTTCCTATAAAAACTACCACCGAATCTTCGCACGGAAAGAGCTCTCGTTTGACGCTTGTCCAGCTTCCTGTACCTGAGACAGAGCTTCCTAGAGAAAAGTCGTTGCCTAAGCCAAAGCCATTGACCAAATGGCAGCAGTTTGCTATCAAGAAGGGTATCCAGAATAAGAAGAGTCACGACAAGAAGGTGTATGACGAAGAGGCTGGAAAGTGGGTCAACAAATGGGGCTACCAGGGTAAGAATAAAGAATTGGACAGCCAGTGGTTGGTAGAGGTGGACGACAAGCACAAGGGCACAGATAAGGAGTTTATTGACCCTAGAAGCTTGAGTAGACAGGAGAGATTGAAGTTGGTGAAGAAGAATCAGGCGCAACAGAAGAAAAACTTGAGACAGAGATCGTAAAGTCTGAGTGAGAAAATGAATTGTGTCTTAATAGATCTGTGATGAAAGCATGTAACAATATCAACAGATTGTTTACTTATATACTTTATGGATGGAATAGCGTACGCCTTGCTACACATTAATGTATAATTAATAAATAGTTAATTTACTAATAATTGCGACGTGCTTCGATTTGTCAGTTATATATGCTTTAAGGCGAACTTGGAAAACTATAAACCAACGATAGGCATGCATCAGTGAACTGTGGCTGAGGTATGCGTTTTGAGCCAATACAACGGTCTTTAACGTTTTTGTAAGGTATAACTATTCTTTCCGTTTCTGGTATTTACTACGTCTTCTCCGCTCAAAGTTGTCCATTTCTCGGGTATTTCGTATTTTACTATCAACCTGTTCGAACTGCCGGAATGCAGTAAAGTCAGGAGCCTTGAGATTCATAAGACTAATAAAATCGTACTTTATGGAAATTTTGAATTGAAGGAAAGGATAGAAAGAGCATAAGATCTACTTTTCGATATGTGACATGTTATTTTAACGCACTGTTTTTCTATTGTAGAAAAATGAAAGCAGTTTGCCACCAAAAGGCACAAGTCTATGGGATCGAGAGTTTAGACTAAGGCTATTCGAATCTCGGTTACTCAAGCCAAGCACTCTTATACGAGTGCATTCGTAAGTCATCACCTTGACATAAAATAAGGCATCGCACGGCCAACTCACTACACAAACAGGCGCCACCACGTGAACCTATGTTCGAATCAAATCAACCTACAACCTTCAAAACCGAATATCATTTAATACAAATAAACAAGAGCACTAGAGACTGACGCAGAACACCCAACAACCTACAAACATGTCAAAATTAGCCAGTCTTGAAGAGCTATACCATAACAATGTTGCACATTCATACACGCAATAGCTGCTCAAAAAAGGCGATAGTTTTTTTTCATTTCCCCGGACGGTGGTTTCCGGTCTGGAGCAACCCCAGGGCGTCTTCCTGCAGCTCTTCGCGTACAGGATGGATCACGGCATGAGGCTTGTTCATCAGCGACCAAGGGACGGTCTTTCCGTTAGGGAACACAATCTTGATATCATCTGCAGACATTCCCAGGAAAGGAGTGTCACCATCATGAGCCTCATCCTCCTCCTCCAAATTATCTTCAGTTTGGGTTGTCTGTTCTTCCTTTTCTTTATTCATTCTTTGGGCTTTTTGCTCCGCCATACGCTTGTCAAAACTCTCTTGGGTCTCACCTTTGCCCGGAACAGTGTATCCGGGTATTCTGGAGTGTGGCTTCTGTAAGGTGCTCAAAGGCACAGATTTGCCGTTTGGAAAGCGCACTCTTGGGCCCTCTTCTTCCGCCATTGTTGCTAATGCCACACAAAATAAGATCAAGAAGTTTAGAGGATTCACTTTGAAATTTTTTCTCAGTGAAGAAAATTTTGAAGGTACATTGGAGGTTTTATACAAGCAACATTCCGGTGCTGTGGCGTGCGGTTAGTACCTAAAGAATAATTGTTGGTTTGTACATCAACTGGAATTAACCCCTAATACTTCAGATTCTCGGTCTAAAATTCTTTTCAAGCCGTCGCTCGGATAAATTTCAATCTGCTGTCCGGTATACAAAAAACTGCGTCTCTTTAGTGAGCTAGAATTTGTTCTAAGTCAAAGTTCCCCGTGGTGTCTCAGATATCGCCTCAGTTCTGAACGCTTATTTCAGCAGGATCTAGAAAAAGTTCTTTCAAACAGAAGTCACTCTGTTATTGTCTATTAATCAGATTTTCCGCATGAAGTTCTCTTAATATGCTCACATACACCACCATTGGAATAGTGTGCTCCACTCTAGGAAACCTCCTTATTCTGCTAGCCCTCAACATACAGAAATATGCCCACACCCGAATTCAGAGGTACCCCCCTCCCCACCCATCCTACCTCTCTTCCCCCTACTGGTGGTTGGGAGCCCTCGTGATGTCTTTAGGCGAAACTGGAAATTTTGTGGCTTATGGTTTTGCGCCCGTGCTGATTGTGCTGCCGCTTGGTATCGTAACTATCATCTCCAACTGTACTATTGCCCCTCTCTTGTTCTCAGAGCCCGTACGTGCACGTGATGTGGCTGGGGCCGTATTTGCCTCGTTCGGTGTACTTCTCATTATATTCTCGTCTCTTGGGCCTGGTGCGCCCGATAGCCCAAGTGATATAGTATATAAAGTTTTATCTTCCAAAGAGTACTGGTGGTATGTCTTTGGGCTGCTCGTAGCAGCAGGAGTTCTCGTTGTGCGCTTAAGCAAAATCAAGCTGCCTACAGCATTCATGCTTATGAACGTCTCATTAGTTGCTATTTTTGGTGCTCACACTGCCTTGGCTACCAAATGTCTTCTGAGCTTGTTGGAGTTTCTGAATAACATATGGAGTTTACTATTGAAATACCAAACTTACTACTTGTTAGCTGTGCTTATAGTGACTGCTATTTGTCAGATCAAGTTTCTCAACAACAGTTTGAAGGTGGAGCCTCTGACTAAGGTAATTCCTGTTCATTTCGTGTTTTTCACCATTCTGGTATTGTTGGGCCTGGCAATAGTTTTTCACGACCAGGATGGAAGAAGCGTTACCCAGGTGTGTCTTTTTGTGGGTGGTTGTTTCCTCACTTTTCTTAGTGTATTTTTAATAGCTAGAGAGGGGGGTGAAGATACAGAAGAGTTTGTTACTGTGGCTGAGCCTGTGCCGGACACAGTGTTCTACACTGCTGTTGAAGAAGATGTCAATGAAGACCACGAAAGAGATCAGCTTCTTCCTGATTCTATATACAAACACAGTCCTGAGCTGTTCCTCCTGAAAAGCACATCTGTGGCACTGCTTAAGCCGATTGAGTTCAGCGCGCCAGGTGGGTATCTTTCTATTCCAAAAGTGCGATATGGGGATGATGATGATACCCCTACTAGTAGATCATTCCCCGGAGAATTGGGGGGTGTTGCTGAGATGGAGCGGAGAAAGCAAAGACGGTTCTTGAATCGCAGTAGGAGCTTCAATAGGGTGGTGGAGTTTAGTAATAGTAAGAGCGAGTTGGTGGGTATTCCGGGGGGTGGCAGTGTGTTGTTTAGCAGGGTGTTGGGGTTGAGAGAGAAGTAATTGAAATCATCAAATGAACGTTCACCGTCTTTTAGTCCCCAAGCACACTTTGATATTTTGCTACAAGGATGGATTTACTACTAATCATATTATTATATCATTCTAGTCTATCTAGTCTATACTATTACGCTTGAGTCATGCCAAGTGTGTTCATTTCTGCCTAGAAGGTTATAGATTTTTTAGATGTGATGTAGCATTCAGTACCTAAATATGGTATCTAATCTTTTCGACATTCTATACTATAAATTTATCTTGAAAAAACTATCGCAGCAGCAGGGAAATACAAGGCGGCTCATGAGATATCACAAAACAAGCTTTTTCTTTTTCAAGCAAGTCAAGTACTAGATGTTCTATGCACGTGATCCATCTCCTACGACCAAGTTTGCATCACGAGAAAATGTTGAGCCGTGCCAAATCGAATGCTGGAGTAAATCTACCCGCTCTAGAACATTCTGTACACATACTCTGCCTCGTTTCGTAAAAGGCCAAAACATGCACAAATCTGAAGTCATTTATTTTGACAGGCACCAACCCGCAGGTCGAAGTTTCTAGAGACTTCGAGATGCCAGCCAAGCTCGCGAAGGTGATAATGTGTAGCAAATATAAAAGGCCTTAGTTTTTCTACTTCTCGTCACAATAAAATCTATCATGTCTTTGATCTTTAACAATACTCCTTTCTGGAACCTCTACGACACTATGGAAAGAGACTTCTTTGGTAACAGCTTTAGAGTCTCTCCAAAAACTATCGACACAAACGGTAAGGCTCTCGAAAAGTCTAAGTCAGGAAACAATCTTCTTGCTACAGGGATTGTGCCTCCTTTGGACTTGGTGGAAAAAGATGACCACTATGAGATGCGTGTATCAGTTCCAGGTGCCTCTCCCGATGAGATCAAATTAGACTTCGACGAAGACTCCAATGAGCTTACTGTCAGTGGTGAGGTTCCTGAACACAAGGTTGAGAAGGAAGAAGGCGGTAAGTTCTACAAAGAGCTTTCTAGTGGAACCTTTGAGAGAAAAGTGAGATTCAGAAACGGTGTAAAGTTGGACGGCGACAATATCCAGGCGGGTTTAAAGAACGGGATTTTGTCTGTTTTGGTTCCAAAAGTGTTTCAACAGGAGAAGCAGAAATTAGTGAAGAGAATCCAGGTTCACGATGGCTCGAAGTTGTGAATGGAATCATGTATGAGTCAGTTGTTAAATATTTCGTACGTTAGATATCTCAAGCCGAATTGATTTTATAGCTCAATATTTGTAGATCATGTTTTTATTAATTTACGCGTCATCTACGCGTCAGTAGTCATTACACCATATATCTAGTTTTCTGAAGTTTATGAGGAAGAAACAACGTTTTCTATTGAGTGAACTGCTTTTAAACTACCGAATATATCTATTTTATGTATGTTTGTATATAATATTTATGGATAAATTCGAGAAAAGCTGTAATTGTAAGAAGTTGAAAGTTTGTCAGGAAATGATAGAAAAAAAATCTTGAGTGATTATTGTTCCCGTAGTATGAATATTTGAACTGAACCAAACAAAATTGAGAAAGTCTTTTATTTTGAATATAGAGTGTATTTCTGTGACTAATTATTGTAATGATAACTACATCGATCTTGTAATTTAAATGTCCCCCCAATACGTGCATTTGCATGGCTTCGGCTTGTACGCGAAAGTCAACCTCATATGCATTGTAACAAAACTGCGAAGATGCTCAAAATGTATAGAGGTAACAAGAATACATGCGGAGGCGTTAGTACCAGACTAGGTCTATAAGACCTGTAATTTTGACCTATACGCCACATTTTCCTCTCTAACCTTTAGATACCGCAAGGAGTTTGCCTTTGATCCAGAAACAGATGCAAGAAGTTACCTGACACACACCACCAAACAAACATTTTCTAATGCCATGATTCAGAATATGGGATAATGTGATGCATTATCAGGACCTTAGATCGTTTGCGGGCCCGGTGTTTAAATGCTCAAAACAAATGCTATCTGTATAGCGTTAGTTATGAAGAAAAAACGTAAGTATGTAAGGAAAGTAACTGCTAATTGTCCCTTGAGTCGAGATCTCAAACACCGTCGGATCGGACATGCACCTCTAACAGCAGATCATGCATGACTTGGCACATCCACCGACCAGGACAATAACCTACAGAACAGTCAGAAAAAACAATAAGAGCTGAGAGAAAGTTTTAAGTAAAACCAGCCATCGGCTAGGTAGGCCGTATACGCTCACAATAGCTTGGCTCATTATATAGAGCGCAAGGCAAGAGACTGCGATAATTGGTGTAAGCCCTGTAGATGTTGAAATCATAAGCTCTGAAATACTATCAATACGAGCTAGAAGAAGCTAGCGAGTGTCATACATTTGACTCAATTCAAAACATATGCATCCCTCAGCAAGGATATGCCGGCTTTTATTTCTCCATCCGTTTTTCTGAGTCCCTCGCCTTAGTTTCAGGCATGCATGCGAGGGTTCCATAATAAAATTGTGGGAAATACGGAGGCGAGAATAATGATATAGAACACTACTACAATTAAATAAACAACATTAAACAATTCTTAAGACTCGTAGCTATATAATGATCCCAATTACCACAAAAAATGAGAGATAATGAGGAGGGGTGCCTGCACCCAGCGGTACAGCATGATTGGCAGGTACCACCATATATAGAGTCTGGGACGCACTTTCCTCAATTTGACATCAAATGAAAATCTCCCTAATAGCAGCGGCATCATTGGCGCCGCTCACTGTGGTGGGCCTCACCACACCGACCGGCACCTCGCTCGGCAGTACCACAAGCCTAACCACCCTAAATACTCTGATCCCAGCGAGCCTAAGTACAAACTCTGACCTCTCAAGTGACAAAGAACTTTCTAGCACGTCCATAATTGAATCTGTGGGTGAATCCGACGTACTGGCAGACACTCAGATAGGAACCTCCACTGGCATTTCTACTGGCATTTCTACTGGAATCTCTACAGGAATTTCTACTGGAACCCCTACCAGTATCTCTACTGGAATCCCAACTGGTATCTCTACTGGTTTCTCTACTGGTATCTCTACTGGTATCTCTACTGGAGTCTCTACTGGAGTCTCTACCGGTATCTCTACCGGTATCTCCACGAGTTCTTTGTCCGATAATTCTATTAACATTTCTCTGGTAGGTACCTCTTCCAGTGCCTTGGTTGGTACTTCCTCCAGTGCCTTGGTTGGTACTTCCTCCAGTGCCTTGGTCGCAGACACAGAAAGCTTGAAATTGACGGGTACATCAACTCTCAAACTGACGGGTTCTATCAACACTATTTCCACGTCAACATTTGACAGTTTGTCCTCCACAGCCGGCACTTCAAATAACGAGAGCATTGAGACCGGGACTGGCTCTTTATCTTCAAGTACCCGCATAACAGCTTCGAATTACAAAACAAACGCCACGGTCACGCAACGCAGCACTGCGACCTTGGGCGTGTTCAACCTGACCATGAATGTAGACACAGTGCATTTGACCCAGTCTTTGACTAAAACTGCTGAGAAGAACAATAGCACCGTGACTATTCTGTCTGGGACAGTGACTATTCTGTCTGGGACAGTGACTATTCTGTCTGGGACAGTGACTATCCTGTCTGGGACAGTGACTATTCTGGGGGGATCCAAGTATGTGACTGCAGGTGCTACAACCGCTGGTGGCTCTGGAGTAAGTCTTCTCAACAGCACTGCACTGAACACCACCACAGCCACTAGTGCCGCCCTCGCCGCCATCACAGCTCTCAGCCTGGATACTGTTAGGGCAAGTATTGGAAACAATCTCACTCTCGCTAGCCTGAACGCGATCGCTCATACCAACAGCTCTACCGCTTCTTCTGGGATTGCTGGAATTACCGGTTACACCACCTCTAACCTGAACACGACTGTGAGCGTGATCAGAACTCAGGCCAGCTCGAGACGCGAAAAGGTGGTACTCATTCTGGAGAGTGACATTGTGCACGTGGGAAAATCGGGCACAAGTACCGAAAGCAAGAGAGTGACAATGACTTCGTACTCGTACTACGGAACCAACTCGAGTGTGGCCGAGATTGACGCTAACACTGCGAGTGCATTTACTAGCGAGGCCTTGGTCAGCGCTACCACTGCAACCAGCGCTTTGGCCGCCGAGACCGGTTTCAACACGCTGGCCAGCGATGACAAGCCCTCGAGCTTGGTCTCGGCCACATCTTTAGCCAGCGCGACCAAGGGCGTCGTGAGCACCAGCGAGCCCGTCATCTCGACAAGCGTCTTGCTTTACAATTCGACTTCGGACTGGACTTCTGGGCTGTTGACAGGCTGGACTGCGTCTTGGAGCTGGACTTCGAGCCCTATGACAATTCCCATGACCATGACCGAGCTGGGAAATCTGTCCAGTGCGCTTGTATCTGCGGGCCAGAACGCATCCGCCACAACAACCACTGGCGTTGTGACTAGCCAAAACACCAGCATCACTGCTGTCAGTCTCGGGCATAACGCAACTGCCAGTCCTAAAAGTAGCAGTGTTGCCTCAACTAGCCTTGGAAACTACACAGCCGTTGTTTCTGCAGCCAGCCTGACGCTAATTCACAATACGAGCGTCCCAGCAGTTGGTGGTTACAGCACATTCAAGTCATCTGGCTTCAACACAACCACCTATCCGACGATCAGTATTCAGACGAGCGTGGGACACAACACGACTGCTTTTACGGCTGCCCCATCGACCAGCGTTAAGCCATCCAAGTACGCAACCCAAAACACCACCCAAACCATAGTCTTTCCAACTACTAGTGCGGGGAATGCATCATCCGTCGAGTACGTTGGAACTGCTCTGGTTTTTGATAACTTGCTGAGGTTGAACAATCTGCTTATTCTGGCGGACCAGGGACGCGAGGCGGTTGTGGAACTTGGGCCAAGCCTGACCTCTTTTGAGATGTTGAACACTACCACTTCTTCTGGATCTTCTAGTGGCTTTACCTCTGTTCACGGCTACAAAGCAGTCTCCGTTGCGACCACTACAGGCTACTATGAAGTCAGCACTATGCTGAATACTTCCGGGTCTAGCGTAGTGACGCGCGAGGTCAGTGGCCTGGACTCTGTTGACATCACCAGTACGGGCTTTTCAACGGTGAGTGTGCCCGAGAGTTCTAGCTCTATTTTTGTTGAGTCTACTGACTCTGCTTCTACTGGCGCTGTTGCTTCTAGTACTACTTCTACTGGCGCTGCTGCTTCTAGCGATGCATCTACTAGCACTGACTCTACGGGTGCTGCTTCTACGGGTACTGCTTCTACAACCGCTGCTTCTACTAGCGGTGCTTCTACAGGTACTGCTTCTAGCGGTGCTTCTAGCGGTGCTTCTACTAGCGGTGCTTCTACTAGTGGTGCTTCTACTGGCACTACATCTATTGATACTGCTTCTAGCGGTGCTTCTACTAGCGGTGCTTCTACTAGCGGTGCTTCTACAGGTTCTGCTTCTAGCGCTGCTTCTACTAGCGCTGCTTCAAGCGCTGCTGCTTCTACTGGTATTGATTCCACGGGTACTTCTTCTGAGGGTACTGCTTCTAGCGCCGCTTCTAGCACTGCTTCTAGCACTGCTGCTTCTGGCACTGCTGCTTCTAGCACTGGCACTTCTAGCGCTGCTTTTACCGGTACTGCGTCTACTGGTACTGCTTCTACTGGTACTGCTTCTACTGGCACTGCTTCTAGCGCCACTACTTCTACTGGCACTGATTCTACTGGCGCTGCTTCTAGTATTGCTGCTTCTAGCACTGCTTTTACTGGTACTGCTTTTACTGGTACTGCTTCTACTGGCACTGCTTCTAGCGCCACTACTTCTACTGGCACTGACTCAACTGGCGCTGCTTCTAGTATTGCTGCTTCTAGCACTGCTTCTACTGGTACTGCTTCTAGCGGTGCTTCTAGTAATGCTTCTTCTATGGGTACTGCTTCTACGGGCACTGCATACAGCGGTGCTTCTACTAGTGCTGCTTCTAGTATTATTGCTTCGAGCACTGCATCTTTTAGAACTGCTTCCACTAGTACTACTACAGACTCTGATGAAAAGTCTACTGGATCTACAAGCAATATTGTCTCGACTTCTCGTGACCCGACCGGTACTGCCAGATTCCCTGCCTCTAGTGGCTCAGAGTCTATTACATTAGAGTCCTCTAGCTCTGCTACTCCCTCCTCTAGTAACTCTTCTACTGACTCTGCTGACTACTCTTACTCAGAATCTACCTTTAACCCAACTACCTCTAGCTCTGAGGACTCTAAAAGCACAACTGAAACTGAGAGCGACTTCAAATCTGGGTCTGTGACTGGTACAGCGCATGTGACTGGAAGCTCTAGCTTCAGTAATTTTGAATCCTCCACTTTGTCCGACCTGTTGCACCATGCTGAGGTCGATGTTAGCGTCTCTGACCAGTCTACGGGCTCTGCACCTAGCTCTGCATCCAGCTCTACTCACAGTATTTTTGTTTTCACTTCCTCTACTGATTCTGCCGGCTCTGTTTCGACTGGCTGGATGCCTGTTGAAACTATCAGTTCTGATTCTGCTGATGCTGGCTCTGTGACCGACTCTAATTCAGATGCTTCCAGTTACTCTTACTCTGCCAGCTCTACTACCCTCACTGGAACTTTGTCTGACTCTGCTCACGCTGGCTCCTCCACTGCTACCAACCCTGCTTCTGTCGGTTCTGACAGAATTGTTTCTAGTTCTGCTTACCCTGCTGGCTCTGATTCAATCGTTCCTTCTACCTCTGCTTTTTCTGGAGACAGAGATATTCCTCTGCGCACCTCTGAGTATACAGACTTTGCTCTGTACAGCACGGATTCTGTTCAAAGCATCACAGAATCTGTCCAAAGCACCGGAGATTATTCTTCTAGCACCATAGACTCTGCTCTGCACAACACTAACTCTGTTCAAAGCACAACTGACTTTTTTTCTAGCAGCGAATCTGCGACTAGAAGCAGCTCTGCTCTGGATAGTATAGACTCTAGTCTTAGAAGCACAGAGTCTGTTTCTAGTAGTGCCTCTAGTCTTTCCAGCGCTGACTCTACTATACAAAATACCGAGTCTGCTGCTGGGCGTGCTCTGCATAGCTCTGAATCTCCTAGCGTCGACTCTACTCTAGGCACTACCAGTTCTGATCACTCCACCACCAAGGCATCCGAAAGTGGTGGAGATATTGGTCTTTATACCTCTACCACGGAGCCTAGCCTGAGTACCGAGCTGGAGAAGACAGCCAGCCCAACTGCAGGCCACAAAGCTGACACTGATATTATTAGTCACTCTGCTGAGCAAGACACCCACACTGAGGCAGCTGCGACTCATGAGGAGTCGACCACTGGAGCTGACCCTACAAATAGCTATGCCGAGGCTGCTACCTCTACTACTGCCAGCATGAATTCTACAGCTGCTGCTGCAACTTCTGTGGCTCCTGAGTCTACGCACGATGCGGCTCCTACCCTGCACTCAAGTCCAACATCAGAGCAGGCCTCTGAGACTTCTTCTTCCGAGACTTCTTTCTCCGAGGCTTCTTCCTCCGAGACTTCTTCTCTGGACTTCGACGATTTTGATCTCGACAATGTCTTGATTATTGTTCGTCCTGTTTCTTAGACATGATACATGATAGATTAGATGTTAATATAGACTTCTTGTTTGTTTCGTAGATGCAAATAAATTTCTACACACTTGACTAATGCCTCTATAAATCTAGGCTGACTGTAGCACAATGCACTATAATCAACTTCTAAAGAATGACCGTGGATAAGCCACAACTATTAAATAAGAACGAAAAACAACAATTTTGGACCCTAATGCAACAAAAAAGGGATGCCGGGTCAGGCATGCGATTCTACTCTATAGAATCATATCGGATTTGAAGTGGTAGGTGTGACTGATGAAACGATATTAGGTATCCAAAACGGCAGGAGTGATTATTCATAAGAGAGGTCAACATGAGATAGAATAATGATCTGATAATAGCTAGTCGGAAGCATAATTTGAAGATTTTTGGGATTTCAAAGATTCAATTGAGAGAAGGAGTTGATCAGAATCATCTCACTGAGCTTCTCATTGAGCGACTCGCCTTGTTTCGCTGGACGTGCTGTTTACAAATTCTGACTCTCATATCTACCCACACCCTCCCCCTCCATATACTCATCCTCTCCCAATACACTTTTCCCCCCTTCTTCCTTCCGACCCCAGAATTTCCAACCCTTAGGACTGCTCACCGCCAGGTTCATCTTCTCATCTGGATTCCCGTTGCGTGTCACCCACAAGCCTTCCAGATTGATAAAGCGCTCGTCCTTGCGCTGGCGATAGAAGCGGAAATATGCAAACACCGCCAACGCAAGCACAAGGAGACCTCCCACAATACCAACTACACACCCTATCACTACACGCTTATTCTTGGGCAGAAGACCCTTGTTGGAAGTAGTCAGCTCTGTCAGAAGCGAAGGGTTAGCCGTGTTTTGCAGAGTCAAGGTGAGGGTACGCGCTGTGGCCAGCCCAAAAGTTTGGGTCGTCGTCTGGTCAATGACGTACGTTACGCCGTTCGAGACCGACGAGTATGACGTCAAGGATGTGCTCTCGCTGGTCGAGGTCTGGGAGCTGGACTGGGAGCTTTCAACCAGAGTGCTCAGACTCTGAACCAGGCTCGACGTTGTGGAGGCCACAGATGACACCTTCAACGAAGGAGACGCAGTGGTTGAGGTCAAAGACGCACTCGAAAAAGTGCTCGAAGCCAAAGATGCCAGAGGCAGAGAGACTGTGAACGTCCCATTGTTATCAGCACGGATGATCAACGCAGCGTACGCTTTTTCTTTGGACACGTCAATTGTGTTGGCTGGAGTTTTGTGCACCGAGCATGGTGCAAGAGGTGGGTGGGGGGTGTGGCGAAGAGTGTCAAGCAGGGGGGCAAGAGGAGCAAGAGAAGCAAGCACAAGCACAGAGAGCACCGCAATGAGAAGAGGACGGAGTGGGTTTGCTGAAGGAGGGTGGTGTTTTTCTGAAGTTGGGTTCTCTATGATAATGTATTCTTGATGTTTTGAAGAAAGATACACGCCATTTTTGTAGCTTTTGCGGTTCAACTCCTCAAAATCATTGTCGCTTTCCTTTTCAGAGTTGATGTTGGCGTCCTTTATGACCTCCAAGGTGTTGGAGCTTGTTTCAGACCCCTTCGCTTTAGATCTAGCATTATTTTCCTCATTTTGAACAAGCTCGTTAGCCAGCTCATTCAAACAGTACTTCAAGTTGAAGTTGCGGTCTGGGTCACGGTCCGGAAAGTCCATAGCACACACTCGAGGCAAACCTGGGAACATCGCCTGGAGGGATATAAATAGAGTTATCCAATTTTCCCACTTTTTCCTTAAAGGGGATATTACCCGGAGCGTGGGCGCAGCAGCAGCAGTAGCATAATTTACGTAGCGCCTAAGAGGCATTAATTGTGATGCGTTTGATTGTTCCGTAAAATTGTAGGCGTACTAGATGGCTTTTATGTTGTTATTTGTTCAACCTTGACCTGTGGCTTGTAGTTTTTGCTTTGCGTGTCATGCAGCAAGTGCTTAAGTGCTCCTATTCTGTCATGTAAAAATAGTAGCCATGGAATACTATACGTATACCTGCGAAGGGGGCAATTTGAATTGCGATTTCAAAGTATGTAAGGATTACAGATATAATAAGTGTCATTTGGTGTTATTATTATTAATTGTTCACTTGCTGAAATGAAGTGTATAGCACCCCAACTAAACATGAGATTAAATGAAGTCTGGCCAAACAGGTACCAGATCTAGCTTATCTGAGCGTCTTTTGTCCAGAATTGTCAAGAAAGATGTAGTGTTTGTCAGATGTTACTGCCATGTGATTGTGTTACATTGTAGATCTGGGACTGGGATTTGGGCGTCGATCAGATAGGCCAATTACAGACATTCGATTCAACAGATTGAATACTTGGCGTCTGTTTGAAGAGTATACGAAGAAATAAAGCAGAAATGTTTGCGCGTTTAGTCCCCCGCAAGATTTTTATATTGGGAAAATTTGGATTCGCTTGCTCATGTAGCCTATAAATGATAATGAATCTAACCGGATATTTGATATGAGAATCACTGATATCAGAAAAAGCGGGCTAACCTCACTATATTCGATCAACCTTTACCTTAGTAAACCGTCAGCACAATGTTATAACTCTTCAAAAATAGCTGCTTCATAGTGTGTGCTAGTTGGAATAAAGAACTCGAACAAAAAACAAGGAATGTCATCCAATAACAGGTGACCGGTGTTGTCAAAAACACTTTTAAAGCCTCGAAAGCTGTTTCAAAAAACTTTCAAATAGATATTAGGGATAGGTAAGACTCAGATATGGCGTGATACTAAGAATGATCGTGAAAGCGTAAGGGAAGTAATAAAAAATCAGAGAAAACTACTCAATAAGGTGGTTCATAACTAAAAAAGCTGGAAATTGGCGCTCTCCGGTAGTGAAATGCCTATTTCTTCCTGCCCGATGAGTTCGATGAGCTGCATGAAATTTCACCCTCTGAAAATATCATGAAAAGCGAAGTAATGACAAAAATGTATATACACACATGATAAATAAGAAACTGGAAGAATTTTAGTGCTTTTGCAAATTTTCATAAAAGCCCATAGGTTCTATCATAATGCATTCGAAAGGCTTTCTACTGTGCACGTGAGCAACATTATATAAAGCAACTCCCACCAGACAATCCCAATGATTCCAGCTTACGTATACTGTACTGTTGCCACTGTTGGAGTCGGTATTGCAGCCTACCAGAACAGAGACACCATCAAGGAGGCATTCGAGGATGGTCTTGCTGTTGCTCGGCTCGGGTGGCACTTGTACCAAGAAAAGCGTCGTTCACGCAAGAGAGCCATGGCTCATGAGGCTGAATTAGACGAAAAAGGAAGCCAGTCTTCTAACCCAAAAACCGACTCCTTGGACGCTCCGCTCTATTTCCATGAAAGCCATGACCACCGGTTGCTCTTCAGGCAGGATCCCGAAGACAGCTACTGGCTGGCCACCGAAGATGAGAAAAATTCAGGGCACGGATTTGGTTCTTATGAGTTTAAGGGCGGCCACTCGTGGACTGAGGTTGATGATTTGGAGAGTAATGGGAGCGTTCTGGGGGTAACTGAAAGCAGTTATGGAGTTGTTCTGAGAGGAGAGGTTGCAAGAGAGTATAATGGAGAGGTTAGAAAGAGAGCTTTCAATTGAAACTGATCAGTGTGAATCATAGTAATGAACTTCAGCTTTTGTTCTAAATCTGTTTCTGAGTATGGTTATTGGTTGGGTATAGATTAGGATCATTGGTTTATAGGTGTCTCAAAATTTGAGGCTGGGAATTTATATAGGGCTTACTTGTAGGTTATTTGATGATGTTCGATAGTTCTAAAGTGAACATTATAGGCACTTACATCTGGCATTCCAATAGAATGGCCCCGTCTAAGACATTCATCCATGTCAGAGATAGTGTGAGTTTGAAAATTAGCTAGAACCGAAAAGACGCTACGCTATGGATATTCAATTATGGAATGATTTGTCAACTTTGTGTTATAATCGATTGCCCCATCAAAGCGACCAATAGTTTTGTATCGCAGACTCAAAGAAAAGGAACACAAACCAAGTAAACTTACTTAGATAGAGCCGTGAAACATGTTATTGCAGACTACTTATCGTTAGTGGTACGTAAAACATCTTGCCTCAAATGAGCATGTAAAGAGTTGTCACCGAAAGCATAGAATAGCGTGATTGTCCATAAGGTGGAATTATTCTTTCAAATAGTAGTAAAAGTATCGCATATAAGTTTCTGATAATCATATTCAACACTCAAACAAGTGGCACTCCTCTCTCCACAAACACAGGCTCATTCAACTTCCAAGAGAGCAAATAAGAAAAAGCACACCAAATCTTCATATACATAATTTTACAAAAATCCCACTCATATATTATACCTCAAGCAAAAATAGCCAACAAAATCAACAAAACAATAACCGTCAACACCAACAATATAATACAGCTGCATTTACCCTTCTTCCGATGGTACTCGTTAGCCTTATTAAGCTCCTGGGCAGCATTCTGTGTATCGTTTGTCAAATTCACAATGTTACTTTCTATTGTGTCTACTTGGGCCCCCTGTTGCAATACCAATGAGTTAATGTCCTTGAAAATTGTGTTGATCTCTTGAACGCCCTGGTGAACCTCTTGTATATTGTTTTCTCTCTGTTGAACTAATAGACTATGGAACTCTAGATCGAACTGATCAACTTGTGTTTGTGTTTGCGGTTGTTGTTGTTGTTGTTGCTGTTGAAGAAGAGGCGTCTCTTCGGTAGATGCACTCGCGTCTGCAGTCTCAGCAATAGCACTGCTTATTGTTACAGAGTTCTTCTTTTCATTATAACTTCTCCTGAGTGCACTGTAGCTCTCTCCAACCTTTTCCAACTCTTTTCTAAGCTTCTGCAAAATAACGTCATCACGGTCTCCAGCTGAGGAAGACGCCATCTGAGCACTGAGATATTGTTCTCTGATAGAAGCCAACGTAGAGTCCTCACGCTTGAACGCAGACTCTATTTGCTCACGGAGCTTGAGGCTATCTCTTTTTGTGCCTATCTGATGATTGAGCCTGTCAAGCCGGGTCAAGCTAGAGGCAAAATTAGTAAGTGCAAACGAAAGCTCAGACAGAGCAGACACATTTTTGGTCCCCTTCTGGGCTTCTAGATCGTAGTCGGCAAAAGACATGAGGGCTCTAATGAGCTCACAAGCTTTCCTTAGTTACGTGTAGTGCGCGTAGTGGTCACGTGGAGTGGGAGTCAAACTCTCTATAACAATACGAATTATGGATTTGACAAGTGATTTTGACCTGAGTGTGATGTGGCCATGTATCGCCGCACACAAGGTTCCAAATTCCAGTGATTCTTTGAGCGTGGTGCGCGTTTACTAGCGTTTACTGTGCACTGTGCTAGTTAGGTTTCTATACATCAACGAATTTCTGGTTAGTAACGATTACAAAATATCTGAATTAGACAGTGAGAACCGAAGATGGTTGCAAAAGTCTTGGGAGGCCTTGGGAAGGTTTCGCAACCGTAGGTCTACTTGTAGCTTCTTTCTGACTTGTAGCATAAAAGAGTCTTTGACTACACAAAAACATGCAGTGGCTACCAACATTGGGGTACAATCCATAGGACTTATGCATTCTATCTCATGAAATCTAGATTGAAACTCCTGAACCGATTTGTTCAGATCACTGATCAACGGCTGGCACTTGTTATCCAAATTGGGTCTCCCAATTCGGCGATATCCACCCAAATTGGTAACAAGCAGGGCCTGCATAAATCAATTATCGTGGCCAATGAATGAAACGTTTCTCAAATCAATGTGCAAATAAGATCTTACCAATAAAGTTAGTCAATACGTTTCCCATTCATAAACTACACTGTCATGAATTCATTTCAAATGTAAGAAAAACTGTTGTCTACGCTAGCAAATCGATAACGTGAGATTTTAGAGACATCGCTACCTTCTTGCAGAGCATTTGTCACAACGATCAACGTTGCATAACGATCACTGAGATACAAGATGTCTATCGAACTTAACCCAACCTATTTTTTTCCATACTATATTCTAGAATATCCAGCTTTTATCAAGTAGGCTCCTCATAGAAAGAGATTTTTGTTCTAGCATTTTCGTTTATGTCCAGACAGTTTGATTTCCCCTACTTTTTCTGCATTTCCGTTTTGGTGCATCCGCCGACCTAAAGGGGCGTGACGCAGAACCGTGTTGTTTACCATAAGATCTGTCTGGTAACGACGTGGAAAACTATATAAGAGACATATGCCCCCTCAACTTTTTTGTTCATCAACTTCCTCTATTCTCAAATGTTCTCTCAGATTGCCCTTCTTGCCCTTGCTTCTGTTGCCGCTGCCGGTAACATCACCGAGACCAGCTACATCGGTACCACTATCGCAACCATCACCTCTTGCTCTAACAACGCTTGCAGTGAGACCGCTGTGACCACCGGTATTGCCGTTGTCTACGCTACTGAGACTCTGTACACTACCTACTGCCCAATTACCGCTTCTGAGGCTGCTGCTGCCAACAGCTCTGTCCCAGCTGTTGAGACTGCCACTGGTGCCGCCAACAAGGTCTACGCCGGTGCCGCTGCCGTTGCTGGTATTGCTGGTGCTTTGTTGTTGTAAGCGTGATGTTTATAACAGCTCCAAAATCAATACAAAAAATACATTCTGCTAGTTTGAATGTTTAAACTTCGTCATAGGATTTCATCCTCGTTATAGTTCTACGCTTAACTTTTATACATTTCATTGCCTTTCTCAGCATAGAAAATAATTGTTTCTAATACCATGCATTATCATAGTACTGTAAGCATTTCTTAGTCATTATTTATACTCAGATATTATATCTTATTTGTACATTCTTTGAAGTGGTTTATTGACGACTATTTCTTCGTGATATAAGTGTATTTGGATGAGACCCGGCAGAATAAACTAATTACTTCCTGGGCTGAGTATCTAGTTTGCCTCCATGAGCAAGATGGTTTGTGTATTCTTCTTCAATTCTTGTGCTGGAAGACACGGCGATGAATTTAGCGCCAGGTATTTTGAGAAATTTGTCAATCAGTTTGATGTAAATGAACAGTGGGCGACTCGTGATCTTACCAGAGTCGAATCCAGATATCCGGGTCAGCAGAGGCATATAAAGAATGGGGAATCTGTGTATCCTATGAAAATATTCCCTTTGTAGCATTTCCACACAATACCAAGGGTGGCATCGTAAAGCTCCTTGCGCTTCGCGCGACAGATCAATCACAGAGAGAGATACATCAGCTGTGGTCAATCTGAGAGACGCAGCCACAACCTGGAGAATATGGGACAAAATTTTGGGGCCGGCTGAGATTGAGACAAAGACGGGCTCTCATGAAGTAAGTCATGTCCCTGATATAGTGTCTTGCGAGATTCTGCGGGAGAAAAGCCAATTTTATAGGTTCAGCATGCCCAACCATTATCACACGACACAGTGTGGGGTGTAGAGCTGATTTCACGGAGCATGTGTCCTCCCGAACCTCATTCGTAATTGATCAAGTTTAGATAAAAGGACCGAAGTTTTTGCACCAAATCCTCACAGCAGCAAAGTCTTGCCTTGAGAATCTACGAATGCTTGTTATATTATAGATCAATCTGTGATCATATTGGTATATTTGTTGTATTTATATATGCTGCTGCATGAGTTGTTGTTGTGCACGATTTTTGCATTGATACAGTACAAAGTCTTGGAAGACCTTAGTAACTCTATCGAAATACAACATTACTAAATTCCAACTTGTAAGTTATGTATGCCATGCTCCTGTGGAAATATATCAACGCGTCGTCAATTTTGCAAGCGGGAGTTAAAGCCCTCAAATACCTACAAAAAGATTAATTTCTAACTACAAGCACTCTATAACACTAGTAAACAGTGTGTAACTAATAAATCAGTATAGAACAGCACCTGTTGATCTAACAAATTTTCGCCAGCGCTCACAACCTCCCACCAACCACATCTTTGATAATTTTGAAAATAAGCAGGAGACCATGTTCGCTCTCAGAACCCTTAACAGCGCGCGACTTGCGCCTAGAATTGCGTTTCCGGCCACCAGAGCTTTCTCTGTGTCCTCGAAAATATACCAAAACAAGAAACTTGTGGAGCTTGGTCTCACAGAAGACCAACAGGATATGCAAAAAGAGCTTGTGAGTGGGGCTCCAGTCGAACTTGTCACACAAAGAGAAGTCCGTATCTACAAAGAGACCAAGACTTCTATGCAGTCAGGTCACCACAATGGCAAATTCTGGCGTATTGACTGGGATGTGTTGGGGAAAGGTAACAGGTGGGAGAATGACCTCATGGGCTACCAGGGAAGTTCAGACTACATGCAGGCCACCGCCTTGAAGTTTGACACTTTGGAGGCTGCTATACGTTTCGCTAAGGGTCAGGGTTACTCTTACTATGTTCAAGAGCCAAAGTACCGCCACTTCAGACAGAAGGATTACTCTTCTAACTTTTTGTGGTCTGACAAGAAGTTGAAGCACATAAGAACTAAATAAGCAATTTTATCATTTCCGAGGAAGATGTATAGTTGGCAGGGAGTAAGTATTTTAGTGAGATGTGACTGGGTCAACTCCTAGTCTATATTATTTGACTTTATAGCACGTGGGATCTTACAAATTCATAACACAGATGAGTGCGTAGATGTTTATATTGAAGTTTGTCTACTTAGTTAATTAACTGAACTGTGGTTCCTAGTTTTTGGGTGGTTGAGAACAGTTCTAAAGTAAACTGCTATCTCAAACATTTTGTATCAAGAGAATGCCACTATGCTGTGATTCTTCAAATGGCTTAGCACCGCAAATCAACTGATTCACGCCAAAGATTGATCTGAACTAATAAGATGATTCAAAAAAATCATATTATTAACCCTATTTATGTTGTGATAGTAGACATCCAGATTTCGACTTCTAAACGAAAACAGGAGGACTAATTGTCCGAAGATTAACCCTATATAGTACGTTTTATCTTTAACAACTTAAGTCTTTTGTCACACATATTTTTCGAATTTTGGCCAAGCACCTTTCGCTCGCTCGTATAGATCAACACGCATGCAAAATTAGAATATTTTATCCCATTTCACATGAGTAAATACCTCCAGCTCCTCTGCCACCCCAGCGAGCTCAAAGCTGCTGGGATCTTCTTTCTCTGTAAAGAGCTGTTGCACTCCCGTCCTGCTTCTGAAGCCCCCACTCTCAAGCAATGCTACACCCTTCTCTCCAAAACGTCCCGTTCCTTCTATGCGGTGATCCTCGAATTGCACCCCGAGCTTCGTGCGGCGGTGATGCTATTCTACTTGGTCCTCCGTGCTCTTGACACCGTGGAGGATGACATGACCATCGACGCAAAAATCAAGATCCCACTTTTGCGTGGTTTCCACGAGAAGTTGGACCTCGAGAGCTGGTCTTTCGACGGCAACGGCCCCAACGAAAAAGACCGTATTGTGTTGGTTCAGTTTGACTGTATTCTCACTGAGCTTCGTAAGTTGAAACCAGAGTATTTCAATGTCATTAAAGACATCACTAAACGCATGGGGAACGGTATGGCTGACTATATTCTTGACGAGAACTTCAATCTCAGCGGTGTGGCCACAGTCAAGGACTACGACCTTTACTGTTATTACGTAGCTGGTCTTGTCGGCGAGGGCTTGACAAGCTTGATTGTGTTGGCCGGCTTTCTGGAGCTGCTGTTGGAGAAGAGAATGGACTTGGCTGTATCAATGGGTCTCTTTCTTCAGAAAACAAATATCATCAGAGATTACAGAGAGGATTTGGAAGATAAGAGACTGTTCTGGCCCAAGGAAATTTGGGGCAAGTATACTGACAAATTGCCTGATTTTGCAGAGGCAAAAAACCCTCAGGCCGGGTTGGACTGCATTGCCGATCTTGTGTTGAATTCTTTGGGCCATGCTACTGACGTGCTTAAGTACTTGTCTCTTATTCAGGATCAGTCCTCTTTCAACTTCTGTGCCATTCCTCAGGTGATGGCTATAGCCACTCTCGACTTGGTTTACGAGAACCCTGCTGTTTTCCAGCGAAACGTGAAGATCAGAAAAGGAACCACTCTCAAGCTCATCCTCAAGCTGAGAACATTGGAAGGTGTTACCGAGATCTTCTCGCACTATGTGAGATCTATCAACCACAAATCAAAGCCAGACAACAAAAACTACCTCAAAATCGGTATCATGTGTGGTCAGATTGAGCAGTTCATCGAGCTGATGTACCCCATGAAACACTTGCCAAAGGGGGTCAAGAAGCCAGAGAGCGAGATTTTGACATGTATCGCTGAGAGAGAGGAAATTGAACAGAAAATGAAGACGCTCATCAAGGCGGAAGAGACAAAGTTTTGGAGTGGTGTCGGGGGTGTCTTCACGGTGGTTTTGGCTGTTTTGTTTATATTTTCATGAGTACAATTGAGCAGCGAAGGAGGTTTATTAGTAGATTATAACTTCCAAGATAGTTGAAGTCAACTATATTCGATGCATTGAAACAGTAGTTAGCTTGCACTTAGGAATAGTCTGCACCTTTAGGTGCATTATTGATAAATACACTTGATTGTAATCTGAATATATACATTATTGAAAAGCCTTATCGATCATCTAAATGTCAACAATTTGTGAGAATTACAAGCATGCTCATGTTCACAGGTCGGTATTTGTCTGCTGTGAGAACGACACAAACTTAATGTGTTTTTAAATCTGAGAATCTACTGAAAAACGCTTAAGATGTCTTGTCAGAAAATAGCAAAACCAATCAAAAACATAAATTTATGAACATACCATACAGTACAATTATACTAATAAACTATTCATAACTCACCTTTATAAAGACATGCAGATGAATCAAATGACTGGAGATACAAATCACTTCATTGCTAAGACAAATACTCTTTATCAAGATCAATTCAAGCGTTTTGAAAATATAACTTCTCGGTCGCGCCAACTTACCCGCCCCCGCGCCCCACGTTTGAGTTCCACCTGTAACACAGTAATTACCGCACTTTCACTTTATTCTCTGTACAATATGGCAATTCCTACGCTTGTGACGACGCTCTCCCAGAAACACCCGAAGCCGGATATCTCGTTCCAGTACGGTACAGCCGGATTCCGGACCAAGGCCGCGGTCTTGGACCTGGTGATGTATGCCACGGGTCTTTTGGCGAGTCTCAGACTGCGGTATGTTGGGCAGACTGTGGGCGTGATGATCACGGCCTCACACAACCCTCCTCCAGACAACGGTGTTAAGATCGTGGACCCTCACGGAGAGATGCTCGAAGCCGCCTGGGAGAAACATGCAACGGTGTTGGCCAATGCGACCACCGAAACCATTGCCACAGAGCTTGAGAAAATCATCAATCTTTTCAACATCGATATCTCAAAGCCTCTGTCTGTTGTTATTGCTCGTGACTCGAGAGCTTCTGGTCCTGCTCTCCAGCAGGCTGTGGAGGATGGGTTGAAAGCCCTCGACACCACGGTGCATGTTGGTGGCCTTTTGACTACACCACAGCTCCACTTCTTGACCAAAGAGTACAATGAGATCTCTGATCCTAAAGAAGAGGACTACTTTGAGACATTGTCATCTGCCTTCGATGGGCTTCTCGACTTGGTGGCTCCAAAAGCCCAGCTTACGATCCTGATAGACGCAGCTAACGGAATTGGAGCTCCAAAAGCCGAGAAACTTCTTGCGATTGCAAAAGTGGCCAAGCACTTTGGCTTTCACACTGTTGTCAACGACTTATGGCAAAAGCCAGAAACGCTCAACTCTTCTTGTGGTGCAGACTACGTCAAAACTGGTCAGAAGCTTCCTGGCGGTGTGCTGACGGCGTCAGTTGGCACCCCAATGTGCTCGTACGATGGTGATGCCGATAGAGTGGTGTTTTATTATCTTGACGATAACAAGAAGTTCCACCTTTTGGACGGTGACAAGATCCTGACTCTTTTTGCCAAGCATTTTGGTGCGTTAGTCAAGAAGACCGGTCTTGCTTTGCTGGTGGGCGTGGTCCAGACTGCGTATGCAAATGGACTGTCTACGGCTTATCTCGAGAAGAGAGGAGTGCCTGTGGAGTGCACACCAACCGGGGTGAAGCACCTCCACCACGTGGCGACCAAGTTCGATGTCGGTATCTACTTCGAGGCCAATGGTCACGGAACAGTGCTTTTCTCGGAGAAGGTGAGCAAGGCCATCACAGAGGCTTTGACCACGGCATCAGGGGAAAAGAAGACCGCGCTCTTGGAGCTTCAGTATTTCTCCAACCTCATTAACCAAACAGTGGGGGACGCCATCAGTGATATGTTGGCGGTGTTGGGGGTGTTGGCTCTGAGTGGCATGAGCTGTGCCCAGTGGGACGCGGAGTACACCGACTTGCCTAACAAGTTGGCCAAGGTATTGGTCAAGGATCGCGGTGTGTTCAAGACTACTGATGCCGAGAGGCGTTTAGTCGAGCCGGCAGGATTGCAGGACGAGATTGACAAGTTGATCGCAAAGGTGGATAGTGGTCGGAGTTTTGTGCGTGCTTCGGGGACAGAGGATGCTGTGAGAGTATACGCTGAGGGTTCTACTGGGGATGGGGTTGACTGGTTGAGCTCGGAGGTATGCAAGTTGGTGGGAGCGATATAGCGAACGAGCGTAACAAATTGTTTGATATCTTGTGGTTATCAATCCAAGAGTGAATCCTCATTTTGAGTGTTTCGTCCTATAAATATTAGCAAATGGAATATTATGAATTAGATGTGTATAAAACGTTGTAGTTTGTTAAAAGATGTTATTTGATTGACCATAAGAGAATGTTGCAAGCATTTCAATATTTACAGTTATGACCACTACTTGCCCAGTACAAACCTGCTACCCCATATCAAAGTCTTGAACAAGAAACCCTACAGCGTTCTCCGAATATGTGTTTTGCTAGTATACAATACTTTTACCGTCACCTTGACTTCCAAATATTCTATAGTCTTCCAAACAATCAAATGAGAAGCGAACAAATTCGTTAAAGCTTCTTTGAAACACTGGACGGTAACCCGAGTTTCTGCCGAAATATTACAGTTACTAAATTTTTGGGGGATGTCACGCTTATCGATAATGATCTCGTTCCAGAGCAAGTATCGCCTTTACGGTTTGCATCATCCAGTGGGTCTCTTTTGATCACTCGCAAGAGTCGCTAGCTCAAAATCACCCGTTTGGGTAATAAACTTGTATGAGTGATTCATCGCGTTCCTACACCACCCTATGAAATATATTGACACCTATACATCCGCTACTCGTTATAATGGTACACCAAATAGTTAGGCAACCCGAACACCTCGTAACCCAACCGCTTAGCCATCTTGGCAAATCCCTCGGTCTCGATCAAGTGGTAAAATGGGAAAGGCGGAAACATGGCTCCGTCTCTATGAACATCGGCCTTCACCATCACAGCACCCCCTCCAACACCATCCAACTGCATTTCTGTGTTCTTGTCTCCATCTTTATCGTAAAAATGAGCCATGAGAGGTCTGTAAGTAGCAATCTCTGCATACCCCTCAACAATGATCTCATCATCACGCATGTTCTCAGCAATTTGCAATCCTTCTTGAGACTCGACCCAGTTGTTGAAATCGTAGGGTCTAATGTCCTGCTGCCCCTTGTCGTTGGTGAACCGCTGATAAACATTAGCAGACAACACCGGCTTATCATGGCTTACCAAATCCTGAATCAATGTAGGAGGTGACTCGATAATGTCCAGGTCCAACCAAAGAACCCAAGAAGTGTAGGGACTAATGGCAGTAAAAACAAGCGAGTTTCGCGCAATGGCCATACTTGCTCTGCGTTCTTTCTGAACGTCAAGGGCATGACGGTCCTTTTCTAGCTGCGAACGGAGTCCATCATTGTCCTGGCGAAGAATAGTGATCTTGGCAAAGCGGTTTTCTTTAGGACCAGTCTGCACCACCTTGATGGCGCGCTCAAGTTTCTTGAGAGCCTCATCGCCTTGCGAAGAGCGAGGAACAATAAATCCAAGCTCGATCGCATCACGTGGGTACGTGAGTCTAAGCACGTTGGCCCAGTACTCGGAGTAAAACCGCAGCATCGGCAGGAGAATAAGAACACGCTCCTTATTATAGAGGGCCTGGGGCGTCAGACGTAACTTGTTTAAGTCATAGTGAGCAATGTGGTTCCCTGGAGCATTGCGCGGGCCTTTCTTTTTGCCGAAGAGTGTGGCTCTAGGGGTGTAGTTGTATTTGGTAGAGGGGGTCGAAGGGGCTACAAAATAAAGTACCAAAAGCGCCACTATTGTAATAGGCGCGAGAAAATGAAGGGGTCTTCTTCGTATTTGGCGGAGGGCAGACATTTTTTTATGCTTAAATGCTTTGTTTTGTTATCGTGAGGTCAATTTGTCGATGATTTTGATCTAAATCAATCTCTTTGTCACCTATTTTAAACCTTTTCTGGTTAGTCTGATTCGGGTATTTGCTCGTTGCAAATACCTGCTATCAAAGGTATCGATGCGTAGCTGGTAGGCGCAGAGTAAATAAAGCTAACAAGTGTAAGGAGGCGGAGCGGGTAACCATGAAAAATTTACAGTAAGAATTTTAATATGTTTTCAAAAAAATTCACATTTGAGTTTTGAAATAAAGGAGTGAAGTAAGGAGACAACAGAGGATTGTGTGGTTTAAATTGCTTTTCTGGCTATTCAGCTGAGTGATTGGTGTTTTATCGGATCAGTATTGGAACGTTCAAAATTGATGCGTATATTTATCAGTATATGATGCTAACACCTTTTGTACTCTTAGGCGAGGGTGCTTGAGGTGTGCCTGGATTGGCTTCTCTATGTGATGAATTGTTTTTTTTAACAGTTATCCCTGTCTTAATATATCATGTCGAGACTCTTTGGTATTTCTGATAGAGAGCTAGAAAGGTTCAAGTCATAAAATTGGGTATTGATTTGCTAAGTTTTTCTTGAATACGATGCGTCGTGTGGATCTTGTAAAGTAAGGAATGTTCAGAAGGTGGTGTCTATGAAGTATTGAAGTGTCATAGGAGATCAAAGAGTTTAAGGTAACCAATTCAAACTTTTGATTTGGTTATTACGTTGGCTGAACACAGCTAAGTCTCCAATGTATTTCATGCTACGATACACATAAATTATATCTTGAATAGACACTATAAAGGTTCGTTGCGGTAGACATCTGTATCAAGTTGTCCATTTTCAAAAGCATATTTTTGTAGTTACCTATGGACTCATAACAGTACGTAGCTACTGCGATTATCTAGTGTGGAATTCTTAGCTGGGCCATTGTTGAGATAGAATGACTCCGGACAGTGACAATTAGTTCAATTGCCAATATTGTATAGCTGACATTGGTATAACCAACAATTGGCATTTATTCTATCTCACCCGTTGATCAATCTGACAGTGTACTAGTCTCGTGCGTTGGTGATTAAACTACGCAATGGAATCCCCCCTTACCCCTATCCAACCCCCCCTTGACAATCTCTGCAATTTCCTCTGGATCCTTTGTAATCTGCGTCATCACTTCACACCCATCCTTGTGCACAATCACGTCATCTTCAATACGAACACCTCCAATCTTCCAGTACTTTTCCAAAACCTCTCTGTCCACATACTTCAGCTTCTTCTCATCCTTCAATCCATGCTCCACCAAGAATGGCAGGAAGTAAACCCCTGGCTCATTGGTCACAACCATGCCTGCCTTTAACGGTCTTCTGATACGCAAATAACGTAACATTTCGTCCTCATCCTCGTAATTTGCTCTCCCGCCCACGTCATGGGTGTCCATCCCGATCAAGTGCCCCAAACCGTGAGGAAAAAAGGAAGCAGACACCTTACTATCAAAGATCTCATCCTCTGTTCCATTTTTAAAGATGCCATTCTTCAAGAAAGCGCGGATTAACACTCGGTGTGCAGTCAAGTGGATGTCTTCCCACAGAGCGCCGTCTTTGATGAGATCCATGCACTTGCTCTGCATCTCGAGAACAATGTTGTAAATTTCTAAGTGCTCCTTGTTCCATTTGCCCAGAACCGGCCAGCACCGGGTCACGTCCAGTGCGTAGCACAGCCATTCTGCACCTGCATCTATGAGGATGCTCTCGCGATTAGAAATTGGCTCATCATTCTTAACATAGTGGAGAGTACCGCAGTTTGGTCCAGCACAGCAAATAGGGTCGTAAGACTGAAACTTGGCACCTTGTCTGATCAGATGGTAGACAAACTCAGCGTGGATATGGCCCTCATTCTCCTCAATTGGCTTAGCCAGCATCACCGCAAAATGACAGTTATCGGAGATTTGAGATGCGTGGCGCATGAGGCAGAGCTCGTAGTCGTCCTTGATGAGCCGGGACTCGTCCAAGGCATAGAAAAAGTCGGTATTCCCAGGAATAAGGTAGGGAGTGTATGGATGGTTGGAGGGACCCAAGTCCGTGGTAAAGATCGTGTTGGTACCAAAAGTTGCAATCTCATGGAGAACCGCTTTGAGGTCCGACTCGTACAACACTTCATCGACGTCGTATGACTTTTTAGCCTCGGCTAACGACATCGGCATGCCACTCCACATCACATCATCTTCATCAATATTCGGGAGATAGAGCGTGAGCTTCTCTGTACCAAGGTGGTAGAGCACATGGCTACCAGGGATGTTGCAGCCAGAGAGATAGTAAAAATATCTGTTCTGACGAAACGGAGGGGACTGGTCACAATACGGATAGAGCTTGTTCACCTCGCCAGATACAAAAAAGTACAGCTCACTTGGGTTGCGCGAAGAGGCCTTGAGAAAGTGACTTTTGACGTTCTTCGCATGATTCTTAGCTGGATACTTCTGGTCCTTGATCTCTGCAAGCCAATCTTTGTGGTTGAAAGCAGGTTTGGTATTTGCAATCGCCATTGAAAAGGGTTTTATGAAGATTTTATGGGCAGGGGTTCGGGTGGTGGTTTTTATCGTCTGCTTGAGGGCCAGCAACATATTTTTTCCTCACTGTTTCAGCAATTGGCGCACGGGATGAGTGGTCGAATCTGGAAATTCTTAGTGAGCCATATATATGGTGCTGGGCTGGGTCTCTTTGTATTTTACAGGTCAATCGGATAACCGGGATATTGTTGCTATTGCTGAGGGGTAGTCATGACAGGAAGATATACAGCTCAAGCTACAGAAATTGTCTGAATAACGTAGTTTGCAGAAGTCAGCTAGTGTAGTTTTGTATCTTTTTAATTAGAAATTCGGCATATGCTGCGTTCTGTAATTTCTAATAGACTGCCGCGATTGACAGGTTTATGCAATTACCAAGCATCAAATTTATAGGTACCTGAATTATATGTCCCAAATGAGGATGCCAAGTGAATAGTAACAGTTCAGGTGATGCATTCAGATGATCAGATAATTGATATGTTATGCCTTGCAGTGCTTGAGCATTAACCTCTTTGAAAATGGAGAACGTTTTAAACCAGTGAGTTATGGCTTCTGCTTTCTCTATACGCTACACCTCTTCGGGCTTGTACTTTCAATATTGGTAATTGAGAGAGTTGAGTACCAATCCACCACAACTCTCTCGGACTTATTCATTTCCGGTGAAGTTCACAAAGTTTAGACTGTATATATTAGTAATCTTATGTTCAGGCAGAAAGATAATGTGTGCGCAACATTATTATAACATTATACCCTCGAAAAATATTAGTGTGCTGAAATATTGATCCTGATGTTCGAATGAAATCGCATCGAACTCAGAATGGACATCATCAAGTTTCGATACATGCCTGTCTGGGGATACATCTCGTATGTATAAAAAGTATCCTGACCTTACATATGTCACTTTAAAACAGAGTGAGACATTTAATCAAATTCACAAGCTAAATTCTATCCTGGGCATTTTGATTGCCTATGAATGTGTCCGTATACCGATATGAACTATAGTGTTATACCAGATGCCACTTTTCAAACCTCAAGTCGTCGAGCCGTCTACTGCACATCAGGCATGGTGAGATGTGTTCATCTCAATTAACGATCAGGAACTGATTAATAACACGTCCCGCCGGTCTTCTAGAACAAATCGGGCACAGGGTATGTGCGGTCTGGGAAGCACTAATTTCATACATGCATAGACCGTATGTTGTCTCCGCGAGTTACACCTATAATGAAGACCATTTATAAGTATGGTTAAGCGTGCTGATCCACGTACTTTTGCATTTCCAAATCTGTGTACAGTTCTAGAAACATGTACGATTTTTACCGATATAACGGTGGTGATGTAGGTGTCGATCCCTGCTTAATTACATACCCTGGAACTCTACGAGCCCTGCTCATCGATAACCAGAAAATGTGAATAATTCACTTCTACACATCCTCATTCATGAATTACCTCTCAGACGGTTTTTATGACCTCTCGCCCGGTCAACAGCGAATGACTGACATGATGGAGCGCCTTGTGCTCAATCTGTACGTGAGCATACCCGTGGCTAACCAGATTAGCGACATGCGCCATCCTCTTTCTCACGGAGTCCTCCACAAATATGATGGCAACTCGCCAGCCAGAACACCCCCTCAGGCTCAGTCTGTTGACATGTATATCCACTTCCACCAGATGATGAAGTACTTGAGAGCATCTCAGCTCGTGTACCTCATATACACTGAGACTACCGAGGAAAAAAGACGGTTTGACTTTGACTTTCTCAAATTGTGGGTCTCCTACTTTTTCGGCGCAACCTGTGTAGGACGCATAGTGGCCAGCAAGGCGTACTCCATCGTAGAGTACAGAGCTGCATTCAAAAGACAGCTTCCTATAGTGGTCCCGGACAACGAGGAGAAGGCATTACAGCGAATCGTCGAGTCGCTAGTGTTACGTCATAAAGAAGATCCAATGCCAGTTTACGAGAAGTTTTATCTGTTTGTAGGTTTGCCATGGGACAAGCTGCGTATCATCAGTGAAACACTTCTTTTTTCCAAGATAAAAGCAAACTCTTTGAAGTTGTTAGAGTCACGGCTGAAGAGCAACATCATTGGAGATGTAGAGAGAGCTGGAAGTTTTCCTGAGTTGGTGAAGATTTTCGCTAGGACTAGCAAATAGCAAGTAGGGGGCAAAGAGAATGATACAAGGGAGAAGAAGGGGCTCGAGCGTCGCGAGCTGTCGCGCTTTTCCTTGTTGCGGTAGTCTCTTTGCCTGGGAGGGAAGAGTTATCTAGATAAGTATAACTCGGGGATAAATATAACCATTGAGCGAAGAGAGGCAATGGTTTTGAAAGGAAGGTGTTTTTATATCATAAGGATTTTTTCAGCTGCTTCTCAATCAGCACATGTTTATGCTTGTTTAAAGCCAGGATTACACAAGAATACTTAAAACTGCACAAAATCACGTGGGACCCTGCTAAACTCACTCAAAATGATCATTCAGTCAAGCTAGTGTGTGGAGATAATGTGCTTTGATCTAAGTGATGTATGTGATAGTGTATCCAAGGCCACCATATTACCTTACTTTGAGTTAACAAACAGACAGATACATTTACCTATATAAAAATTGAAACTTTTATTTACTTATACGCTTTTTAATATGTACTAAAAGAACCAAGAGTCATAATTCCGATTTTGGAGACTTAAAGAACTTTCCCTAGTTATCTCGTGCGGAAGATCTAGAAGCCCAAACCTGGAGACAACAATTAAAGAGAAGCATCGAGATGATGACAAGGAAGAAAAGGCCAGAAAATGGTGAGAGTAATCAGAAATTCAAGAAATTCAAAGGAAAATCTGGGCTAATGGCGCGTTTACAAAGTGCACTACATCTCTTTCTTGTTAAGTTGTGCTGAAGCTGATTAAACTGTGCCTTTGTATCTGGCGTTATAATACCTACAACCAAACCAATCTATTTCTATATCTAAAACTATAGCAAAAACTTATAATAACATCTTTTAAAAAAATTCACACTTCCCTCTCTCCCCAACATCTCCAACTCCTCATTAACACATTGTTCCTCATTTCTGTCGACACAGTCCTTGTAAAAAAATGCGTCTGCCTCGGACGACTTGATGAACGAGGTTTTATAGTACAATCGGAACGCTAACCAGATAACCAAGAACACTGGAATGGATATGTAGCCCGTCACAAAGGTTTTCCAGTCAAAGTTGTCTGTGTCCATAAACACAGGGAATTCCCTAAACACAATAAGGAAAAGTGCAAATCCGAGTCCAAAGCATGAGGCAGTATAGCCGCCCTTGGCCTTGTAAGTGCTTCTACTGTGATCTAAACCTTGCACCTTCATTGCCCTGAGAAAGCATAGGTGAGTTACCAAAATACACACCCATAAAATCAACAGAAATCCCGTCACAGAGTTACTGAATAGAGAAAAGAGCTCCCTAGTAGATTCGTTGATACCCAAGTAGGAAAGCAAGTTGAACGCCATAATTACGGCAAGTGAGTAGAAAGGTATGCCCTTTGTGGTCTTGCTGAACACAGCTGGAGCCAAGCCACACGCAGAGAGTCCATAAAGGATACGGGTGCTTATATACATGGCACTGTTTGCAGCAGAGAGCACAAATATACAAATTACTGCGTTCAAAAGTCCTGGAAAAACTCGCAAGCTAGCATTCTGGACCGCTACAATGATTGCCAGGGAAGCTGCTGTGTCTTTGTCTGCATTTTTTACCACCTCGCTCAAGCCCTTGTCGTTGTATGCAACACACATTCCGATGAGGAATACGATTGGGATGTAGCACACCACCACAAAGAAAAATATAAGATTTTTGGCCTTTGGAATTGTTCTTCTTGGGTAGCGTGCTTCACCCACTGTCACACAAAACAGTTCGACACCTGTGAATGGAAATACACTGGTGGTGATGGACAGAATAAATGCAGCAGCACTGTTTGCCAGGGGGGTCATGCTCGTATACATAGTTGTATTCACAATGCCAGGGTTTTTCCAGAAACGAAACCCGATGACGTCGTGCTTTGGAGTACCACCCAACACAATCACTAACATCAACACAATGATGAAAAAATATACAAAAATCTTAGTCAGTACGAATACATCACCAGCGATCGCAATCTTCCCGACATCCAAGTAGTTCAAGGCTAAGAGAATGATCAAAAATATCGAAACCCACAAGGCAGGTGTGACTTTGTCGCTAGGCACCCAATACTCGAGAGCCAGTGCCCCTGCGAAGATCTCGCTTGGCCCTACAATAAGGTACTGAAAAAGGTAGCAATAACCGAGCGCGTACCCAAGAGCCGGGTCTACGAACCGTTCTGTGTATCCAGAATACGCGTTTGGAAGAGGTATATACAGACACATTTCGCAGAGAGCCAGAAGGACCTGGTAGCAAAAAAGGCTGAAAACCCCAAAGGCAGTGAGAAGAGGAATTGGGCCACACTGCTCTAAGGTCGTGGCAGTGCGTACAAGGAGCCCTGTGCCGAACACTGAACAGAGTGTGATCGAGGCTATGTTATGAGCTCTAAGAACTTGTGGAAGCGCAGGGCTTTCCTCCTCTTCTTCTTCGCCTTTAAAGAGCGAGAATATGTTGGAGGATGCAAATGTGTCGCGCTTGCCCATGTGTATCACTCTGTGTTTTGCCGGCGACATGCCGACCGACATGACGCCAGGCAGAAGAATGGGCGTCTCGTTGAAATGGCCAGCTCTGAACTGGCGTGGCGTTCTGGCGTAGTCGGACTGAACGTTTGGGAACTGACTGCGAGCCACGGTTTTTGTTCTCTTGGGCGGCTTGTGGCTCTGTGTGTATCTATGATGAGCGTTGGGCTTTGGAGAATACAGTATAAGTTTCTCATGACCGACTCCTGGACTCTTGAGTGTCATACTGCTTCTCTCACTGTAGTGAGACAGCTGACGCTTCTCGCCCGTGGACTCAGGCGTGAGCGTTCTATCAGACATAAAAAGTGGAATGAAGGTGCATCAACACGCCAAATCCCACATATATATGAGCTGCGAGGAACCATAAGTTTACAATCGCGCTACGCACGCGTCCACGCGTTTGTGGAAATTTTGCGTGGTTCTACCAGGGATGCAGGTCCTGGTATATGGTACGCCGCGCAGATGCAATTGGCTTCCGAGTGTAATTGTCAATAAGTCCGTACATTTTCTTCTTTTTTCATACTTTTATAGGCATATTATTAGTTAAGAATTTGATCTGTGTTCTTCACTTCTCTGTGTGCTTTTGTAGATGTGCACGCTGCGGGTCAGTACCTGATGCAGCCTGACTTGACAGGACGTGGGAATGGTAGCTGTTATCTGTATGGCGTTGGCATTTGTGATCGCTAAGCTCGTCTCCGTGCGTCTCACAAAGAAACTGCCGTAAATTGTACTTTATAACAAACGCTTTGGCCTCTTCCAATTTCCACAACGTTACTTAGGATGATATTATTCCGTGTAGACCTCCATAATCTGTATACAAACTACTTTATCGATTCCACTAATTGAGTGCTAGCGCATGCGTATGCTGGTAGTAACGCAGGACGGTGGTATCCCTTGGAACACATCCGGGCAATTGATACAGCGCGTAGCTCATGGATTCAAGATTCGCAGTTGAAATCCGAAAGTCCGAGAAAAGTGGGTTAGCTCGTAGCATATAGAAAGTACAATTTCTTTGGACGATTGTGCCAATTGTTTATGTGTCGTAGTATACAATGCGAAATAAGAGACTATGGTTTTTATGATGTCTAAGCCGTCAGATCTGCCAGTTATTTGACCTCCTGTTTTAGATCTTAATTTCAACTTTGATGCAATGTGTCAAGTGTTACCGCAGAATGAACGATCGAAGAGTAGATTAGGCAAATAAAGTATAAAAATAGACGAAATGAGTTTACGCGCATGTTCATTTCAATCTTTTTTACGTCGATGATACTTGATAGTATCTGTACTATCTTTGCAACGGTTTTCCTGTACACATTTTGAAGTTCAGCATGAACTTTAACCACATCCTTTGATGTCCTTAGTAACTGGACTGAATTTCCATTCGAATCACGCATTTCCGAGTGAGTTTAAATTATAAAGTGATTAATTAGAGACATTTTGTGTTTCCTGGCTGAATGGTAGGAATGTTTGCGATGCTGATGCAACATTGAATTTAAACTAACCTCATAATGACGATTCATTGATCTTGATTTTGTCTCTTAATTTGCTTCCGGAGGATTGCGTATAACACTATTATTTCGTAAATAAATCAAGACCTCATCCAAACAGAATGTGGTTCATGGGTCTGAGCTAATATATTTTCTTGCTTGTGTGAGCAAAACAACATAGGAAATACTCAGAGAGTGACTACAAATGTCTGTTTGATTGATGCCTATATAGTTAAAGACGATTCACCTGCACTACTGTAGGTTTTGTTGGTGTGCGCTAAACACCTATGGACATTATCGTGAGGCCTATAACACTACCAATTCGAAACCCTGTATTATGTGCTCCACAAACAACGAAATTCAAAACCAAACTTTCTGCTCCACGTAGACTTAGCGCTTCCACGTGTTAAACCAATATAAACCAAATTGAGCTCTAAAATACCATTGAAGGCAAAATGTCGAATACATCACGATTCTATCGTATATCAAAGCTATAAATTACAACAGAAAACTATTTCTCACCGTCAAGAAAATATCTCAACAAGTAACAGCTCATCGACGCAATAATGCTGATTCCTGTGATCAACACCAAGATCATGTTACTGTCCCTGTAGAGTCTTTCAGCGTCAGCAGGCCAGCCACTGTACAAAGCGTATGTGGCCATCACAGTACCCAAGTTTCCCAATCCAGAGACCAAGGCCAGAGCCGCAGCAGTACCAACATCTCCGTGACGAGGCTGGAAAATCTCTGCAGCCCAAGCCATACAGATTGGCACAGTAGGCCCAAGACCGTACCCTGCAATAAGCAATCCAGCGTACTTGTTCCATGGCCCCTTAGCAAAAGTGGTCACAAACATACCGCAAATGATGATGAGACAAGCTCCACTGAAAATGACACCTCTGAGACGCTTGTAACGGTCTGCAAAAGGTGTGATTGTGAGGATGCCGCCCAAATCGAAGAGCCAGATTGGAGCGTAAAGAAGAGACACCTGAATACCGGTAAGGTTTGGATTGTTGGCCTTGATGATCGTGGTCCCAAACACAGCAAGCCCGAATCCCGTGCCTACTACCCCAAAATACATCATCACCAACGGCCACAAGCGTGGATCACAGAAGACCGCGACCAAATCAGACCAGGTCCACTGAACCTTTCGGCGTGTGTGGCGCTGCATGTCGCGTCTGTGAGTGTCAGCGTTGGTCTCGTTCAACGGATATGGATTCAGAGGGAGGAGACGGTTTAACCAAGCGTCGAACCGATTGAGGTTTACATCACTCATAGAGTCCTGATTGCGAGGACGATCTGGAAGCCACCAGATCAACGAAACACCGACAGCAATTGTGATGAGACCATAGGTAAGGTACAACCATTGCCATCCATAATAGCCTCTGTTGCCATCAATTCTTTGGAAGCCAGCACCAACCAACCCCGCCACAGCAGCCGAAATCTGGGCGGCCGTGAAGTAGTACCCGATGCGTCTCGCGGACCGGTGCGTTGGATACCAAAGCGAGATGTAAAAGGCCATGCCGGGCCACACACCAGCACCACAGAGTCCGGAGATGAAGCGAATGGCTATAAGTCCGGACGAGTTCTTGAGGGACGAGTAACAGCAGTACACAAGTCCCACCAGGATGATGATTCTCGCGAGCCACACCTGGGGTGGGAGTCTAGTCATCGCAAGGTTCATAGGAAGATCGAAAAGAATATAAGCCACGTAGTACAATGCACTAGCAGTGGAGAGCTGGTGTGTTGTAAGCTTAAGAGACTGGGAGAGCGAGTGCTTTTCTTCAAAGTTCATGGTGAGTGTGTTACCATAAGCAGAGGAACCAAATGAGGAAAGGAAGTAGAGGACCCAAAGAGCTGGAATGATTCGAAAATCAAGTTTAAGATAGATTCTGTCGAGTTTTCTTTCCTCTTCAGGTGTGAGATAAATGCCACCTCTATCGGTAGCATTTTCAGTAGCTATGTCGCCAGAAAGGCTGTCCTTCGAGTGAACTGACATGGCACTTCAGTTTAGAGAATGAAGCAAAGAAAATTTGTACAAAAAGTAGGCGGGGGCAGCGTTTATATATTGCAATTTGTCGGGCCCAAATTTTTTCTTTGCTGTGACTGCAGGGAGTCATTCTTACTGTATCTGGTAATTTTTTGAATCATCGAGCAGTTTCCCGGGCTTGACATGCATGTATGCAAAGCTCAACAATTTTCACGGCAATTGGACAATGCAGTTTAGAGTTACATTTTTAAAATCAGTATAAAAAGCTGGTTGTGATTGACTGAGTTTTCGTTGAGGATTTTCGCTCCTTCCTCGACCCATTTTGATGGATCCTGAGGACCTCCAGCTACTTATCCATATATGGCCTTATTACTGTACAGCCTTAGGCCAAGAAGTGAGTCATAAAAATCGCAGCACAGCTGTGCATTGGTCAGGGACCCCGGGTTTTGTGTGGGAGTTCAATAATGTGTTTGTGAGACTTGACTGTATTCATTATGTATTCAAATAAGTTGTTCACGATTTTTAAAGATCTGAATGAGATTTAGCATCTCCAATAAACACAGAGATTTAAGCCTTGGTGGGTTTTGTTGAGGGCGGCACCAACTCTCAGGGTTTTCATAAAATGGTCTTTGCCAGTATACCAGGTGTACCAACAAATCTTCAACTGGAGAGTGTTTTACAATTCTGCATACGAACGTTGAACATCATAAATACGGACTATGAAAATAGTGTTTTTTGAGACTTTTAGATAAAATAATGGACACTAAAAGTGACGTAAGAGGTGGTGTCACACGCACAGATAGGGTCCACTCGCTGGAAGACAAAAATTAGGGTGAAAAGATGTTTCCTAGGTCGAATGCGGCTGCTGAATTTCTATCATAGCTTTAAAGTCTATGCGGATTGACCGTTAGTGGGTAATTTGTAAAAACATGAAATATGTAAAAAAAATGGAAAACACGAAAAATGATTCAGATTTTACTGCAAAAACCTTGGACAGTGAAAATCAATTTTCATACATAAATTGACTTTAAAGTCAGATAATCATTTCTTGGTCTGTATTTATATCACCTATGGGGCTGCATTACCGAGTCCCTTATAACAAAATGGGTTTGAGTACTACATACATCTAAAAAAGTACCGTAAAATAAGTGGTAGTATACATTAATTGTACAAATACAATCTTTTATAAACGTCACTCGAAGCCCTCCACGGTCTTCACCTCTCCTCCAGCCTTAGAACTTCTGACCGCAGCATCCACTATGGCCAAATGGTGGAAGCAAGTCTCAGGAGTGACCTTCAAACTCTTTTCGCCCTTGACTGCGTCATAGAAGTTTTTAAACTCAGCCTGGAGACCGTTGTCCTTAGCCTCTTCAAGCTCTGTCACAGTTACCTTTTTATCGTCACCAGTCTCTCCCAAGCTTACCTTTATAGTAGGCTTTTTACCTGGCGAGAAGTCAAAGATCACAGAGCCCTTGTCTCCGTAGATCGAAAAAGTCCGCGACTTGTCCACGGCTCCAAAAGCAGAGCCATAGGTGAACGTACCAATGACACCACTCTCCATCTTCATGGTAGAGAACCACACATCATCTGTTCCAGACTGAGGGCGCACCTGTGTGGTCTGCGCAGCTACAGTTTTGACAGGTCCCAAAACTCCCACCAAGTAGGCCAACTGGTGCACACCCCCATCAGAGAGGTAACCTCCCACGTGCTTTGGGTTGGCTCTCCAAGTTGTTTTCAAGTACTTATTGTCAGCAAAGAAAGGGCCAGTGGACTGGTAGTTGAAGCCTACAACATTTCCTATTTTGGCCACCTCCAGCTTTAAAGCATCGATGGCTTTGTGGTAGGCCCAGTTCTCCAAAATGAGCACAGGAACACTAGACTTCTTGGCCAATGCCACAATCTTACGTGCGTTCTCTACACTGTTGGCAATGGGCTTTTCCATGCAAACTGGCTTGCCCACAGCTAAAGCTTTCTCCACCAAAAGGGCATTGTTCTCTACAGGAAGAAGAGCGTCGATGACGTCGACATTTGGGTCACTAATGAGATCATCATAGCTCGTAAAAACCTTTGGCAGGCCAGCTTTCTCTGCAAAAGCTTCTGCCTTGTCTTTTGTACGGTTCAGCACGGCAACCACGGTGAACTTATCATCAAGGGCTTGAATAGCGGGTAAATGCGCTTTCGAGGCGAAAATCTTGTTAGTAAGACTATTTTAGAAGTGGCTGTGGACTAGTCAGCATCGGCTGAACAGAAATCACGGATGGCATGCATAGCCTTCATTTCTAGCACAGTAATGGACGCCCTAAATAATCACAAATCGCCACAGAATGAGATATAAGCCTAGATAGCCACACATCGCGCTATTCGTGATGTCATACTCACTCCTGTCCCTACAATCCCGATTCTCAAAGGTTCAGACATGTGTGATTTCAACGTTAATGTGATTAGTTATAATTTTCCTCTAATTTCTCCGCCCTCGACGGGTAACCGTAACATAATCAGACGTCAGGTGACTTAGCTGTAGTTGATATATAATCAACAGCGTGCTATAGTAGCACAATATAGTTTATAGTCTCATTCTAATTCCATATTTAATGTAGCTAAAATTTTGTGCAATCCGGAGTTCTGCCCTGCACTTCATGCGTATTCTAGAGTGTCTGTAACTAATTCATGTTATAAACCTTACAGCCACCAGAAAACAGATAACAGTTTACCATTTTTATCTTGAACCAGAGAGGAGACCTGAATCTAGAGCAGTGGCCCAGCGCACTGTCTTGTGGCCAAACAATTACAGTTCATGAAGCCAAGATGCAGTGGCGGCTACAATGCAAAAGAACGGATCGAGGCATTCCACGGAATTGAAGAAAATAAGAAAGCGAAAGGAATAACATATAGTAAACCAATAATAACTGATTTATTTAAAGCACTATTCGACCAGATAACCTTATGTGTTGGATGTATTTATAGATTACTGATAGTTCGCACACCACACTCACACTCAAACAAACTTAAAGAGAGTCCCCATACCACGATAAACCCTTGTACGGTGGCTTACCACAGAAATACCATTTACCTGCGGAAAATAGTCCTGATCCAAGGGTTTTGACGCATGAAACATGCCGCGTTAGCAGCCCTGCCCTGCACACTAACTATCCGTGGGTGAGGCATGGGGGTATATATAATAAGGTGTTTCGCGGTTGACACTTTCACAAACGTCTACCGGAACATGCTTTGGCACCTTCTAGTTCTCCACGCTCTTATCATGTCCGTGGTGGACTCCTTTCCCATACTTCCCCGGTCCTTGGTCGAGCGTGAGCTTGCGAAGAGCACGTTGAACCTCAACCTCATCACTGAGATTAATGATGGCCAGATCCAGGCTCCCACCGACGTAGCCACAGGTGCAGTCCCTACTGGTACCCTTGCAGCACAGGCTGAAACTGTTCTCCCAACAGACAACGAGGCCTCTTCCGTGAACACGGCCATACCTACCGATATATCCTCTAGTGGCACTTTAGATGCGGTTGGGTCCACTGCCGGATTTAACCTGGTCGCGACTGGTCTTACTCTGGCCGCACCAACCGGTCTCGGACCTGTTTCTCTTACAGGAACACTAGCTGCAGATGACAGCACAATGGCTGCAGGGAAAAGCACAGTCTCTTTTGACTTGGTCACGCAGATTGGAGATGGTCAGATCCAGGCACCAGCTAATCCTACCACACAGGCACCAGTTGCGAGCACCAGCTCGACTTCTATCATTGCATCGACTCCAGTATCAGTCTCTGCAGTGCCTACAGACACATACATCCCAGATGTGCTGTCCACAGAGCCTATAATTCCAAAATCCAGTGACATTCCGCTCAGCACGCTTGCTCCAACGTCCTCCTTGATCACGCTCCAAACCCTGGCGCCTATTTCCCCAATAGCATCTCCAGTAGCATCTCCAGTAGCATCTCCAATAGTATCGTTGGTATCTTCTGTACCATATTCCCCAATACTCTCTTCCTTTGCATCATACACACCAACAGTGGCGCCAGTGGATACCCTGGTTCCAGCCTCGCCGGTCGAGTCTAGCTTCAGCCAAGATGCTCTCTTTAGCAGCACACCACTCCTTGTGTCCAGTGCCTTGCCACTGGCCACACCAATCCCAACAGTGGCCACTACCCTTGCGCTGATCGCAAGCACACCAGCGCCTACTCCAGCAGCCACATTGGACGCGACCAAGTCCACTGTTTCTTTCGGCTTAGTCACACAAATTAACGACGGCCAAATTCAGGCCCCATACAATCCACTGAATAACGCTGGTCTCACCGCGCCTGCGCAGATCATCAACCTCTCACTGACCCTGTCTCTTATAATACCAACTCCTGCGGCTGTGCCCACTGTTGAGTCTACTATTGTGCCGACTGTTGAGCCAACCGTCGCAGCTTCTCCGATGATAACAGATGACAACACGGCAACCTCTCTTAAAGCGCAGGTGTCTATCATACCTACTTCTGCGCCTGTTCTTGGTGCAACGTCAGTGCCAGATGATGCCACAACACATGCGCCGATTGCCTCTCCTGTTGCCGTTGCGTCTCCAACTGTCAACCTACTCCCAAGCGGAAAGATTTTGGCCTCGTTAGCGCCAAAGAAGTCGGTCATTCCTCAGTCAACTTTGGTACCAACTTTGGTACCAACTGTCGAGCCAACTGTCGAGCCAACTGTCGAGCCTACTGTCGAGCCTACTGTCGAGCCAACTTCAACATTCCCAATATCCTCCCCTGTAATAACCAGTGCGCCTATTCCTGCAAGCACCCTAGCGGCCAAGTCGACGGTCTCGTTCGATTTGATCACACAAATCAATGACGGGCAGATCCAGGCGCCATACCAGCCCCTGGCTAATGCTGGCCTCACTGCCCCAGCCCAGATTATCAGCCTCTCACTGACTCTGAAGTTGATTCTCCCTCTGTCCACATTGGCAGCCATTAATAGTGTGAGTGCGGCTCCAAGTGACGTCGTGGAGCCAACTTTAGAGCCAACTGCTGAGGCTTTATCTCTGGCCGAGCCTTCCAAAAACATTGGTACTCTCTTTAGTTCTGCTCCTGTGGCGAGCGCTACTTTAGCGCCTTCCTCTGTGATTCCTTTGCAGACAGCTGAGCCTTCTCCAATAGCCTCTGCTGCGACAGAGGATGCAACCTTTTCTCAAACTGCAGCTCCTGTGTCTAGTACTACTCTTGCTGCTGAGAAGAGCACATTGTCTTTGGACTTGGTGACACAGATCAATGATGGACAGATTCAGGCCCCTGCAAACTAATGTTCTGACGTCATAGAATAGATATAGATTGTTTTGGAACTGTAGAGTTAATTACATTTTTTACTATAGTTAAAAGCATTCATTTGATCACCAAGTTTTCTATCAAAAGTGATAGTTAGATGAGATTATATGTCTTCTTAATTACCACACAAGACACGGTCACCATCTACTTCTTCGATGAGGAGAATAACATGAAGAGTAACCAATTCTAGTTGAGAATGGAAACGGAATGATATTCAAGTCTATCAATTGATTTACCAAACTTGAAGTGTATCATACTTAAACCCTAAATTTAGAACCATACTATTCAAATGTCGCAATCTAAGCAAATGATAATCCTTGCTATTGTGACGTCCCAAAGCTTGCAGACTTTGAAAGTTCCTAGCATTTATGGAATTTTATACACCTCAGTACAGTATATCTAAAATTATGCATTTGACACTTCAACTTGAGAGAGGGGAACATGTGTGTGTTCACGGTTATCTATTCAAGCGTTTACATTGTGCTCGTACTGAAAATCTCCAACTAAAGGCAAGCTCTTGAGCGTAACCAGCCCTTTAAAATCTTGTACATTCAAACTCTGGATACCAACATTATCCAAAGTCAAAGACCGCCATCTACATTAAGATGGCGTATAATTCAATATTCAGGAAATGGAGACGTATATCAATACGTAGTTCTAACGAAAATAGTATGTGAAGGAGTTGCGCATGTGCTGCACATTACTGTGTGTACACAAATAGTAACTTAGTTGGAAAATTCTTCTACGAATTCGTTACATCTGAAAGGTCTCGTCTGGAAACAAGAGTATGTGATATTTTATTATGTGTGTTTGAAAGATGTCACGTTAAACGAGTCCTCAAACGCTAGAAGAGTCACTTGCAATACGCTAAATACGCAAACAACTGTAGTAAGTATTGAGTTGTATCAAGGGTCTATAGTTTTAGAAACGGACTGTTATGTATCCAAAATTGTCGCAGTCCAAGTTTCAGCCCACGGCATTCTATGCGCACTACATGATACGGCGGGTATGACTATTTCAGATGCTCTACAAAAGCACCCAAGCATCCATCATGGAAATCAAGGCTTGTCTCTTTGGTGAGTTCTATATAAACATGTGTCATACGCGAAGACTTCTGTTCAATCTCTGTTCTTTTGATTTGTCGGATGAACCGATTGATCCGGCGGCTATTGGTAACAATTGGAAGTTGACCTATGATTTGTAAAATAATGAAAGATCACTAACAAGACCTCGATGGGACCCTCATAAATTCGGAAGATGTTTACACAAAGACGATTTCTGATGAGCTTGCCGTGTTCAATGTGGGGCCACTTACGTGGGACGTAAAGGTTCATCTCCAAGGGTTGCCTGGACTCAAATCTTCCGAAGTAATTCTCAAACACTACGAGATTTCTCATCTCACCACTCCAGAAGAATTCTTGAAGGGCACCGTAGCACGCCAGAAAGTGCTTTTTAACCAGTGTTCCTTTTTGCCTGGAGTGGAAGAACTTCTTCGCGACCTTAAGAGAAACGGCGTGCCCTTGGCTGTGGCCACTTCTTCTTACACTGAGACATTCAAAGAAAAGACCTCACATTTGGACTTCTCGTACTTTGACTATATTGTGACAGGCGACTCCAAAGAGATTGAGAAGGGGAAGCCTGCGCCAGATATTTATCAATTGGCTTTGAAGAGATTGAATGAGATGAGAGGAACAGAGTTCGGGCCTCACCAGTGTCTTGTTTTCGAAGACGGAGTGCCGGGGGTACTCAGTGGGAAGGCATTTGGTGCTCATAAGGTGATTTGGATTGCCGACAAGAGAGCTTTGAATGCATTGGGTGAGCGGAAACTTGAGATTCAGGGATCGAATGGGAAGGTAGAGGTGATAGACACATTTGTGGGGTTTGACTGGAGAAATGGAATTTAGACTTAGTTTCTCAGACTTTCGCAAAAGTGTGATTATATTTTAACCCTAGATAACGTTATAAACACATACATATGCCGTTGTTATACTCGACCATAGAATTGGATGTTATGTTGAATTTGATTGCGGGTCTCTGTAAAGAGCGATGCAGATCTAGATCTTAACGGAAACACGCTATTTACTATTCATGTACTCGAAAGTAGGGCAGCAAATCAGAGCCATATTTATATAGATATCTTGGACGACAGAACTTTCACATTCAATCGCACCTTGGTGACTGGAGAAAGGGCTGCGCGTGTAGCGTTTAACTCTAGGTCATAGCATCGATCATCTATGACGTTTTCTATTGACCCAGCCGCACATGTCAAATCACACTTACATATACATCATACATTTACATAATACATAGTCGTACACATATTCCGAGCCTATTACAGTCCAAAGAAGTGATCAACCTATTTTGATGTTATTTCATTGGATGTCTCCAGACTAATGGCACCCACTGACTCGGCCAACTCCGACCTTTGAATTTGACTAAATATGAACAAAATAAGCAGATAAAAGATTCGTAAAAAACTCACAATAACGTTGAGCTTCGATTTTGCTATGGATTGAGTAAGCAGCCTGACAGGGTATCCACGCGTAAGTGCGTCCAATTGAGTCGCGTCAGCCCCACAAATCGGTGATTTTTATGCATACAACGGTTGCTAGGTGCACGTCGCAGCCGGAGAAGATACTCTTTTAGGACGGTCACGGGTAGAAGCGTATATTAATGAAAAGGAAAAGAGAAACAATAAAAATATTGTTACGTAGTGACACCTATTTTTTATATTTTCGGAGTTTTTTACGGCGCTTTTCTTTCGAAGGCTAACTCAGAAGTTGATACAGACCAGTGTATGAGATGATATAATTACCGCATAACATGCATAAAACCTCGGACAGTTAAAGGGATCTCTAGGGACTTAAAAAAGTGCAGACAAAAATGGTATGGAAATAGGAGGTGCCAGGAGTTCATGAACTTACCCCGGCAAAAATCGGGGCGTCGGAGAACCCACAAAACGCGTCACCATAATGTTGATCTCAGTTCCGTTTGGTTCCGAGACGCTGCATGCATGAGAAACGAGAATTTGAAAGGGGCGATATATTTGGGTCGAGAAAAGAGAATAAATAACACAGGCAATTCGTGAACACAACTACGAACTTAATCTATTGAATACATTTTAAACCGAGGCAAAAGATCTTCCCCCCAAAAAACTAGACGTTTTCCTGTCGGCGTTAAAAGGGTTACCCTCTCTGGACGCGGGGCATTCCCGGCAACAATGAAAAAAACCTCGAAAAAAGATTTGTTCCAATTTGTTCTGGGAAAGTATATAAAGTCAGAAGCAGCCCGTCCTGTCAAATTCAGTCAAGCGAATCATCGACCGCCATGCCCCAGATACAGGATAGCAGTTCACACCGTATGTTAATGAATTGGTAGTAGATAAAAGGTTGATATATCAGGGCGCTTGCGGGGGGACCAAGCTATGCCAAGTGCGGGTCAAAGTTTGGAACCCACCATGACAGTCTGGATATATCGATCATCAAATTGATGCTATATGGTTGTTGATGTTGAACATGCCTTGAGGCGTGAAGTGGACTCGTGGGTGAGGGTCTGTGGTTCATTCATGAATACGGACATTGACATCCAAAAACCTCAACAGGTGTTTCTATGTTGTTATGCACATGTATTAGTTGATATTATCATGATTGCGGGTTGAAATACGATGCATTGAACAAGTTTAGTGTTCATATGCGTGGATGAAATTTACACAGGTGATTTAATTATATGGAAGGCAGAACGCGATACCAAATAATGAAATTTGTACGAAACAAACAACTAACTAGTAATAAGTCGTCTCCAAGCAGCGACTGCAACTGCAGCCCCTACAAAGCCCAAGAAGAAATCGGAGGTGTGTATCAAGACATCGAAAACATGGGTCCTCCCCCCTCGCCCCAAGCCCGGTCGTAAGCCAAATCAGCAAAGTGAAAAACGTAAACAAAAGACTCATAGAGCTCCAGCACCAGTTCCATCGTCCATACCATTGGCCACCGTGACTCAACCATCGCTTGAGGACGAGCTTAGAAGAGCCAACAAAGAGAACCTGCTTCTTAAAAATGAGCTCCTGAAATTGGTGTGCGATTTGAAACTGCTTAGAGAACAAGTACGGGCCACTCCTGAGCCGATTCTGCCCGAGATGACGCGTGCGTCGCTGGCGGCGCTGACACACACGAGCCCTGTTTCTCTGGCGGTATTGGAAGAATATGAGCCTATTAGCAGAAAGAGAACTCATGAGTTTTTGGAGTTGGCACTTGACTTGGAGGACAGCGGGCTGGTCCAAGGAGAGGAGCACGATGACAAGCTTTTGAAGAGCATGAGACAGCCCCAGCTTCATCACTATGCTCAACTAAGTAGAACACATACAAATAATAGTGTAGTGATGCCTCGGCAAAGTAGTTTTTTCGACGACTTTGGTGCGCCTTCTTTGGCTCTGGGTGCCTCAAGTTTGGTGTTGAGTAAACATCTGACGTTGAACAGCGAGTTTGAGGAGGTTTATGGGAAAGCAATAGATTTGCCCGTTAAGGAGGAGGATGATATGAGTGATTTTATCGATTTCACTTTTTTTGGGGAGTAGTCAATTGACTGATCTGATTATCAGATCGGCCTGGAACTTTGTCTTGGTTTCGGTCTCTAGGATGATTTGCCATTTCGATCTGTTAGTTAACAATCAACTCTCACACCCTTTTTTGATAAGAAACTTCTCAATCTTTGAAATAATCTCTATTTGAGTTAACTCACCTATTTAGTTATTTGTTTGCATGCCATTTGATTTGCTTATGAGCGATACGATTTCATATTCCGGAAAAGTCCCTTTTATATTACAGTCATGAGCAACATATTCCTTTACATACATACATTAGTCGCACACATATTCGCTTATCTCCTATTAATCTCGCGTTTCATTCGCTAGGCCGGGTGTGTGTTTAAAACGAACTAACGAATTGAAATGATTTATATTCGCTGTAGTAATTGAATTTATATATATGGGGGTGCTTATTGGTTCTTCAGTTCGGATTCCGATGAGTATTCATGGCGGAAACCTGGAGCTTTGCTACATGTGTTGATTTAACTCAGACCTTCTGTTTTTTTTTAATATTCTATTGTTCAGTATCTGAATATCGATTTCTTAAAGAATATGAATGCAAAAAAAATTCCGATACCGGGAATTGAACCCGGATTTGTGCCGTGAGAGGGCACCGTGCTAGCCATTACACTATATCGGATTTGATGTTTTGGAAATTTTAAAGGTGTATAAGTTATGTTTACGGTATGATTTCTTGAAGGGGTCCTGTGGTTTAGTTTTACAACCAAACTTAGAAGCGGAAGATCATGTGCGAATCAAAAAAGAAGCTTAGCTGAGCCAGAGAAAAGGCTGGCTGTTTTGACAGGACAACGCATTTGATGATGAGAATGATTTTGTCATATCAGTAAGCTGTAGAGACAGAAATGTTGCATCTTCCAGTGTTGTAAATTGTATGGTATTTTGGATACGCGGGAAAGGAGTAGCGGTGTGATATTAGATGAATATGTTTTATAAAGCACACAACCTCAAAATTATTTCCTGCCAAAAGCTCACTTCAATTTATTGATGCATGAATAAATCAGTATCAGATAAATCATCCATGGCATAAACAATTGCCTAACAAAGATATACTGACACATACTATAATACAGCTCCCTATAGAATATATCAGCATGGCCTTTCCCCTTCCTCCCGAGCACCTTATAAATGTGCTTCGGGACCTGTATCTCCAGGCAGACAGCAGCGACATTACGAGGCGTTTCATCAAGCCGTTTCGCGACTACGACCGGCCATACTCGAGTCTCAGCACAGCCCAGGATCATATCCAAGTTCTAAAGCGTCTTCGAGATGCTGCAGAGCTGCCCCCCATCCAACCAGACTTTCTCGAGGACATCCAGCGAAAGAGCCACGATGAGGTGTCGATCGAGGAGTCCTCACTGGAGTCTGAGTCCGAGTCCGAGTCTCTTTCCGAGGACATTGTTCCCGACCCTCCTCTTCGTCCCAGACTAAGCACACGCAAGAACCTGCTGTACAGAACATCTTTTGGCAAGTTTTTCAAAGGGGGAGTAGGGGGAACGAAGATCAGAGAAGAGGAAGAGGAGGAAGAGGACAGTGATAGCAGTGATGACGGCGTTACAGATGTACTGTCCTATGTGAGTAAACAAAGCAAAAGTTTGTTAGTGGACGACCAAGAAGAGCCCGAGACCGAAGATGAGCCCATGATGAACATGGACCACGACGAGAGCCTGCTGGCAAGCTTTGATCTGTTGTCGAATGACGACTCTTTGGTGGATGGTTCGTTCACCGCCGAAGACGATGACGGCATTGAGGACATTGCGTTTGAACGCGCCCTCCAGTTCCAAAAACAGAGCTCTGAGCAGTTTACTTTGGAGAGTAAGCTTGGGGCGCTGAGTTTTGCAGTAGTGGAAGGTCTGTATGAGAAGAAGTCGGGTAAGAAGCTGCGTAGTAATAGTGAACATCTTCAAGTGAAGAGAGGTAAATCGCATCAGCTCATGACATCGGTAAATGATGTGCTTGTGTTTACAAAAAAACCTGTGCGGGTTGAAGAGAGACAATCCAAACTCTCACTTTTTCTAGGCCAGGGAAAGAAGAAGACTGGCCTGAAGTTCGAACACGTGCTGGGAGATGATGTGCCGAGCAAGGACCGGCTTGAGATAAATGTATATGTGCCCAGTCTGGCCAAGTTCAGCAAGAACCCCTTCCAGGTTAAGGTCAGACGTACAAGTAAAGTGTTTGACGTATTGGGGTATATACTCAGTAAGTATAGCGAAAAAGAAGATATAAACCAGTGGAAGCTACAATTGAGTGACGAGGGTGAAGTTTTTGACGAGGGATTTGGGGTGTTGGATCGTACAGAAAGCATCTCCAAATATCAGCCTGATGAGGTGTCTCTTATGCGAGTTTCTGATTCTGAGGCTCAGGCCAATGCAGAGATTACGCCGGCTCAGGTGGACTCTGATGATAACATTGTCAGAAGTCTAGAGATATCTCCAGATGTGAATACCGAGATGGCTAATACTCTCACTCTCAGACAAGATACGTTTATGCCATCTTCAAACCCAACTTTCACGGACGAGGGGCTTGGTTACAGAGTGTATTTATATCCTGAAAGTGGGCGGTATGATGTGATTAACGTGTCAAAGAGCAGCACTGTGGGTGACATTGTGGCCAAGTATTGTGAGACAAAACACTTGAATAGGGAGTATTACTGTATTCAATATTTAAATGATACTTTTCTTATTGATGAACTGCAGAGTATATCACAGCTTCGCGACGACTGTGATTTGCAGATTTTGTCGAAACAGGTTTCCAAGACTCTCAACCGGCAAATCAAACCTTTGGAACAGGAAGCCAAGTTTGTGCCCAAGAAGCCCCCTACACCCCTTTTTGGACAGAAGTTGTCACTGCTGCCGTTTAGAAAATCGAGCTTCATCCCTTCTTCTTTCTCACGCAGAAAGAAGAGCACGGCGCCTGCAGTCTCACAGGACGAGAGTTTTGTGGGCTTGAAGGTGAAGCGGTACATTGTGTGGCGTAGACAACAGGTAAAATTCATCAGCAGACACGAGAAAGAGCTATTGATAGACGGGGACTACGTTTACATTTTACCGCCGGAAACGAGCAGTGTGGATGTTAAACAAAGCTCATTTCACGCTTCGCAAATTGTTCGTGTGAAGCAGCTGCGGAAGTACCCTGTAAACTTTAAAATTATGATAAAGAAAAGAAAGGGACTGGCGGAGTTGAAACGGTACGATTTTGAGGCCCAACTGGAAATGTTACTGGGAGAGATCGTGGGGGAGTTGAGGGGGTTGATGACAGAAACTCATCGCGAGAGAAGTAAGGGATAAATGTTGTATGTTTTCCGCTGTTTACCAGTTGTTACGATCACGATACTTACACCATTCGAAAGAATGCATGTTTTATATTTTGTTAGTTTTTGTAGACCTATGGGAGATTTATGGGTGCCGGCATCAATTCCAACCAGTGGTTATCTTACATGATGTTATAACCATATATTACCTTACCTATGTAAACAAGATGCTATAGCGGCTTTCCGAGTGAGAAAAGAAGCTAGCATGATCAGCTCAGTCGAAAATTTTATTGTATCTGTTTTTGAGTCGGAATATTGATTGAGCTAATCTGCTAATCCAAGAACCCTCACAAATCAGACATGACTAGCATGTTGCTAACATATTGGAAATCACACTTAACAACTGTGAGTTTTCGCAAGCAGCACAGATACGTTCCTTATCGTTCAACTGCTTGTTAACTTGCCCCTCACTCTGGTGACTTCCCTCCTTCAAAAGAATACGTATTCTGAATCTAGGGGGCAAACAGCGCTGCAAGCGCACACGGATACCAAGGCCAATGAGGGTCGCGAGAGAGCAGTGGTTTATAGTAGGCGTGATCTTGACTGTGACCAACGCGAGTTCTTTGGTGGACGGATCCAAGTAGTCTATGAAGATATCCTTCAAGTTGACAACTCCCAATGCAGCCAAACTGAGGGGGTGCTCCGGGTCTGAGATCTTGGCGATGAGGTCGTATATTTCGAGGGTATCTATAGGCTCTTCCAGATCAAGGTCCGAGTCTGACTCGGAGGACTCTGTATATTCACTCTCATCAAGAGAAAGTTTGTAGAGCTCGAGATCATCGAGAAGACTCGACTTTTGTGCTTTTGTGTTTCGTGTGGGTAGGAGACTCACGTCATAAATGGTGGGGTTCGCATTTATTACGCTCATGGTGTAGACTTGAGCTAGTTATAAAGTTTTGGCGATGAATAATAATAGATGAGGTCACGTGGACTCGTATGGGGCGATGAGTGATGTTCAAATGTTAATAAGCATCAAACTGGCTGTATTGTCAGCTCACGATTTTAGAAGATTTTTGAATTATTTTAGTGCTTACTAACTAGAATGCTGATCAGGATCCATCCGATGAGCTGCAGAATTTTTTTGAAAAATTTCAAAACATCCCCACCTAGCTGTTGAGGGTATATCATTTTATAAAGTTCAGATCGAAGCCTTTTTCGTTCTTGATTTAATATAGATATGGTTGATGCTTCACCGGTTGACATCTGTGCAGATGTTCCCAAACCGGAGCAGTCTTTAGAAGAGATTGGGGCCATAGATCAGACTAACGAACTAGAGGTCAAACCAAATGAGGCACAAAAAATAAAAGAAGGAATCGTTAGTCTGAACTTGGAGAACACAATGAAAGACACTGGAAAGGTTGAGGATATTGAGGCAGAGACTGTGCAGAATAATGTGACCGTCAAGACGGAAATAGATGAAAGTATGGTAAAAAGTGATGAAAATGTTGAACAGTCAGAACCAAAAGCAGAAGGACCGGAGAAAGTAAGATCTGAGGAAGTTATAAAGACAGGGCACACTGAAAACCAGAATACTGACTCAAAAATGACATATGACTCTGACAATGAGATTCCTGAAAATGATTCTGATTCCGACAATTCCAGCTTGAGCTCCAACTCTGAGCCTGAGTCTGAGTCTGGATCCGAGTCTGGATCCGAGTCTGAGTCTGAAACTGAGGCTGCGCCTGTTAAGAACTTTACGAAAACAGTGATTGAAGAAGAAGAAGATTTGGAAGGCCCCATTGTATCCAAAAACGAGGCCCCAGAAGAAGATGCACCTGTGCTTCCTGCGGATTTCAAAATAGAGGAAAACACACCTGTAGAATTGGCGGGAACTGTATTTACCTTCTCAGAGAACAACCTCATAGTAAAGAGTTGCGTCTCTGCCGAATACAGGGTACTATCTGATAAGTCTATTCTTTGCTTAGAAGATAAGACTCCTCTTGGGTTTATTTTCGAGGTTTTTGGACCTCTCAAAGCCCCTTTTTATAGAGTAAAATTCAATGAGAAAAAAGACTCTGAAGAATTATCCAAGGGAACGAAAATCTTTTATATCGTACCGAATGCCCAGTTTGAGCTCACAGAGAAAATCAGAGCGTTGAAAGGTTGTGATGCTAGCAATTTCAATGACGAAGAGATTCCTGAAGAAGAGTTGGAATTCTCTGACGATGAGAAGGAGGCTAGCAGAAAGAAGAAAAGAAAGCTCAGAAAGAACGGGGGTGAAGAAAAGGACGGGAAAGTCGTTAAGCCGTATGGTAACTTTGATGCAATTCCTTCAGGAGTTCCTCCTAAGAAAAGCTTTGATAGTCTCAGGAAAGGGGGTACACCAGCAGCCCAGAGTTTCCAGGTCACAAATTCTAGATACACTCAACATAGTAATCAGGGATATCCTCAGCCATATGGCCAATTTGCTCCACAGCTCTACCAGGCTCCTCCTCGGCTTCACCCTGCTCAAGGCTATAATGGCTCTGGATACCCAAATCAAGGCTTCAACTTTAATCCAGGGTATAACCATGGATATAGCCAGGGCTACAACCAGGGATATAATTCTAATCAAAATTATAACCAAGGGAATTACAACCAAGGCTATAACCAAGGCTATAACCAACAAAATTACCACCAGAATTCAGGGTTTGGAAACAAACCTTCTAACTCTGCTCAGTTTATCGAAGCCTTGGCGAGAAACCCCCAACAGCTCTCGCAAATGGCTCAGATGGTTCAGCAGGCATTAGTACAAAATCAAACTCAGAATGGACAGAACGGACAGAATGGTTTCAATGGGCAGAACGGACAAAATGCGCCAAATGGACCACACGGACCAAACGGACCGAATTATAACCCAAATTATTAGTGTATTATGTATTATAGATGACTAACGTGCATTAGGTTTGTAGACCATAATTGTGAGATGTAGGCTGAGTGTTATGATACTGGAAGATCTAGAAAACAGGGGCTGTACAGTAGTATTTGTTTTAATTATTTATCAGTAATTCAAGCGCAGGGGTAATAAGTCCATCTGATTATTAGTTTGTCCATGTCTCCCCATACATACTCAAACAAAACTTTTATTGTGTAAAAATCTTGTTTAACTTTCATTCATCAGCTTTGAGAATCTCCTCGGCACTTTTGATAACCGCCTTTGGAACCCCTGCTAGCCTCGCTATTGTTGTAGCATGGGAATACTCACTTATCCCCGGAACCAACTTGTGGTCAAAAAATCGTCCACTGAACTCAGTGAGCTCACCATTTTCGCGCTTCTTCAAGTACGTAGCCAAAAGGTCTTCCTTCAAAGTAGTATGGTAGTACAGTAATTTCCCACCAAAGGTTCCGTCACCACCAATCAAATTGCTGAGCTCTGGAGCGTAGTGTGTTGCAAATAGGAACCTGGATCTTACTTTCTTTACCAAATGGCGTAGTATTCCGTAGGCTATAGCTATGCCCTCTTTATTACTTGTACCCCTACCAATCTCATCAAAAATCAAAAGCGAGTTTCGTGTAGCTCCATTCAATGCGTTGGCTGACTCTGACATTTCAACCATGAAAGTACTACTGTGGTTGCTTATATCGTCAGCCGCACCGATTCTCGTGAAGATCCGATCCACCAAACCAATTGTAGCACGCTGTGCAGGCACAAAGCACCCCATATGACTGAGAATCACAATCAAGGCATTCTGACGAAGATATGTGCTCTTTCCTCCCATATTGGGCCCCAGAATCACATACCCATGCTCTGTGTCGCCAAGATTAGTAGAGTTCGGCTCAAACTCAACCAGCCGCCCTAGAAGACTCGACTCGACAGTGAGATGCCGACCTCTATCTATACGAAGAACCGGCTTTTTCACAAGAGTTGGCTGCTTGAGGCCGTATTCTCTCGAAAGTTTAGCAAAGGACAAGAGTACATCAAGATAGTCAACAGTATGCGCTAAACCTTTGATTTTTTGGAATTGAGTAACCACGTCCTGTCTGAGTCCATTAAGATATCGCGTCTCTTCGTGGCGGATCTGGCGCACGTGCTTCAGGATCTTTTGGCCGAGTGTAGACCACAGTTTATATGTGAAACTTTTGGTGCTGCCCGATTGCTTGAGCACCGTTATCTCTCCTAAAGCAGCGGTAATATTGACAGTGGTGATGGTGCCCTTGGTGGACTTCTGTACATAGATATTAGGAAGATCGTTATCGATACGCAACTCCCAAAATTTGGGTTTGACAGACTGCAACTTTTCACCAATTTCATTTTCTAGAGCTGTTTTATGCTCTAACAACAAATCTAACTCATTTCTAAGCCGTGAAAGAGGATCAGAAGGCGGAACCCACTCTGTGTTGATGATCCAGGTCATATCAGGAAAAGAGCTTTTTTTGAGACTGAACAGAGGCTGATCCATGCTTGTTTCCTCTGTCTCTGCCAAGTCCTCCTGAAGCTTCTGAAGACTGTCTTGGTTGATCGCACCTTGGATGGTGTCCATAAGTTTTGTAGGCACTTCTAGGTTTTTTATAAGGGGCTTTAGCAAGGCGGCTTGCGCCGGTGCACCGCCTTCTACGGAATAATTCTCTAGGGTGCTTCTGATCTGTGTACAGTTGCGAAGCACCCTAAGAAGGGTCAAAAAGTACCACCCCATTTTGAGGTTCGTGTGTTCGTGCGAAGTCGACGTTACAAGTGAGGAATTGAATGCAATAGTGAAAAGCAACCGGAGAAGATCGGTTTCTGCTTGGTCTGCAAAGACCCTGTCTAACCTAACTCTATGAGGATCGAAGGAAGGGGCTAGAAAAGCCCCCACCAATGCAAGCCGCTTTTTCAGCTCGTCTATATCAAAAGGCGGCGAAACTAGCCATGAACGCAAAAGACGGGTTCCAGAGGGCGTATGTGTTCGTCTTATTGCTGAGAAAAGCGTGTTTTTAACAGAGCCGGTTCGAATGGTCTCTGTGAGTTCTAAGGCATCACGAGCAGACGCGTCTATATGCATTTGCATTCCTAAGTTGTTTTTTATTGGTGGTGAAAGTACTATGCTGTTGTCTTCTGTGAAGTTCTTGCTAATATAGTCTAGAAGTGAAAACATTGAACTGCGCTCTGGGCGTGACAAATCGTCAAAAGATTTCATGATATTACCTGCACTGGTCTCAGAAAAGTATTTTTGATAATTTTTGTAGTTGTAGACCTTTTCTATGAATGATTTATTCTCCTCCCAGTTCACATTGAACAGTTTTAAAAACTCATACGAGGCAAGCTTATCCTTATACGATTTCTCAATAACAACCTCTGAAGGGGAGACTCGATAGAGATCGTTCTGGAGCTCCAGAACTTTCAGTGTTTGCGTGAAAAGTTCCATTGTGGATATATCACACCAACTAAGACCGATTGTGCTGTCTTTAGATCCGTCAAACTCTTTGTGAAAAACGACCAGTAGAATGAAGTTGTTGCGCTCTCGGTCTAGCATATCCGGCTCTACTATCGTTCCTGGGGTAATAACTCTATATACTTTTCTGTAGAATTTCCGGGAACTTGAGAGTGAAAGTGGGTTTTTTACGTATTGTTTTACCAAAACAACTCCTACGCCACATTGATTAACGAGCTGGTCTATATACTTGTAACAGTACTGAACAGGAAAACCAGCCATGGACACTTTGATACCCGATACCCCCCTTTTTGCTACTTTCAAACTGAGTTTTGGGCCATAGACATCAGCATTCTCATAGTAAAGCTCATAAAACTTTCCAAGCTCGGTGAGCACCACTTTATCCGGGTATTGATCCATGAGTTTGCGGACCTCTCTTAGCGAAGGGGAAAAAAGGGGTACTTTCGAGGCATGGCGTGAAAAAATAAGTGAATTGGTTCTAGAAATGAACGCTTTTTTGATATTTGCAATTCTCTTGGTTAACGGGGACCTCATATTGGCCTTGGGGTATAAGCTTAAAGGATATATTCGGATCATATTCGATATAAAGAAGGGCAGCCTAGAGAAGAGATTTTCATAGGTTGGTAAGTTTGGGCGGCAGGAGCAAATCCTAGAAAACTCAGGGAATGCTGATGTATTTGGGCGGATTATCAGCGTTGACAGTAGCTCTACAATTTTTGTGTGCAGCTGAAAATTGAAAAATCCTGGTCTGGGAAGCAAATTGTGTTCTTTGAACTGTGCAATTAATTGTGGTTTTCTACAATCGATATTTTGGTGTAACTAGATGCATTGATTATATTCCAACTAGGGTGTAACGTGTTCTCTGGAAATCTACCGTAATTAGGACTCTATTTCATTTGCACAAAACTCATTCATTCATTGAAAAAAAAACATAACAAATATTTTCTGATTATTTTGAATCAAAATCATTTCAATATAAACTCATCTAAAATGGCCTGTTTCTCTACTGGCCACGGAGTCTGTGACTTTGCAAATGAAGCCATACACCCATAACACACAGTGTCGCCGGATTCTCTTTGAACGTCCCCTACTGTGATATCGTTCATCCACTTTGTAGGATTTTTTGCCATTTTGAACCCGCAGATTTGGCATTTTTCTATTACTTTTTGAGATACGTCCAACTTCACTCCCGTGGACACCACCGTTGAAACCATGGTCAGGTAACCATTCTTTTCCAAATCTATGAAATACTCCCCCAAGAGCTCATCCATAGTAGCGGTTCTTAAATTTACCACTTTTCTTTCGAGATGGTCGAAATATTCTTGTGGCAAAAGTGTGTTTAGATCCAAGAATTTATTATACTCTGAAACCTCTAGCTGAAGAATGTCCTTCATTGGGTATAGTATATAATCTTCGTCTTCTTCGTCCTGCAAGATCTGAGCCACTTGAGCGCCTCTGCCTTTTACTATACTAGACATGATTTTTATAGCCAAGTTGTTCATACAGTTCGCAAAGAGAATGGATGAAAAGTCATTACTTTTCGCGTAGTCTTTCACTGAATTCCACTGTATGTTGAAGAGAATATCTTCTCGAGACGTGGTGTTCTGAGTCTTTCCAATGTACTCCTCAAAACTTGTGATTTGTGGGCTATCAGTTTTCATTAATTTAGCACTGTTATTTTGTATTTGGACATCGAAAAGATCTTTATTGTTGTAAAAATCCGTCATATCAAGTGTTTTAAAATCCAAATCTCCTTCTTGCAAATCATACATTTCGACAATTTTGCTGAAAAACAGCTCAAAACAGTCTTTATCAGACTGGATTACACCTAAAACTGTGATTTTGAGATAGCTCTTGAATAACAGTTTCTGGAAGTTCACCAATATGTCAATCAAACATACGGCGTTTTCACAGTTCAAAAAGGAGTTCCAAGAAGGCTGAAAACAGATTGGCAAAAGCACTTTAAGCTCCGTCTTTCTCCCGTTTAAACCGATCATCATTTTCCTCTGTTTCCCTCTGATGTATTTGATGAAGCAGTCCTGGCAAAAGTGTTGCTTTCTGGAATATGTCAAAGCTGGCAGATCACACCGAGAGCACGTATTTTCCACTGTCATCGGTCTATTTGCTTTAGGAAGTCGAGAAAATGGAAGGTTATGTTGAGCAAGCTTATTTTGGCTTGACTTTTTGCAGTTGGAATTTTTTCTCCTCTTTTCTGTTGTAATTTTTTTTTTTGAAAAATCGATGAGCATCGATTTGCAGCGTTGATGTAGCTAAACAGAGCTTTATGTACTTTCTACGGATTTGAGTGATATGCTTATTTGTGGCTTTGTCTTGTGCTATATACGAACACAGTTCTTTCTTTTAGGGGTGCTGGACGTCCGATCTTGGAAGTTATTGTGCGAAGTAACTGAGATTTCAAAGTAAAATTTTGAGAAACAGTAGGGGTGGATTGTATGTTCATATTAAAGAAAGATATTTTAAGTGAAAATCGTAGAATAGACAACCAAGGAACAGCACATGATGCCTTGGTCAAAAACAGCTTCTAGTTTCTGTCGACATAATTCAGAGAAGCTATTTGATAAGAAACCTATCTTAAGCGGCGACCGAAAATCCGGTAGTTGAGCTATTCAGTTCTTTTGACAGTTGCATCAGATTCGGAAATAATACAAAATATTTTTTTAAAAACTGCGTTAAACTGGAAAAAGGATCCAAATAATTATACTTTTTATTTCATCAGGCACTCCAGCACACATGAGTCTGAAGATACCCTCACACCCCACGCTTGTGTATATCACCCGCCTTTTACACAGCCTGGGATATGCTTCTGTTATAGCTTATATCCTAGCACTTGTTGTGATACGGCCTCTTCTAGCCAACAAAGCTCGTCTTCTCAGCTATTATCACAAGAGCGTGCTTTCAGGCCTCGAGGCACTCAATAAGGCCACCCTGAAGCAGTTTAAAGTAGCTCCTTCAGTGTGTGTATCGTACAATGATTCTGATATTAAGTATCTGGATGCATGCGTCGAGACCAGTAGAGCAGAATCCTTTCTTTATCCGTACAATACGGACGAGACGGAAAGTCTGGCCTCACTCAAGAGTCTTGTGAGATTGGCTGACAAGTTGGACGTCCTCACTTCTGTGTATCAAAAGAGTGGGTACACAACTCAAGTTAGTGGCCTTAGAATTGTAGCTATAGAGTGCTGTGACGCCATGAGAGACTCCAGATTTAACACTGAAAGAGGTGGCAAAGCTAAAGAGATCTCTGAGGCTATTCGCAAAATGAAGAGTGATGTGTTATGATTAATCTCTTGGGTATTACAGTAGTGTTCATGTATTATCTTGAATAATGCATTTGGTCCTGCGCATTCCATCACAACAAATTGCAATGTGCTTTTATGAGGTCTTATTTAGACTGTTTCACGAGCCATACCTTGAAAATTTTCTATAGTGTGGCTTATTGTATCCATTCCACCCAAGGCTTCATCACTTCTCATCATACTCTAAGTTTGATTCAAATGCGCAAGACTATCGGCTAGTTGATCACCAAAGTATCTTCCATTTCGATGATCTCAAAATTCTTTGATACACATAGACGGATTTATAAACAGAGAAGGAAGTTATTCATTACTTGACGTCTGCTGGCTTGTGTATAGTTCCAAGATTCCAAGGTATTCGATACGTATATATTGTCTATTATTTAAGAATTTGAAACCAACGAATGTTTCCCGTTTACTTGGCTTGAGAGAGCCATAAAATACATCAAGGTTTAGCTGTAAATATTCTTCTGTATTATCATCCATCGCCCAACTTTTTGACGTAGATTTATGCAGCATGCAAGAATATGTACCGAGTGCTCTTGCGAATAAATAAAGCCTTCCCTAAAAAAGCACAAATACTCGTTAAACATCACATTTTTTGTGTCACTATTGAAGTGAACGTCCAATACTACGGCATGATATCCAAATACTCTGATTTTTGGTTTATGGTAATGCCTACTTCTACTTCGCTCGTGACTTTCTTTACTGACTTTATAGAAGGCAAATTATTCTGAAGTGAACGTGCTCATTGATCATTATATGAATACGATTGTATAATATAAATATGTGAGCTCTATGAAACAGCGTACAGCTTCAAACCTGTGTCTGTCATAGTCCAACTCGCTTCGTGCAACTTGAAGATTGAGAACTGTATGCGAGCGAGCAAAAAAAACCTTGAGCAGTCTATTGGCTCTAAAAATACTCATAAGAAAGCTAATAGACCATAAACATTTAGGTCCATTAAGATACATATTACATCGAATCCTCACAGAGCATAGATAATATAAGAGTACAGATGCCGCAAAAATTGGTTGGCAACACCATGCAAGATGAACTGGTAATGCCTATCATAGGAACAAGTGCACTGTATATATGAATTGGGAGTGTTACTAGCCAGACTAAAGAAGCCGCTCAACTTGAAAGTCCAAGAAGTTGGTAAATGTGTAGGTGCTTCAAAAGGCCAAGATACCATACTATGCGTAGAGTAGTACTTGTTTCCTTTTTCTGAAGCATTGTGACATTAAATGGAAAACCACAACTTCAGATTTCGTAAGTTAATCAAGTCAAGAAAAGTGTTTATGGATCTTCAAAGCGTAGAAAGACGAATTAAGAGCGAAACCAAATCAAAAGAATTTTTTTGCTCTAACGATTCGTCATAAGATAGTTTGATCACTAGCAGGCATCTTTTTAACAAGCAGTAGTTCAAATCAGGTTATCGCTCGAGTGAGTAGTCTTGGTAAAGTTGAAAATATTGAATCTCGCTTCGCTCGATTTGTCAGTTCTAATTTTTATCGAAGACCAAACAAACACCATCGTCCCCACCAGTGACCAACCGTCCCCCAGCATCCACTGCAAAGTCTAAAACTCCCATATTGTGTCCCATCCCTACGAAAATCTCCTTTCCTTCTCTGCAATCCAACACATACACTCGTCCATCCATGCACCCCACCACCAACTCCCAGCCACTCACAAACCGCACCTTAGTCACGGCATCGTTGAGTTTCACCAGACGACGTAAGCGCCACGTTTTGGTGTCAAAAAACAACAAGTCTCCCGAAACTAAGCCCACTGCCAAAACCAGAAGTTGAGGCGACCAGCCAATGGCCTCGATACTCGCGTCTGCCACATCCTGGTCGGCCTGCAACTCGATTGCGGTCACAACATCAATCATGTGCCCATTTTGTGTGTTGAAAACAGCCAAAATTCCATCACGGGACCCAACAGCTGCTACGTGGTCGCCCTCAGAAGCAGCGATACTCACCCAAGGCGGCAGTGTTCCTTTGAAGTTACGCAGACCAAACTTGAACAAGGCCTCGCCAGTGTACCCGTTCCACTGCACGATCAGGCCATCTTCAGAGCATGTGACTAACCCAAGACCAGATTCGGTCTCTACAAATCGTCCACTAGTGCATTCTGTCTGGTGAACGAAACCGCTCATGAGCAAATCCACAGTTTGCCCAATCTGATGAACCCACACAGACCCATCAATTGCACCGTAAGCGAATATAGGCTCTTTCGGGTGCATCTCAAGCCACACAACTTCAGCTACAGACTCAAGCTCGCTGTACAAAGTCCATACCTGGCCACGCTTAGTCAGCTTGTGGACCACCACTTTTCCGTTCATATCTGCGGTGATACAGAAGTTGCCATCAGCTGTGAACCCACCGGCTATGACCAGCTCCGTGTGTTCGGAGAACGAGCTCACGAGCTTGGTTGGCCTCAGGTGCAGAGTCCAGAGATATGCCTTGTCGTCACCACCGCCAGAAAGAATGATCGGGAGACTGGGGTGTGCAGCAAGCATAAACACCAGGTCTGTGTGCTGGTCAAAGTATGCAACCAGATTGTTACTCATGTCTATTTCGAGCACATCATCCGGATCTTCCTCGCCAGCGTCCGGCATGTCCGTCTCATCGCTTTCGACCGGCTCAGGGAGTTCATCATCTGGTACGATGTCCGCCACGTCCGACGTGTCTATGAAATCCTCGCTGGGTGCGCTCATGATGAAGAAATAAAAATTTTTGGACCGATGAGTTACTCGATTAGTAATGGCACCGAAGTGAGGAGTTCCTGATCGGGAGATTCAAGCGGTCTTATAGAGATTGGAGCTTTGGTGGCGGTGGCAAGATTACTAATAGTGGCTCTTTATGTGTGGATTATGTGGTACTTAGAACTATCATTTGTTCTGTATATTTTAAGTACTACAACTATGGAGATAGATAGATATACATACTCTCGAACCAAGGTTGATAGTTGCTGATAATATACGTATACTTCTCAATCTTGGGATCTTCAATTGGCCGCGTTGTTGCTTTCGGATTTGATTTGTAGGAAACTGAAAATCTGATCTTGAGGTCAAAGCTGTAGATTATGGGACTAAGGTAAACTGATCATAAATCATGGATCTCAGTTGTTTTATAAAATACATTAGAGACAAGGATACCAAGCAGCTCATCAACGTAAGCGCTGTATCTGAACTTCTTACCTGTCCAAGTGAGCTCAGCGTATCCCATTTAGATTCAAATATTCAAAGAGATAAAAAAATGCTGCTCTCTTATTATAATAATGATGATACCTAAGTTAAATCAAAAACAGAGATTAGTGATTCTCATAGAAAATTGAAAGTGTTCAAGTTTTTCCGCCCGCGTACTGAATAAATATTTTTCGAGCTCATCGATTCTACACAATGTCTGAAAAATTCGTTGGGGATCCAGATAGTGAGTCAGAGAATGATATAAGTGAGTCCGAAGCCCCAGAAATAGCCAAGCCTCAAAAATTGGCTCCAAAAAAACGTAAATATGACGCTTTTGGATTGGAAACAGATTCTGAAGAAGAAGAAGAAGAAGAAGAAGAAGACGAAGAAAAAAGAGATGAAATAGAGGCACAGAGCGAAGAAAAGGAAGAAACGGAAGACAAGATTGACCTACTCAACCCCGAGGACCTTAAAGATCTTAACAAAAACTCGTCGTTATACAAAGGTAGGGCCCCAGGGCTGCTTTCGAAAGAGAAGATCGGGAAGATTGAGAAAAGACTCAAAAGAACAGGAGTTGTATATATCTCGAAAGTGCCTCCATATATGAAACCCGCTAAAATGAGACAGATTCTAGAACGGTTCGGTAAGGTTGACCGCCTTTTTTTGAAACCAGAAACACAGGCACAGCATCAGAAGCGTGTGAAGCATGGACTGGGTAACAGAAAAAGAATGTACACTGAAGGGTGGGCAGAGTTTTTGAAAAAGGAAGACGCCAAATTATGTGTACATACCCTCAATGGTGAGAAAATTGGAGGAAAGAAGGGGAACTTTTACTATGATGATATCCTCAATATGAAATATTTGCACGGGTTCAAGTGGATGGACTTAACGAGACAGATGGCGGCTGAGAACGAGGCTAGATCGAGTAAATTGATGATGGAGATTTCGACCGCAACAAAGATGAATAAAGAGTACATCAAAAACGTTGAGAAGAGTAAGATGGTAGCCAACATTAAGAAGAGAAAAAAGGAAAAGGTTTGACCGCGACTATCATAGAGCTTGTATCAGTACGATTTATCTGTTTGAGTTTGTAAAGGGTAATTAGCCCCTGTAAACATCCTTATAGATAGATAGTCTTTGCATATTACTTTTCTTTGGAGCTAAAATTAAGCGAATTATGAACCTTGACATTGAACTGTTGAGGTGCTGTGGTATCAACCCCTGTAGATAAATTCAAAAATTGATGACCAAGTGATTTTGCGTAACTTTGTTGAAATCAAATCGATTCAAATTAGTTATGGGGTGAGTTATGAGAAAGATCCATTCTAGTCTCGGATGCATAGATACATTCACAAGGCACCAGATGTGGACTGAATGTCTAAGCCAGCAAAATGATCAGCAAGGTGCCGGAGAAAGAAGTAGAAAATGGAGGAGCAAAATCTGTAGATAGCAACATACTCAATTTAAAACTAATACACTGATGGGCGAGTTTCTTATTTGTGTAGATTTAGCCAGTGGTTTAGATGAAAAATGGCCAGCCCATCACATTCCGTCATGCACGTACCAATGCAATGGTCGAGGATGAACCAGAGCATGGCTTTATATGCATTTATATGAGAAAAGCGCCAGATGATGAATAGGTATTCTTTGACATGTTGGTATTGTTTACTTTGTCTCTACTACTGATCGTTTCAGGGGCCTACATCACCCCTTTGAAAGGTCTTGGGTGGTCATCGAATATGGTCGACAGCTTTGTCTCGAGCGACGTGAGAGACTTCGGGATCCAGTGGATCACAGCCAAAGGTAACGACTTCATCTTGGATGATTTCCTGGCTCTCGCAAACGCCACACAGCAGTTTTCACAGGTTATGAAGGATATGCAGAAAAGCTACTACAAGAAGGACTTCCCTATGTCCAAATACGCCGAAACAATCAAAGGGATCGAAATGTGGTACAAAAGTCAACAAGAAGCTGCCTATCCGAACTGCACCACAGGTTTAAAGAGTCACCTTGTGTCACAGACAGATAACACCACCACAATTGTAAACAAACTCCAGGCAAAAATCAAAAGGGACCCACACGGATTTGCACGTTTCAACAAGGCCTACCTGGATATGCTCCAGATATCTATAGACCCGATCTGGTATTTGCAGCGGTTTGGTGTCCCACAGAAAGAAGCCAAGGATTTCGCAACCGATATTATCAACCCAATCAGGGTCTCTTGGATGGCCATCATTCCAGGATATCTCCATCACTTGATCGGTGATCACCAAGACACGTACACAGAGCTGGTGGTTAAACTGTTTGCTAAGAGCTGGCTTGGTTGGAGCTGAGAGAATATAATGTATGACAAAAAGTAGAATACCGGAAAAAAATGTGTTGATAATATACTGGAGAACCTATCCTGTTAAATTATATGTATGAAAATAGAATGGGGTCATATTTTGAGTTTAAATGCGTAAGACCTTCTCAAATAACGAGAAACTCACAAACGAGAAAAAAACTCTTGAATCTACAAAGTTAAAGAACTTATTCTAAAACGTTTATCCGTATTAACATGTATGAGCCCTTAGGACGATTTCTAATGTATATGAATTGAACCAGGAGTCTGGTCGAAGCTCGAGTATGTTTCCAGAGATGAGTGACCAACGAAGTGTACTTTTAGGGCACAAGTGTTTGTCTGTTATCAATTGAAAATGAAAGGCATGGCGTGATGCCCGAATCTAGATAGAACAGTGCTAGTAGTCTGTAAATCTGAATACCGTGTTGAGATTGGTATTCAATCTTGTTAACGAATACTTTGAAGAGAAGCATTTCAATGTAGGGTAGAATGTGATCCTTGTGAGAAACATGATGTAACTGACCTTGAATCTAAAGAAAAAATGAACAGAAATCAGATTTTCCGTTTGTTACCCAATATCAAAATGCTTCATCAGAATTGAGGTACAATAAGCAGAGCAGATACAAAAATCAAATCTCTGCTTCACTCAGATCTGCTTCGCTAAGATATCAACTACATATTACCCTCAATCCCCTCAAACATCCTCAAAATCCCAAAGTAATGTCCCAAAATCCCCCCCAACACAAAAAAATGCCATATCGCGTGCAGCGAAAAACAGTAGTCCACCCACCACAACGATGCAAACCCCCCCTTTCCAGTCTTCTTCGGCACTTCCAAAAAGTGCTTGTCAATCTCCTCGTGTCCCTCTCCTATGCTCTTGCACAAACCAACACAATCCGGAAGCAGCTTGTCGACCACCACATCTGTTCTCCACTTCTCAGGGATAAGAAGAGCGTAGAAAACAACACCTGACAAGTAAGATGCAAACAGGGGAAGAAGAGGCAGAAAATAGCTCAATGCTTGTTTAAAACCTCTAAACCACAGAAGAAACACAAAACACACAGCTCCAGACAGAGCTAAAAACACAAAGAAACCTACTCTGAGTCTCCGGCTTTCAGGTCTATCAAATCTAGGCAGCCAATTGAGATAGAGCCCAACACACCCAAGAGCAGCAGTGAGACACATACAGCACCTTTGAGCCATTGGAAAATAATAAAGCAGCAGGTATTGAGCAGTCAAAATCGATGCAGCAATCAAAGTAGTGATTCCGGTGTAGTCTATACATACACACTTGTTACGAAAGGCCATACTAGCTGTGCCAGTACACGTGTGCCATACCGTCAGACTCACTAAGCAGTTTGCAGCGGCAATAACAAAAACCACAACAGCTGCTCTGTCAGAGCCCCCTCTAGTCCATGCATCTTGTTTTGGAAGGTGGAAAACACACAACAAGCCTAGAAAAATGAGACCAGAGAGATGACTCCAAATGTTACACATCTCATTATGAATGCCAAAGACAGACTTCACAAGATCTCTCTTGTGCAGTTTGAAGCGATACCCATGGATAATGTATCGGTTTTCACGCCAGAGAACGGGTAGCTCATAATAGTGAAGAGTGCGCTTTTTGCCTTCTTCTAGAGCGTCTGCATGGCGGTAATAGTGCACGTATTTGAGTTTTGGACCCTCGACTAACCTGTCCAATATTTGGAGTTTGTTTTCGAGATATTGAATATTATAGTAGAGGTCTGGAGAGTCTGGCGGAGTCGGCGAGTCGAAGAGCGAGACACAGTGCTCGTGGAAGATATTCTGAAGCGACTCGAGACTAGGGGTCGAGCCAAGTGCCAGTCTGAGAACTTTGAGCAGTTCGTAAAAGGGAGACCATTCCGCTACATTTTTCAGGGGAGGAGCTGGGGTCTGTAAAAAGAACCTTTCGAAACCATCGAGACGATGCTCGAGCGATTCAAGAAATGAATCGAGGTGTGAGAGGAGGTGGTCCTCATGGCGAAGACGTAACTGGGCCATAGTGAAGTATTGAAAACGATCGGCAGGTACCAAAGATGACTATGAAAAAGTGCCAGAATCACAGAACATCCAATCTAGCGCACCGTACCACAAGTAACAAGGAGTGAAAAAAGATGAACTAGGCCAAAATGAGCGGACAGGGAAAAGAAATGCGGAAAATAAAATGGGGGCTGAGGTGTCACGTTGAGGAGGTGCACTACCAAAGTGAAAACAAGTTTAATGAGTCCAAAAATATAAACAGTTGTGTTTATTTGGTGTTTATTTCTTGTGGATGTTTTTTGAACTATAATGGGGTGCTCCGGCTGGGGGTCTCGTATAGCGCAGTAGGATATTTATTATAATACGAGGAGGGACTTCTGTGAGGGATATAAATATTATCAGTGAGGTACTTAATTTGGGGCTTTATGAGTGAAGTAATTGCTATATCAACAAAATGAATTGCTATATTACGATGGAAACGTGCGTAAATCGTATTCTGACTCGTCATACAGCTCCTGGTCACCCATTGGCTGTCGATCTCGGAGTTTGGGTATTGGCAAAGGATGAGTACTCTAAGGCTTGAGGGTTGCTAATACCAGCTCTATTGTTTCAATAAGTCTGGGTTTGTAAATGATCCTTTTATGAAAAAAAGCGTCTATTTTATGCCTGTTTTTATCGTGGTCTTTGATAGTAACAGCTTTTGGCAAAACATGTGCTAGATTTTTGCTGGTGTTTCCGTTGACTCGTCATAGCTTAGTTTCAATAGACTATTGTTGATGATAAATTCTAGTCGGGAGTTATCAGTAAACCACTCAAGGATGTAAGACTCAATAAGAATCAGGTATTAAAATAGCTATATTGTTTACTCAAGTTAAAAAAGACATATCACTGATTCAAATACAGACGAAAATGCTAAAACAGACCTCAGTTTCTATAGAAAATGCAGAGAAAGCTATAAGCTTTTATGAAGTCTTTTTTTCTTCCTTCATGTAACATATTACCTCTAAAAAAGTTTTCCTCACTCGGTGACTGCGCAACGCGTGCGTAAGGTGCGCGCATTGCAGGAAGAGCACGATTTATAGAGTTATCGTGAAAGCTTTACAAGAAGCTATAACGTGAGCCGGAGAGCCTCCATGGTGTTCAATTAGAAGTCTGGTTTTGTATGATCATATGCGTTGAGTAACGCTCCAGGAAACAGTGACATGCTTATTGAGGAGGCGCTGCAAGTCCCCTCCGATCAGACAGATAGTAAGGCTGTGCCCAAGCATCTTCAAGAAGTGAGAGTCGTATCGATAAGGCTCAATCCCATAGGGTTTTATAGTATTTTAGGGTACTTCAGACGGTAACAATGAGATTGTAAGCTTTTCACAGCCGATTCTCGTCCTTTCAAAATTTTGTAGCCGAATTTTACATGAGGAGCGAGAATTTTATGAAATCCAAAGGTTGTGGCTTCTCTGAGAGGACGGCGGCACAACTTTTGGATTTTGATTTTCGTAAATGTCTTAGTTCGAGCGGCCTTCGCCACCACGTATTTTCAGTCAATAGGAGAGTAGTAGAGGTTGCTTAACCACATTTGAAAATGCAGTCTATATTCCAGGAAATTAATAGAAAATGTAAGTTGTTGATATTAAAGATATGTACAGGCTAAGTTGCAGCTGTTGTACCTGCATATGACGGATCCTTTACGAATACATGACAAAACCCAAATCACAGATAGGTAATTTCTAGTTTGCGCTTGAGTATACAATTGCTTGCTTGTCTGGATTTTTTCTGTTTCTCTTTCCATGGAAAGATTCTTATAAATATTGACAGATCCCAAAGTAGAAAATTCATGCAGTTTGTAAAGTAGACAGACTCATGTACATCTCAGTGCACAATACAGATATTCGGTCCCTACCCCCGACACTGACGATTCCAAGTTTGCCAACAGAAGTCACCCACAGAATACTTAGCCATTTGTCATGCGAGGAGCTAGTCCTCCTTCTTAAAACCATGCCAAAAAGTGCGGTTTATCCGCCCCTTTTCAACACCATGAGAATACTCTCTTCGTTAGAAAAGAATTTCTTGAAGCTGATGATCTCCATGACAGGAGGATTTGTGTATAGCGAAGGGAAAGTAGTTTTCAAGAATTTCAAAGGCATTCCACCGCGGGAGACTGTGTTCGAAGATGTGGAGCGCATAACTTCGTGTGTGCGCAAAGTTGTGCTCTATGCAGAATCAAAGCTTACAGAGACTGATCCTGAAACAAACGCATTTTTGAAGTTGCTTCCAAACGTCAAAAAGATCGAGGTGATCTACAACTGCTCACAGCAGGCGCCCTCATCGAACGCTTTTTTATTCAATCCTTCTACTCTTACACATGTCCAATTGCTCGGACAGCCCCGTAAAACGAGAACGGGAAGACTCAATTCCATCACAAATATTTTCAATACGGACCCGTTCATCTCTCTTCGAGAGTTGGAGACTGATCATTTCACCCTCACCGCAACAGAGCGTCATGAGAATCTCAAGAATATCAAAGCAACTAGCACCGAAGTTTTCAAAACCTTTCGTGCGGTGTGTACTCTTGCGTGTGTTGAGACACTCTACATTGGATCAGACGCAACAAACATGGAGTACCTGGATTTGGACTCTTTCGCGACCCCTCTAGAATCTCTCAAAAGCGTTACTTTTCAGTTTATGAATATCCTGAGATTTCTGCTAACTTACTTCCCCTATTTGGTGTCGCTTCACCTCGTCGGTGTAGCTTTTATAGGATTCTGTTTCATAACGAGCTCCACGCTTGAAGAGCTTACGCTCAGAACAGTGTCTGCACACGAAGTCGCCTTCAATTTTGACTGTCCAAAGTTGCTTAAATGCACAGACTTATCGAGGGGAATGACTTTCGACGGAGCCTTGAAAGGGTGTCCCTTATTACAGCAGGCGACTCTCAAGTTTTGTAGTAAAAACTCATTTTCAACGTCTCTGGGACATATCACCGAGCTCAATGTTCCTTACTCGGCTTTCAATGGAAACACACCTCTCAATGTCTTTAAGAACTTGAAGAGATTGAGCATTGAATGCAACTTGAAGCCCGAGTGCATTTCTCTTCTTCGTCACTGCCCTCTCCTCGAATCTTTGAAAGTGTTGAAAGACGATACGCTTTCCGAATACTCTGGAGTATGTGATAGTGCAGACTTCTCGCTTTCTATGTTTGTGCACTTGAAAAAGCTCAAAGTCACAAATGGAACTCTTAACGAGATTCCAGACTTGAACGCTATGGCAAAGACGATAGAGTACCTCAACCTCTCTAACAACCGAATCAGAACTATGGAGCATTTGGATCTTCCAATGCTTTCCTGCTTGGAGTTGACGGGCAATCCTATTCTGGAGATCAGCTGCTTGGAAGAATTAGAGAGATTACAAACGCTTATTCTTGATAATACGAAAATTCAAAAAATTGACGGATCTATGTTCATGCATTTGAAGAGATTAAGACGCCTTTCTGTGGCTGGCTCTGAGATTTCAAAGGTGATAAACTTGTGTAATCTCCCACTTCAACTCGTGAATTTCAAAGAGAACACTATTCGCGAGTTGACGGGTTTCCACGACTTAACCAAACTCTACGCTCTAGATTTGAGCCACAACAGGGTGTTCAAGATCCCACCAGAGTTCACGAACTTCCCCAATTTGGGTATGTTGGAGCTTTCTTGGAACAAGCTTGGGCTGCTCAAGAACCTTGAGAAAATCGGGGCCAAGGGCCCTTTGGAGATGAGCTTGGGGTTCAATGGGACATCGTTGAGCTTAGACGAGGTTCATGTGCTAAATAAGGAGTATTTGGAGGAGCTAGTAAAACGGAACGAGAGAATCATACAATCAAGCTTGAAGCATAGACGTTACTAGACGATTTATAAAATTTTGGTCACCACGCAAATGTTATTCTAACAACGATAATTGAGAAACCTGGTCTGATAACATTATTTGTATAAGGAATGCATGGTTGTGTAGTTTGAATGGTAGAGAAAGACATTTGCTAGTATGTTATCTTTTTGTTATGTCTCTTTATTTCAAGTTGTACAAGTTTGTCTGATTATTATAAGGTAGTGCACTATCCTTCAATCATCACACAAAATGACTTCTCCCATCGTGACCTACCCTACAGACACACCCAGTGTTTTTTATTACATATTTGGAATATCACAGTTTGACAAAGGTCACAATATAAAATTCAGGTTAGGTTCGGTTCCCAAGATGCTTAAATATACTTGTAAGGGTTCAAGATCCCCTTTGGATCAAGCATCGCCTTCATCTGCTTCATCAACGCGATCTCCGTCTCATTCTTCGTGTACCCCACATACTTCCGCTTCTGGAACCCAAGTCCGTGCTCTGCGCTGATTGACCCATGGTGTTTCAGGATCCACTCATACACAAACGGCTCAATCGCACGCTCCACTTCCTTGGTGTAGCGACGAACAGCCACATTTAAGTGCAAGTTTCCGTCACCCACATGCCCATACCCGATAGGTGCAATTACCGGGTACTCGTCGGTCTCCCCGACCAAACCAGCAGCCTCCAAACGCTCGGTGACCGCAGGAATGAGATCATACAAAACAGCCAAAGGCAAGGAAACATCATACTTGTAAACCCCGCCCTTGTATTGAGATGCCTCAGGAATCAACTCACGCCAGCTCCAAAGCAGGGTCAACTGAGCCTCATCCTGAGCGACGATGCCGTCTAACACAATCTCCTTTTCCATGACGTCCTCCAAAAAGGTCTCCAATTTCGTATCATCGTGGTCCTTGTTCAGGCCAGAAGTCTCAATAAGCACGTAGAATGGATAAGGCTCCTCCAAAGGATGGCTCAACTTGTTGTAACCCGCAACCAACTGCTGTGACTTGTTGTCCATGAATTCGAAGGCACTGAGAATCTCTCCAAGCTGAGTCTTGGCCTCGGTGAACGTCTTCTGAACTTGCAAATACGACTCCACTCCTAGGAACGCTACGTTCTTCGCACGTGGACGCAGAGGACACAAAATGCTCACCCCTGTCACAACACCAAGAGTACCTTCACTGCCTATGAAAAGCTGTTTTGTGTCGTAGCCTGTGTTGTCCTTTCTGAGCAGGTGCATCAGATCTACCACAGTACCGTCGGGCAACACAGTCTCCAAACCAAGAACAGAGCCGTGGAGAGAGCCGTAACGAAGAAGGCGAAGTCCTCCTGCATTGGTTGCGACGGTACCACCTACGTGACAAGAGCCTTTGGCACCAAGATCAAGAGGAAAAATATAACCTTTTTCAGCCAAGAAGTTGTCGGCATTTTCGAGAACCACGCCAGCATCCACTTTGAGAATACCGCTGACCTCGTCAAAGGACCGAATCTTGGCCATGCTGGACATGCTGAGGATCACTTCGTCAAAGACCGGTACCAGACCACCCACAAGACCAGTGTTGCCACCCTGTGGGACCACAGCAAGACTCTGTTCGTTACAGTACTTGAGAATGGCACTCACCTGTTCGGTGCTCTTGGGCTTGAGCACAACCTGGGCTTGACCCCGATACTTGTGCATGTAGTCTTCATTGTAGAAGCCTAAGTCTGTGGTAACTACACTTTTAGGCTCGAGGATCGACTGAAAGTGCTGGATGTCCGGCTGCGAAAGCTTCTTGAACTCAGGGTTGCGTGTCACTTTATACAGCTCCAGGGTAAGGGCTGCTTGGCGCAGTGTGTAAGAAAGAGAGAGGAAACGCAGTTTAAGGCCCGGTAGTGGATGCGGTAGCTTCCCACTCACTCGGAGAGAGCCTCTGAAGAGCATTATTTTTGCTGGTGAGTAGGATGCAGGTGACTGAAAATCAAGTCACTCGAATGAAAATTTGAAATGTGGGGGGAGAAAAATTGAGCCAAGTATATTCAAGCAAATTAGATTAGGGTGAGTGGGAATTTATTGGCTAAGACGAGGATTGAAGAGTTTCCTTATCGGAAGTTAAGAAGTAAAATCATTATCATCTAGATGTTTTGCTTGCATCGAGGATATTCAGATGAGGTGCGCTACTAAAGTGCCTATCAATAAAATATCTAGAATTTGAAGAGATTGGCGAAGTATGTCAGTTTCATCCGCGGTTAAATTGTAAATGAAAACGCTCTTAAAATACGTCTTCGATATCTAGCAGTCAGTGATCAGGCACTTCCAATTCACACAAACCACATTGATCAACTTTTTAAAACTGAATTGCAGCTGCCCTGATGGAAAAGACTTTATCAATTAAACTAACTATTGAATTAGACGTGATAATGGATACCACAATTACTAACATCCTAGATTTCTTACAATACTTAGTTGTATTCGTGACATGCTTCATTAACGTTGATCTTCCTGTTCATTTGCCCGCCATACTCATCATTTTACTACAAAATCGATAAGCATTCGTCTATAGTACATCAAACCACCTCACTGTAGTAGCTAATTAACTTCCTCTGTGCCACTTCCAATCCCCCATAATACCGCAATTCTCCCAACCGACCTTCGCACATTCGATAAATCACAGAGTATATCACAATCACCTCTCTCCGAACACTGGCATCCTCTGCTTCCATCTTACCGATGATCGCCTCTTCCACACGCCCAGCTATCCCTTTGTCAACTCCAGCCCCTCCCCTCATCAAAGCCTGTGAAATTCCCTCCAAATAGTACTTCAACCGTACACCCTCACACTCCCGTTCAGCCATGCTGCCTAAAACCTTTTCCAAGATCACAGAATAGCTAGACACACACAACTCTCGCAAAATTTCCCCCATCAATCCCACAATCTTCTCCACGAAAGCACCCCCTTTCTCTCGCTCGACCTCCCCCAAAATCCTTTCGCTCAACAGCCAGTACTTTCCAAGCTTCCCCCCTCCGATTTCTCCTTTCGAAACTACCACCATGAGTCGCATCACCACCAAAAGCTCCTCCAACCCTGCCTCCAACAAAGGTCGTCCTTTAGTGCACATGTAAAACAACACCAGGTTGAATATCTCATCAAAGCCCCTCTGCTCACACACCCACTTGCGTACAGGACTACGCTCTGAGGTCAGAGCCACTCTATTTAACGCACTAATCAAAAGGCCAGCATCTCTTACTCCAAAAGACCCATCAGCTAACCGATCAAGCACAGTCTTCAACTGAGCAATGCTGTCAAGATTCGAACTCTCAAACAGTACCAAGTCCCCCCCATCTCCGTTGTACTTAAAATTGATCAACCGGTACTTCATAACCTGTGCGTCGATCAAACGAGTGTATACTTCGTTAAGCCTTGTGTGATCCTGGTATATTGGAATTTTCCGGGTTGCTGCATTCATCGAGCGTAGTGGGTCTGACTTTTCAATGAGACTGTTTATCTCCTCTTGAGGCACCGTAGGCTCCTTCTTAAAACTAGGAACAATTTTGGTCATCTCATTGGATAATCGACGATTCACAACCTCCAAGGCCCCATATTTGCCACTCAAATCGCTGATCTTTATTGGACTCAAGCCATAGTCGTCCTCTTTCAAAGGCAGAAACTTGAATACCTCCAGAGCTCTAGGAGGAGTGCCTACTTTTGCAGACCCTCCCCGCCCCATCAACAAGTCAATGTCCGCTTTTGACTTACCGATCATCACGTTCAGGCTCTCCTCCTTGCCCCCAAAGCTGTCTTCCAAGAAGGCTTTGAACTCCTCCGGATAACGTTCTTCCAATGCGAGCAACACACTCAGAACACTTTCCACACCACTGTTCTGCCAAAGAAGAACAAGCTGCAACGCGACGCGGTCTACAAACGACTGCAGACGGGGGCCAGTTGCAACTAAGGCCTGCAAAAAGCCTAGACCAGCCTCCTCATGCAGTCGCTCCTTTCCAATTATCCGGCACAACGCACTGACCACTGCATCTGCAGTTGAGAGCCGTGCCATCTCGAGAACCACGTGCGGCGACGCATTCATGTCACAGGCAAGCCGCACATAGTCCTCGACCAGAAGCATGTCTATGAAAAGCTCCATTTTTGCTACATCTACAAGCGGAAAAAGAAGACGTGGCTCAGTCTGAACAATGCTGTGCAATTTCGAAGAGAGCTGTGTATGCTGGGTCATGCTGACTTGGTTGCCGGAGACCCAAGCCACAAGATTCAATACTGCCTCTGGGCTCGGTCTCTGGAGCTTCTCCATACACTCCTCGAACGCGCTCCCTGAAGGCTCAAGAAGTGCCACAGAGGAGGACTTTGATGGGCTTTCTTGAGAGGGGTCTATAATGGGACCAAAGCTGCCACTTTTAGTGAGCCTTGATTCCTCCAGGTCTCTCGAGAAAGGCCGCTCTTTTGAAAGTGGTCGTTCTCTAGACATTAGCTTGTCTCTAGCATCAAGCACGGGCTTTGTGACAATGTTTGTGTTAGTGTCACTATTTGCGAGGGCATTAGTAGAGTATGTATTGGAGACTGAATCAGAGCGAGTAGGAACACTCTTCTCATCTCCTCCTGCAGAAGCTCCTCCCATCTCCACATCACTGTCATCTCCCAAAACCAACTTTTCGGCAACACTCTTGTTGAACTCTTCCAGATCTGAACTTGCAGCACGCTCTTCTTCTGGCCTCACAAAGCTTACTGCAGAGACAGATCTCACAGGCTTTCTGTTTATTCTCACAGGCTTCCCAATGCCCCCGCTCCCACTTTGTCCTCCTAAGACTCCAGAAGAACTTCCACCAGGAATAACAGCAATGCCGTCGGAGACGCTTCTAGACTTGGCCATACTCCCCCCAGCACCAAGCCCGAGATAGCTTTTGCGCGTGCTCATTGCAGAGCGCGCTCGTGGCTTCTGCGGCGACTTCTCGAGGACTACACCTGTAGGTCGTGCCTTGTCCAAAAGTTTGGTCACGGCGACAGAAAACCCGTCGTAGAGACGCTGTGCACTCTCAAGGTAGTATTGGTGTAACACCCAGAACGACCGGCGTCCCGGCTCGCGAACCAACGGACTTTGATCGCCCAAGCTGCGTGAGACAATCTGTGAGGCCATAGAAAGCGCACTTTTCCCCAGGCCATCAGTAACTCGTTCAAGACCAGTCGGGTGCTTGAGAAGTATTACACACACCCACGTGGCCGCAAAAATGCGCGGCAGAAGCGTTTTTCCCCGAGCACAATCTAAGATGTGTGAAAGTACCCGAAAGTTGAAACCTCTGAGAGAATAGACTTGTACAAGAATAGCACACACGACAGCATTAGCATTGTTGCAGAAAAGCTTCTTCGACAGTGCAGCGTGTTGGAGCGCATGCTGGAGGACGTACTCTGATGTCGCAGCATCGAACACGTGTGGATCCAAAAGCTGAAAAAGCTCTTTCAAAAAACGGCTTCCATTATTCAGGTGCGTTGTCCGAAGCAGCTGCATAGCTTTTACAATGCCATCTAAAAGATTGAGCTCTTTCAAAAGTGCTAAAAATTCTTTTTGGGAAGAACGCACAATCTCAGACCGCAAGATCGCCCGGAGCTTACTGATGTGTTTCTCGCGTTTCAGCCAGTTGAACTCAGTCTCTGCACCCTCGAACTCACGTGCTAGCGTCGTGCATGTGCTCTTAAGATGACTGAACGACACACACTCTACTGGAACTAGATTCTCCAATTCGTATAACAGAATCAGAGATAAGAGAGTTTTGAGAGTCTCTGATGCATCAGGCTGGTTGATCTGTTTTGTGTTTCGCGTGATCTGCTGTGTAGTGTGTTGTTGGTTTTTCGAGAATTTTGTATTACTATCAACAGTTGGTTTTCTGGTGATAATTTGAGTGGTCCTTGCATTCTGAGGCTCTCCCTTTACACCTCGTGTGGGTAGAACAGCTTCTATCTGTTCTTCTGATACATTACACTCTCTAGCCACCTCCATGATGTTTTTCTTATTTTTCGCACTCTGCGCAGCCGAAAATGCTAGAACTTCCTCGCACGCCTCTTTTATACGTGCTCCATCGCTATCAGCCCCTCCGGGAACCAGGAAAAATGCCCAAAGACGCACCAACGCAAGATGAAACCCAGAAAGGTCCGCATGTGGACTCTGTGCACAGATGTCGCGCACAACGTCTAACACAGCCGCGACTTCGGGAACCTTGCGGAGAAATGCGTTCAGAAGCGTGATCTCACCTAGGTAATCACGAGCCCACGCCTCGAAGCGCCGAGGCGCAGCGATCCATAGGTCCAGAGCAATACGACGTCCTACTTTGTGTACGGAGCCCCTTGATGGAGCCAAGAGCGGCGTGACTGCGCTCAAGACACGCCCCTGGACTGCTGTGACCAACGCAGGATTTTCCAGTGTCGCCACACGCCGTACCAAGTGCCCAAGCGTGCTAAGTGTGAGTATGAGGGCATTATAGTCACCTTGAGGGGCAAGTGCCCCAAGAAGTGCCTCCGTGTAAAGCGAAGCCTCAGCGGCTGAGTTTATTGGGTGCTTCTTCACATAACTCTTGAGCTCGGTTAGGAGTACAGTCTTACGCAATAGGGGCAATGCGGGGTCTAGAAGCGGCTGGAGGAGAGGTGGGGGGGTGGGAGGGCTCGTGGATGGCAACATGTGTGGTGTGGTTTTGGTTGTTTATGTATGCAGATGGTGTTTGTTTTGGTGAGTTGAAAATAATTTTCGCGTGGGTGCGCTTTCTGTGGTGAATATTGAGCAGTGTTTTTAGGTCTTTTCGGTGTTAAATTGAGACCTCAGTACTCTGCGATTGTTTGTTGGTTAAAGAGGCAATTTATAATTTTTGTGTCGCTTAGAATTTGTTGTAATTATTAGTTCTTGCATGTGTTCAGCAGATCATGTAGCGATTTTATATTCTCATATGATTATTTTGAGTGGGACTTTAATTGAGATAACGTAGTCTTGGTTATGCTAGTGTGCTGTCATTTTCTTCTTTTTTAGTGATTTTCACGAAGTGCTCTTTGTGTTGTGTTCTGTGGACGTAGTCTTGAGTCAGGGTATTTGGATATGAACTACGGTTATATGTTTTATCAAATATTTAGCACTGCCCATACTTTGTTTTCTAAACCGCTTGAGCAAGTTCATGTTTATGAGAGTTTCTTTCGATCTTCTGCCACAGGATAATTTAAGGATGCTTTCGAGTTGTGTCTTGAGCAGAAAAGAGTTCATAGCAGATAGATGACGCGGAATCCAGATACGTGTGTTTAGCTTTAAAATCCCCTCGATTAACAATTTTTACGTTGTGACTTCATCTGCGAGACCAACAAGACTACACTACTTAGTAACTCATAATTATTTACAGAACAAAAACTATTTTAAGGGCGTATTGATATAGTGTTACATCTCAAATGTGCTTCCCTTTGAGCATCTGATCCACAAACTTTTTCACCATAGGAATGACCTTCTCCTCTACCAACTCGAGTTCTTCACTTGGAATACCACCCAAAACGTAGTCCGCCACCACATCTGGCGACCTGCTTTCTGGACGGCCAATTCCCACGGAAATATTCAAGTATGACTCTCCAGGAGGCATGTAGTCCTTGACAGATTTCAACCCATTGTGACCTCTTGCAGACGTGTTTCTCTGTCGTAGCTTAGCCTTTCCCACAGGCAAAGAGAGCTCATCTGTAAGCACCACCAAAACCGACTCAAATTCTGGTCTGGTCTTGGCTACACTTTTAAAGTTCAGCACCAAATCTTTCCCGGAAACGTTCATATAAGTTTCTGACTTGAACATCACTATGTTGGGTGTATTCTCGCTCGAGAGTTCAGGAGAAGCCATCTTAGCTCTGCGAAATGCTCTATCGCTAGTCCACAGTCTGAAATTGTAAGCTTCTCTAAGCTTGTCTAAGACCAAGTGTCCCATATTGTGTCTTGTGAACTGGTATTTGGACCCTGGATTACCTAAAGAGTATAATACGAGAAATGGGGCCTTTCTTGTGGTCTGTGTGGTGAGATCTCTAGTAAAGTCCCTAGCTGGTGAAGAAAAAAAAGAGAGGATTCTGGTGCGAAGCATGTCGAAAAAGCCTGTGGAAAAAAGGTAAGCACGTTTGAAGGCAGCACCTAGGTATGTTCTAGAGAGTCGGTACCGGTAATACTTGAGTCTTCCGGGAATTTTCATGAGTACCTTGAGGGTGCACAGACTCACATTTCTCAAAAGAGTGTTACCCTGCTCGAAATTATGAAGGTATGGTGAATCACTATTGATTCATAGCTTGCATGATATTTGAGAGAGAGGACGATGAGTTTTGCAGCGGGAAAGAGAGTTTGGTACTTTTGTTCTTTGTCTTTGCGTTCGCAAGACTATTAATGTATTGTAGCTTACTTCAGTTTATCTATCTTTCCTTTGAATGGGAGTTTTCTGAGAGAAGGCACGAATTCGTACACAGATATCATTTTCTTTGCTCAATATTTAAAGTCAAGCTATGTGGAACTTTTACAAATCAACATTACCTCTTTTGAATAGAAAGACTATTAGAAAATAACAGTCACCCAGTTACAACTACTTCTAAAACAAACTATAAATACCAGACTACATCCGAACAGAATGTATATTACGCTCATGTTGAAGGCATTAGGAAATTAGTTAAAACCTACCGAATGGTAGTAGGTTTGTTGATCATGAATGGAGGCACGTGCAAAGTGTCCTAAACCGATTGAAGTGATATTAGCTTATCTGTGTTAAGCTGTCAAACGATAACAACTCACTTCGCAGGAAATGGCCGCTAGCGAATCTAATAAAGCAACCGAATCATAATCTTGTAAGGCGTTCTGTTCAACTCCCCGTACAAAGCCTCTAAAGAGTCCTTGTCGACGCTTGAAATATCAGCCATTAAATAAGCAATGTCCCCCCTCAGATCTGAGAACTGCTTCTCAATGTTGTGGTTACTCAATATATGGTTAACTGTCTTCAACACACCCGGCACGTTCTGATGAATATACAAAACACGCGCGTAGTTTTCCTGGTCCAAGTCCACGCTACGAAGGGCCACCTCTGGAAAGTTCACGGCCCCCACAGAGATACCCTCGTTGATGTACTTAGTCAAAGAAAGACCAACCTCCACACCAATCGCCAGCTGCGCCTCCTCAGTCGAACCACCAATGTGGGGTGTCAAAATGATGTTGCGCAAGGACACAAGTTCACTGGCCCAAGAGTTGAGGCCATTAGAGAAAAGACCAGCACCATTCTTAGCTGGTTCGTTTGGATAAACGTCTAACGCAGCTCCTGCGATCTTACCGCTCTTCATGGCTTTAACCAACGCCGCAATGTCAACAACAGTCCCACGAGACGCATTGATGAGGTACAGACCTTCTTTCATAATTGCAAACTGAGGAGTTGATATCATGTTTTTTGTGTCTGCGGTCGCAGGCACGTGGCATGTCACAAAGTCAGCTTTGCGCAAAAGCTCGTCCAAGCTGCTCACTTGCTTCGAGTTGCCCAATGCCATGATGGTTACCACGTCATAGTATAGCACATGCATTCCTAAAGCCTCTGCGAGCACAGAAAGCTGAGAACCAATGTGACCATAACCGATGATCCCAAGAGTTTTACCACGGACTTCCCAGCACTTAGCCGAGACTTTGTTCCAAGTGCCGGTGTGCATTTCGATGCTACGGTCACCAAGCTGGCGGGCCAAGGAGATGATCTCACCAATCACAAGCTCTGCGACCGAACGAGAGTTTGAGAAAGGCAGATTGAATACAGCGATACCGTGCTTTGCCGCGTACTCGAGGTCCACCTGGTTGGTCCCTATGCAGAAGCACCCTATCACCACAAGGTTCTTGGCGTGCTCGAGAACTTTGGGAGTGAGCTTGGTTTTCAGACGAATGCCGATGGCGTGCACGTCCTTGATCTTCTCGATAAGAACTTCGTCCAGAAGCGAGGTCTTGTGGAACTCCACCTGGTAACCTTGATTCTCGAGAATGTCAATGGCAGTCTTATTGACGTTCTCAAGGAGAAGAATCTTAATGTCGCCCTTAATAAACGGCTTGAGGGGCTTTACAGGCTTGAGCAGCTGCCGACGGTACAGTCCAAGATAGTTCTGGGTTGGCGAAGTCAGCACAGCATGCTCGTTCAGCTCGAGGCTAAGGTTCGCAATGTTAATAGGAGAAGACATATTCTTTTCTGGCTTCCCAAAATTCCTGTAGGATTCTGTGAACTCTTTTGAGTGATGAGTGCTTCTCGAGAATTATTCAATAATGTGCATGAAAATTTACTTTATAGGTCACGGGTGAGTCATGGGGGCGGTTAGAACACAGCACGTTGTACCGTGGTGCGCTTGCGTTTTGTCATTTTTATGTGGCTATATCAAGCTGCTGAGCCTTTGTGTGTTTTTTGATGTTTTGGGGGGCTTTTCATAATGTATGTATGATGCATGTCACGCCGATTCGGATTGAGAGTGACACTTGTAGTGGGATTTTCTGTTAAATTTGAATGAGTGCCTCACATTCCTACTTAGATGATAATTGTTTTAGATGTTTCTTTAAATTATATATTAATTATAGTGGTATATTTTCACTTCCTTGTTATGTTAGTCACGTAGGTGCAGCTGCGTAACTAACATCGCCGGATGGAAAATACCAGGGTTTACTCTGTATGTGTCTAGCTTTCTGTTTGTAAATTCCCATACATGGTATGGATGTTTTTTCTCCATTATTTGTGATTGATCGATATTATTTCGTCGCCTACTGAGGTCCCCAGCTTCATCCAAAATACGAGGTTATGAAGTCATACATTCTGCCTAGTAAAGTTCTCAAAACTTAGAATTCCTCTATTTACAATCGTAATGCTTCATGAACTTGATGAGTAACAGTAAAGTGATCTTAGCAATACAATCTATGGATATGACTGCAATGTTACTATATGAACCCGAGGGTACACACTATGAAAATGTGAAATGTATGTGACTAAAAGTGAAATACATTGAACAGAAACCAACAGCAGGAATAAAGTATCAAGTGCAAGTCTTTGAGTGTTATCAGGCCGAAAGTGCCCAAGTAATCACCAAGTACTCAAATAATCTCTTAAACCACTCTGAAACTCATAATATCATTCTTGCCCTCCTCCACCACATCATCTTCTCCTATCTTCACACCCCCAACACCCTCAATTGCCACTATTGTCACCTCTCCCATTATACTTTTCGCCACGCGCCCCACCAAGCTCCCTCTCTTGACCAACACGCAATCCCTGAATACCTCCTTCCCGGAGTTCCCTGTATACGTATGGATGTTCCGCACAGGGAACACAGGCACCAAGTCTAACACACCTACTGCTGCGCGAAGAACTTCTGCTACACCAGTGCTTCCAAAGCGGTACAAAACTAGATCCTTGATGCGCTCGACACGCTCGGCAAGCTTCTCATCCATCACTTTGAGCGATGGTTCATCTTCATATGTATCAATGAAATCGCCATCGTAAGTGATATAGCCCTGTTTTTCGAGTTTTCTCAAAAACACCTCCGAAATTGCCAGTGTGAGAATTGCTTTGGAGTCAGGAAACTTCAAAACAATTTTACTAACGTTCTTGTCAGCGTCAGGATGATCAATCTTATTGAGCGCCAAAACTGTGGGAAACTTTACCGCCATGAAACTCTGTACCACCTTAGTGATTATTTCGTTATCCCAGTCTTCAAGCTTGAGTGGAAGGTCGCCGTGCTCCTTTGCGTGCAACAGTAGCGCACGTTGAACCATGTCCAAGTTCGCACCGTACCCAGAAAATTGCCTTTGAAGAGTATCCACAATAGCAGATTTGGTTGCGTTATGACGCCGTATAACACTGCCCCAGTTCTTAGTAAGGTTACCCTGTACCCACAATCTGATCTCGTCCTGAAGCCATGTGACATCGGCCAAAGGATCATACCCACGGGTCGCTTTGCCGGCGGCATCTGTCGTCCCAGACACGTCTACCACGTGCACTAGAGCATCAGCTGTCAGGAGATCGAACAAGAATCGGTTTCCAAGACCACGCCCTTCGTGAGCGCCTGGAACAAGACCGGCAACATCAAGAAGCTGGATCGGTATGTGGCGTGTACCACTTTTGCACGCTCCGTAGTTAGGCTTACAGAGGGCCTCTTTGCCAAAGCGTGAGCATGCGCAGGGGATCTGCACGTAGCCGGTCGCTTTATTGGGCTCGATGGTTGTGAACGGGAACGCACCAACTTTGGCACCGGCGTCTGTGAGTGAGTTGAGTGTTGTCAGCTTTCCACTCGAAGGCTTACCAACAATCGCTATAAGAGGTTCTTTCATTTGATGTCGTTATTTGTGTTCTTTTGCTAACTCTTTCTGGCTTTTGTTTTCTTTCTTATAGATTTTGTAAGGCTTTTAGCATAGACTTTTTGATGTTTTGTTGCCTTTTGCAGTGTCTTGTTAACCTGGTTAGCTGTCGGTCTTTAGTGAAAAATGAAATTTTTGGGTATGCAGAGCCAAAGAAAGTATTTTGGTTAACTAAGTTCATTTGTGTTGAAAACTGAAATCATATGTTTAAACTGGTTATTACCAGTTTGAGTATTAGTTTGGATGTGATTCTTTATTTTTTAAAAGTTAATTAGGTATTAGTGGTGTTGCATTCTTTTTTGATTAGTGATTCAGTTGGCGTCTCAATTTCAATGTTTCGAACTCAATACCCCAAAGTGAAAGATTTGGGGTTGCTTCCGTATTTTGGATTGTGATTCCTCATGCGTATCATCTTATGTCCCTATAGGTTGCAATGATTTACACTCAGCTACGATTACACTCATAAATATCGGCCTTTTCCCTTCTCTTCATGATTGGCTCACATACGCTCAAATCTTTTCTTTATGGACTTTTCTGTTCATGTCTTTGAAATGAACAAAATCTGGCAGGATCTTATCAGCTTGCAAACTATGGTACATCGGTCACGCGAGCTCTACGATTCACATGCGGATCTGGAAAACGGTTGGAAGGTGTAGGACCCAACTGCATCAGTAAATGACCAAACTTGCGTCTTTGCAAAACCCTAATCGAGCTGCACCTCTCACCTCACCATTCTATGATTATCTTTTTGGTATTCAAAATGATGCGGAAGATTTGAATCGCCAATTGTAGGCGTTCTTTTCTGTTCCGGTAATGAGCTCTCTCACATCAAATGTATACACTTCGAATAGCGGATTTAGACCTACTTGTTGCTTTATTGTTCCATTTTGTCACTTGCTGTTTGCAAACCTAAACAAGAAATTGCATCTGCGTGCCCTTGCATAGAGAAGCTCGCTTACAGATTGAAGAGTTTGAAAGAATCACCTTTTATCGTGAATGTGATCCATATGTGTTCTCATTTTCAGATGGGCCCCTGCGTAAGCCATCTTTTTTGTAATCAAGAACGCGTTTTGTGAGTTACAATACAGCTCTATAAAATTATTTGATCAGCAATCAAAACCTTTGTTCTCATACGTTGTAATGGTCCTGCATACGTAGCTGTTTTTAACTGTGCTTGCACAATCATCATTTTTCCAGATCTCGAAACGCCTATAAAAAAGAACGTGTTGAAGTCCTACCAGCATTTGAAATTAAAAAAATCTCTATCGATCTTGTCTTTTATTGAAAAAATCAGCAATTAATGCGTTTAGATTTGTGAACTACTTATCCGACTTACCAGTCCTTTTGGAGAAGTGCCTGGTGAGGACGCTATAATACATGCTTTATAAATGTATAGAAGCTCTCAGCATCTCTTGTGGTATAAGGGAACTAGCTTCGAATACCAACCTGCAAACCAGAGCCATTGATGGCTCTCCTATCCACAAATGAATCCAGAATTGAGCAGAAGGAAATCCTTTTAATTAATGAACACAAAACTGTATCTGAACTATCATGCTATTTCACACGTAGTGCTCTTTGTGCTGAATCACACTACACAAATTCTGCAAGATTATAGCCGCTTAACGTCAAAGACGCAAGCGCCAAGTAAGCAAAACAAGAAGCACATGTGCTTTGGGTGCCCGTACAAGACGTGAGCATTCATGGATATATTCAGACGTGGCTCAAAAATCTCAACTGTAAAGATCCTCGGATCTTCAGATCTCCGGTGAGATCTTCAATCAATATGATCTTCCTGGCGTCTACCCTGCATTGTGACAAGCTACAAATTAATTAAATCCTGTGCAACCTCGATCGAGTTAGCCTACACACACACCACTTATCCTAACCACCGGAAGAGTGATAACTATTGGAAACAGATTGAAATAACCAACTTTTCTCTGGACCCATAGATAGGTCAAGTAAGTCAAGATTCATGTATTTCAAACCTAAAGTTGACATCGATGATAAGCACAGAAATGTATGAATATGCTCTCGTAACTCATTAGACTTCAGTTAAAACCTCGCTTTCACTGTTCTGTGTTAAGTATGCCTCAAGGAAATCAACACCGCAGCTTAATTTTGATGCTTCTAGCGCATTCCTCATATTTGCTAAGCGCACTATGACTCGGATCATCTAAACACTTTGGCAAACAAAACAATCACCCCCCAATGACCCAACAGGTGAGATACCTTACGGAAGCCGAGCGGGAAAAGGTGCTTGTGTACCAGAACGACATCCACTACTCTCCACGGTATCTGGATGACAAGTATGAGTATCGGTGAGTATGGCTGTAGTCACATTGACTGCTTTGTTTGTGTTTTCAACTGTTTCATTTCAGCAGATATTGTGGAATATATGAATTGTGTGTCTTGTCAAAGTGACTGATATTTTTTGGTTATTATATGTATTTACATGTCTTAGACTGACACGAAAAAGTGCACACTTGATAAATTGTGCGTTCAAGCAGAAATACTAACAAGTCACGTTCTGTTGCCGAAGCCAATGTACAAGGTGATTCCAGCAGACTACATTAACAGTAATACCGGCACTCTCAGAATCTTGGCCGAGGAAGAATGGCGAGGACTAGGGATCACTCAGTCCTTAGGTTGGGTCCACTACGAAACTCACGCGCCAGAACCCCACATTTTGTTATTTAAGAGACCCAAGAACTAGGGTGGCGGGGGTCAACGTTTGACTTGTCCAATAGCTAGAATATGCATTGTCTTTTAATGAAGGCTCTATAGATCTGTAAAGACACTCATTACATGTGTTGAGAATTTCTACTTTTAGGTTTTGACTCGAGTCAAGGAAGTTGGCATGCTATCAAAGAACTTTTGCTACATAACGACATATCCTGAACTTTAAGAACTTAAAGCGCGAGGTCTCTTCAATTTACTCATTTATGTATGTAAATGAATTAATCTAGAGAACAGTTCGTTTCATTTTTGAGAATGTATTTATAGTGCGAGGAAAGCATTTGTGGTTCCTCGATTTGAGGAGATTGCATCCGAAAAATACGGGCTTAGTACATAAATGTCTATTCTAAGTATGCTCATATCCAGACCAAGTTTCCCTTATGGCCAACCACGGTGAGAAAAAGTTATGTGAAGGACAATAAGAGGTAAATTGCTTGTAACACCGGATATAGTAAGGACTTGATAAGCATATGCCACATCGTTCAAATCATAGACATGCTCCATAGACTGCTGATTCAAACTATACTTTGTGTAGCAGTTTTTGGTTCTGCACTGACAGCCTCGAAAGCTTGGTCGTAAGTCTTTGCGAGGAGCCTCAGAATACCTTGAGGTTTTCAAACTCACCTATTTATAAACTCGAAATTGCATTTTCCTATGGCCTCCAATTTAGTTGTACTCAGAAGCATCACACTAAAATACTTGTTTGTGTATTTACAAGCTTATCACTTGAGCAGCTACAAATAATTACATAAATATTCTGTCTAGTTTGATAACAATCTATATATCTTTATTCTTTTCCTTAACATTTTCTAAGAACAGTTTCAACTTGTTTTCCTTCTCCTCCTTTTCTCTGATTTTATATTTCAAAAACTCTTCATAGTCAACCTTCATTGGTCTGATTTTCTCCACATGCAAAGTCTTCTCGGTCTCCACTATTTCCTGCTCCTTGAAAGGTTCCAAAAATTGATCCAATTCACTAAAATTTCCTTCCTTCATATACCTCTCCCATAACTCAGCAAAACGCTGCACTGGAAAGTCGTCATCAACAGTTTCTATTTTTCCTATAGAGTCGTAGCCCACTGGGATCACTAACTTTGAGCTGCTCACAGCGCTAGGTTCGCACTGGTCTTCTAAAAGGCCTACCATATTGGTTGCACACACAGCTCCACCATGTTGCAACGCAATAACACGCGCCATTTGCAGAACATTATCTATATCCTGTGCTTTTTCTGGCACGTATAGGACAACCTCAAAGCTTAAAGGCTGTGTACACTCATGGGCTCTAGCAGGGCCCCCCAGAAATTTCATTTTGCACTCTAGAAATCGATCAGCTCTGCCCTGTAGGCTGTCTGGGTTCCCTAGAGCAGATTCGAGAGAGCGCAACCAGAGGCCAAGCCTGGAGAACCACAGGGCGCCCGAAAGAATAAACACAACCGCCCGCGGTTGGGAAGAGAATTGGGAGAGCGTCTGTGCGGCCAGTGCGATGTCCGAGGACGCTATATCGACTTTGTAGTACACTTCGTAAGTCTTGCTATTTCCGTATCCATAACCAAAAAGCTCGTCACAGGGTATGTCCAATTCGGATAACACGTTATTGAGAAGTTCTGGGCTAGGGGAGACGATCTGGAGCGTTTTTTTCGGCACAGAAGGTGGAATGAGAGACTCAAGAATTGGGGTGTTCATCTTGACATAAGTTGGGATTGATATTTTCTATAGGCGTATAATAGCACCGTAAAACCGAGAATCAAGTGCAAGAGGACCACGTGCTCGTGGTTAGACTTCTTTAGAAGTTGGTTTATTTATTTTCGATGGATCAGAAATACTGACTTAAGTCTTTGAGAAACCAGGCGGAACGTTTGGTCTCGAGGGGTTTTTGAGCTGAGTTTAGTTTAAATTCTGTCTTAAATTCAAAGGGTTTGTTTATGATTCTTCACAATAAATTGTAGAGGTACTGTATACTAATGATCCATAGATAGAACAAGTACGTACTCTTCAAGGAACCCAGAAAATATGAACACTATACGATAAGCAATCAACACCCATTCAGTGCTAGCATAATAATAATGTTTAGTTTTCTTAGCAGAACTGATTAGATAGTTGGTTGTGGTATCCGCGCACTTTCGCTGCATAAATCTTTTTGCCACGAAACTCAGACGACATTTACACGGATTTGGAACTTGTCCTGGCTAATCTTCAAACGCGAGATTTAGCACGGTGGATCGAGGTGAGTTCAGAGGTGTTTTTTGTGTGCTATTTAGGAGCTTGTTCTTGCCTATTAGTTGGTATTGAACTGTGAAATAGTGGTGATTTGAGGGTTGCTCTGAAATAATCGGATCAAAAGATCGGGGTGAGATCTGGTCGTGAATTGTTGGGGAATAGGATGTGATGTTGAAGCTATGAATGGTTTAAAGCTTGTTTGACAGGCCTCGAGATAGAAGAGGTGCTCAAGAAATGAAGTGTCAAGATGTGGAATAAAGAAACGGAAATGAGTTCAAGTCGGGATCCAGAACACAAGCGAAGCCACCGTTAAATGAAATGGAAAGTGAAGGTTTTTGAGATAAAGTCTAAAGTCTACGCATTGAGTACAGCTAGCAAGTGGAAATTACAGCAAGAATGAAGCCAAATATAAATCCGGAATACAACCAAGGCAGAACAGGCACAACTAAATTTTATACCTTACTAACTAGTTCTTACTTGTGTACATTTATTGTCATTGCTAACTACTAGCATCAATCACATTTTGTTGTAGAAAGAAGCAACTGAATAGGGGCTAATCGACATCAGCTCTTTAGTAAGGCAAGTGTTTGAGTATTTTGACTTGGCATACTTGAGTTGCAAGAAAGCCTGCAATTGTATAAAGTAGCAAATAGGGTATATTTGCTCAGCCAGACTCAAGGTATATTTTTGCTTCTATCATTTACTCAGCGTCTAAGGGCTGATATCTCCTTAGTACCAAATCAGCTCTCAACTGACTGAAAATGAACCTTCTCTCCATACCCACCTCCCCCCGTACCCTTGCCCTCTCTCTGAAAACACACACTCTTCTCCTTCGCTCTGTCCCCTCCCCCACCCCCATCTGTGCCGCTGAGCTTGTTCCCAACTCTGCTCTTTCATCTCTCCCCACCCCTACCACTCTCACTCCTGCCGACGGTCTCCTTGGCCTTCTCTACCAAAACAATCACGTATTCGTATGCGTGGTGACCTCTTCAGAGGCAGTAGCCGAGCCTGTGACCGGTCAGCGCGTGCGCATTGTCCGTAATGTCAGTTTCTATGCTCTCGACACAAGCCAGTGGGATCGCCCCAAAGACCCTGAGATTGACGACAGACCGTGCTCTGACATCAGAGCGCTTCTTTGTGATGGTCTGTTCTTCTTCTCGACGGACTGCGACCTCACAAACAACCTCCAGACCAGAGGAGTTGGTCCTGGGCTGTTGGTCTTGGACACGTACCAAGAGGAGTACATGTGGAACTTTTTCATGATGAGCGAGATGCTCGAGTATCGTTCTGCTTGCCGTGATGCTGAGAAGGCTGCGCTTGACGCGAACGGGCTTCTAACAACCGTTATCAGAGGTTTTGCCAAAACGGTGAATAGCGATGTAGGCGGCGTACCAGGCCAAGTTCTGCTTCTTCTGAGGCAGCTGTGGCGCAGAGCAGGAACTAGATTCAACGCTAGAGGAGTGGGCGATGATGGTGCTGTAGCAAATTTTGTAGAGACAGAAGTGATTGTAGATGTCCCCCAGCGTATCACGTGCTCGTGGACCCAGCTAAGAGGACTGGTGCCGGTATTCTGGGAACAGGATGCCACCCAGTTGACGTTGGGTAATCCTAAAGTGCAGATTACCAGACTGTCAGAGGCCACGCTGGGGGTGTTCAAAAAACATTTTGATCAGATTGAGTCCAAGTATGGGGGAGTGCATGTAGTGAATTTGTTGGCTAGAAAAAGTGGTGAGCGTGAGTTGCTGGAACGGTATGCTCAACACATTGAGCTGTTTAATAAGCTACAGGAAAATGCCATTCAGCTCACAGAGTTTGATTTTCACGCACAAACAAAAAATGGGAACTATGCTCAGGCTGCTAGAGTTCTCCGGTACTTGAGAGAGCTGTTGGAGACGTATGAATATTTTCTGTATGACCAGCGTAACGGCAAGCCTGTGACGTCCCAGGCAGGGGTTTTCCGCACAAACTGTTTGGATTGTTTGGACAGAACAAACGTTGTACAAACCATTATTCTGGGAGCCATTTTGGAGCTCTTTTTACAGGATTATGGGCTTCAAGCAGGAACTCTTAAAACAGCTCACGATCTGCTTTGGGCAGACAATGGAGACCAAATTTCGCAAATGTACACTGGCACAAACGCGTTAAAATCGTCCTTTTCGAGAAATGGCGGGAAACTCACCCTTGGACTCTACTTGTCGGATGTAACCAAGCTGATGACGCGTATGTATCAAAACAACTTTGTGGACCTGCGTAAACAGATCACTATCGACACTCTTCTTGGGCGGCTTCCTGCGGCGGCCTCCATTCCTGTTGCGTTACATAACCCATTGGCAGAGCACGTGAATCAGGCAATGGGGATGGTCACAGCACAGTACGAGACAGAGCAGATCAAGACCATCTTCTGTGGCACGTTTAATGTGAATGGTGCAGGCCTCTCAGGAAGGAGCCGTGAGATGGACTCGTTGGCCGAATGGTTGGTTCCACAGAATGCGGAGTTCTTCTATGATGACCAGCCTGACATGTACGTTCTTGGGTTCCAGGAGGTTGTGGAATTGAACGCAGCCAACCTTCTCAACGTGGATTATCTGCGTTCAGCTGCTTGGCAAAAGGCAGTAGGTAGTGTGCTCAACAGTGTAAGCTCTGGTGAGAACGGCTATACCCTTCTTCGACTGGAGCAGATGGCTCTGCTTCTCATACTTTTGTTTGCCAAAAAGTCGCTTGCTGACAAGATCACGCTGGTGGAGGGCTTCTCTAAAAAGACTGGTCTTGGAGGTATAGCAGGCAACAAAGGGGGTGTAGCAGTGCGTTTCAGCATTGGAGAAACCCTGTTTTGTGTAGTCAATCTGCACTTGGCGAGCGGACTGGCGGCGGTGCTTGAACGTAATGCAGACTATGAGCTGATTGCAGAGAGCGTGTACTTTTCGCGCAAAGGAGGTGGTTTGAGAGACCACGACAATGTGGTGTGGTTGGGTGATTTGAACTACCGTTTAGATGGGGTGGACCCAAGATCTGTTTTGGGCAGTACGGCAGATGAGGCCGAGGGGGTTGACGTTGGGCCTCTTTTGGTGGGCGATCAATTGCTTGCGGAGATACATGGGAACCGAGCGTTCCGAGGTTTCTCGGAAGCAGAAATCCATTTCCCGCCAACTTACAAGTTTGATAACTACACAAGCACGTACGATACCCTGGAAAAACAGCGGGTGCCAAGTTGGACAGACCGTGTTTTGTTCAAGGGAAAAAAATTGGAGGTGTTGAAGTACGACATGGTGAAAGATGTGGTATTCTCGGACCATAAACCAGTGTACTGTCTCTTTGAAACTAGTGTGCGCTTTGTGGACGCCGAGAAGAAACAGCGCTTGTATAAGCAGTTTCATGAGAAGTACAAGAACGAGGTGAAACAGGAGAGTGGGGTTTTGGCCACTATCGATAAGCCTGTCTCTAAAAGAAATATGGGGAGATCCAACGGTACTATTGAGGTGGCCAGCACTACTAGTGTACCTTCTGGTTCGAATGGCTCCTCTACAGCTCTTCAAGCCTCCGTAGATCTTCTCCTGCTTGACGAGAAACAGGCACCTCCTCTACCCCCTTCAAGAAAAACAACAAGCTCACACCCGCCAGGGTTTTCTGAGGTGTTGTTGCCTGCAAAAAGAGGGGAAGAGCCAAAGGTTGAGAAGAAGGCTGTCACATTAGAAGATCTCCGGTTAGAGGCTAAGAAACAAGTAGAGAAAAGAGAGAAGAAAGCTCCTCCTGTGCCTGCTCCAAGAAAAGAGGGGACTGGTAGCACCGCCGGTGGTTCTCATGGTGCCAATGGCGCTCTTAGTGCTAATTGTTCTTCTGGGTCTACCAATGACCCCTCTACTATTAAAGCAGTCAAACCAATAAAGCCTTCGAAGCTTCTGAATAGTGCTAGTTCAACTACTAGTAGTCCTAGTGTTGCAACTAGTGCAAGCTCTACTGCAAGTGCTGGTTTCCCTGGTGCAAATGCTGCTCCTTCAACCACTACTGCTAGCCCTGCTAGTACCCTTCCTCCTGGCTTTGGAAGTACGCTTGTTCCTACAAGAACTGCGAGTCCAAAAGTGCAAGCTCCAAAAAGTGCTCTGGCAAGCCCTGTACCTAAGCCAACAGAAGCCAAGGTTCCACCACCAAAACCCCCTAAGCCTGAAAAGTTAAAGAGCCCAACAATAAAGAAGAGCATGAGCGACTGGCAGCCGTTAGTGCCCAAATGTGATTAAGAAGGAGTATATACTGACATTACTAATGGTGTATTACTATTATTGCATACGGACATTTTACTACATTATAGTGTATTTTATAGCGTATTAGTAGACTTATTCAATATCTCCTCCCCAAGACTTTTATTTTAAGAATTGTCCGCTTGGTACGGAAGTGCCTCCGGATTTAACACTTAAAGCCTTTAGTGCTTTTCGCCCGAAAGTAGTTTGTCAGCATGCCGGATGTTTGTGGTAAAGTCGGACAGTTTCTCAAGCCCTCGGATTTGGTAATAATATTTCCGCTCAACTCCACCTCGGGGATATTCACTGTGTAAGGTATATAAAGGGGTGGGTCTGCATTTAATGTTAATATCTAGCAAATTGAAATCAAAATGTCCCAGAAAGCGGTTTTCATCGAAACAAACGGCTCTGTCGACGACGTGGTCCAGTATGGAGAACGCCCAATCCCAGAGATCAAAGAAGACGAGGTGCTCATAAAAAATAAGTATGCTGCTATCAACTACGTGGACAGCAAAATCATCGAGGGAACATTCCCAGCCCCTCTTCCTCTCATTCTCGGTTGTGATGCCTCCGGTGAGATTGTAGCCACAGGCAGCAAAGTGACTACGCTCAAAAAAGGCGACCTTGTAGCGTACATGCACTCTCAGACCTACTGTGAGTATTCCAAGATCAGTGAGAAAGGTTACATCACAAAAATTCCTCTGAACTCTGAAGAGGATGTTAAAATGATGGGCACCATTGTGGCTCAAGCCTTGACAGCTTTCACCTTGGTTGATTTTTCGTATGACGTTAAGAAGGGGGATTATGTTTTGGTGTGGGCTGCAGCAGGGGGAATTGGGCAGGTATTGTGTCAACTCGTGAAGGAGAAAGGAGGGCATGTAATTGCTATTGCTTCGAGTGCTGAGAAGTTAGCCATCACAAAAACTTTGGGGGCCGAATACACCATCAACTACAAGACTGAAGATGTCGCAAAGAGAGTCTTAGAGATCACGGGATCTGGGGCTCATTGTTCTTTTGATTCTGTGGGCAGAAGCACTTTTGATGCCTCCATCAAAAGTTTGAGAGTGAACGGAACCTTGGTGAGCTACGGGCTGGCCACTGGACCCCTCGACAGCCACAAGTTGGACCGTGCTTCTTTGCCCAAAAATATTGCCGTCAGACTTCCTCTGTTGTACGAATATCTCTCTGATAGAGCTATTTTTGAAAACTATGCTTTGGAGGCTTATAAAAAATATAAGGATGGCTCTTTGAAATTCAATGTTACAGGTGTTTATCCTTTGAAAGACTATACGACGATTTTAAAGGATTTGAGAGACGGAAAGACGACTGGGAAATTGGTTCTTGAGATTTAGTGTTTTCATACTCGGTTGTCTATATATATGAGTGCCTTTATGCTATTGTAAACTATCGAAGCGCATTATTCGTTTCTAATTCAATGTGAACACTACGCAGTATCGTATATTATTGAATAGCTCTATAAGGTGAGTACTTACCGCTGTGATGTGCAACTATGATTTTGAACACCAGGAATCAACCCTCTGTTTGATACCAGATGTGACTCTACAGGAAGGGTGATATTTAAAGAATACGCGCATCATTTGCTCCTCTTACTTCACTAACCACTTACATAAGAGCACACGTTTTTCTTTTCCTTGGCACCATTTGCTGCAAATCTGCAACATCTTGCAAGGTCTCGCTTTCTCTTTTCTCAATCTCCGCCACTGTGTCCCCGTGTAAAACCCAGTTATCTGCGAACCGCTTTGGTGCCTTCAACGAAGGTTCTTGGTACGTCCCTAAGTAACCGTTGATTTCTGGTACAGGGTAAGGCTTGCTTGAGACGTCTTTACTCTTCCATTTTTTAATTGGGTATTTAGCGAAAAACGTACTGATGATTTTCTCCTGCAAAGCATATGCCGCTCCTAATGGGTATTCCAAGTCTGTAACTATAACAGTTGCAACTCCGTCATGGTTCTTGTAACAGTTCCACATATAGTCGCCATCTGGAACCGCTCTTTGATTAGGAGAATAGAATGAAGCCACCACTAAAGCCTTGCTGAAAAAAGGTATAGATTTAGCTTGAGTGGCTTTTTGAAAGTCGGTAAAGTATGAAGCCTCTTTGGCATTGAAAAACTCTTGCACTTGATCGATTTCGAGCGCTTTGTAGACCGCAATATACACAAGCTTCATGGTGGTGTTACGCAACACTATTGGGGAGACATATATTTAATGTTGTATCTTAATTTATCATGGTATTCACATTGTTCAAATTTGGATTTTTCACAAATGATGTTTCCTATATTTCGTGTTTACATTTTTGGCATTTCTTGGAATTTTAACTGGTACTTTTGTGTATTGTTTCTTTGATAGGTGACTGTGAGCGGTCTGAATTTTTGTGCATTATAAGTTTTGGGGTGCAAATCAGCAACATATATCAGGCAGGGACCAATCTGAGTCACAAGAAAGAATCTAGTTTTTCATAATCAGCAATTCAGGCTCACAACGTTATAATTACTTCTAAGTTTCGTCTCCCCATCAAAGGTAGGCAAATTAGTACAAACCACTCTGGAGTGGTGTTGAGGAAGGACATCTTCTGACTGCAGAGCTGAGCCCGTAGCGCTCAAAGTATCTGTTCACTTCCTCAGGCTCAGGAGCTTGTAAGAATACGCTTAGCCTTCTCAGACTCTAGTAAATCAGTAGCGTCAGGCCGAAGAATATCCACGTTCAGCGTGAAGTTTCTAGCGAAAGGACTGTAAGGAAAATGGCGCACAAAAGCTTCATTATAGTGTCTCACAGGCACAGGGGTTTCATTTTCGGCCTCAATTAATGGGTTATTGCCGTTTAGCTGCACGAGAAGTACACATTCTTTCAGTAGAACAAAATACTAACGCCCCGGTACGTTTGAAGGGTAGTTCACTCTTCCGAAAATTGGGGGAATGCGTACCCTCAAACTGCTGCTTTATGCAGATGCCCAAGCATGGATGCCGCGGAATTTGACACATGGGGTTAGAACGAAGTCTTCAAATTTAGCCATACATTCTCTATGGTACTCATTTGAACTGTAAACTCGCGAGCTGCGAATGCGGTCGGTTGTTCGTGTGATTTCGGCACGTGCAACCTAATTCTCAGACCTTGGGCTCACCTGGGCTTGAGTTTAAGCATAGGTAATTGAGAAAACAGGCTGATCTAGTGCAATTTACCCTAAAATCTTTTCTTGTGTGGAAAATACACTACTTGAGCTATTCAAAATACACTCTACAGTCCTCTAGTCTATATTCATTAACGGCAGAAATCAGCCGACGTAACAGTGTGCATGATAGGAAATTGATGGAGTTGATAAGAAAAGGATGGAGTTGATAAGAAAAGGAATAGGAATTGAGAAAAGAGACAACTCTGAAGCCTTCGCCGAAACTTAGTTGTCTCAATTTTCTGGGTATTATTCAACTAGAAATTGTCCTGTCTCAAGATTTTTCTCAAATCTTTTTGACTGTGTCCCCCTGCAACACCTCCCTGCCCTGCCTGTATCCCCCTAGCTGGTGCCACCTTACGTGTACCCGCTGGTTTGAACTTTTTAGCAACCCCAAAGCCAACCGTGTTGAGCATCACAATACTGCTTCTCGCTATAGCACTTGCAGAGGGCGCCTGCACCTCAAACTGCCCATTCTGGGCGATTGGAGGACTCCAACTCTCCTGGTGCTCTAGAGGGTTGAAAGGCTTATTCACAGCTCGCATACCCTTTTTAGGACCCTTCTTCTCAGCTTTGAAGTCGACAAAGTCCGAACTGCTTTCAAGCTCTGCTGGAGTGGGAAGCTTTTTGAGTGGCTTGAGCGGCTTTACAGGAGCAGGAGGTGGTGGTGCAGCAGCATATTCGCTAGGAGACTGTTGTCCAGCATATCCATTATGGTGCTGTGGCTGGTAACTGTTCTGGTACCCTGGCAGCTGGTATCCATTATCATTGGAGGCAGGATACTCCTGGTATGTGTTCGCGTATTGGATATTGTGCTGAGGTTGGCCCTGGTGCTCGTTTGTGTATTGGGTGTGGTATCCACTATTGTTCTGGCTCTGGTACTCTAGCTCATTGTTCTGATAGTGGTTTGGGTAGTCATTATTTTGATACTGATTCAGATAGTCAGAGTAAGCAGCATGGTCAACTCGCGTATACTCAGCTGGGACATGATCATTCTGATCATGGGTAACTTCTGCTGGCTCGTAGTACCCCTCGTTCTGGTACCCCTCATTCTGGTATTCACCATGACTCTTCTCCTCCACGTCATACACGTTGGCATGGGCATCATATGGATTTTTCTGCACGTTTACGCTGACAGAGTTCTCATACAAGCTGTCCACCTTTGGTGTGTAGCTAGCGCCCAAATCAATGGTGTCCCTTTGTATTCTAGCAGGAGAGTAGTTAGACGAGACCTCGGTGAAAGAGGTCACGTGCTTGCTTTTTATATCGCGCAAAAGCAGGTCCAGAGTCTGTTGAGAGACCAACTTCACGTCTTCAGGCATCCGCTCAACGTCATCGAAAACATCTCCTGGGTGTTTTTCTCCCTTCTTGACACTATTATTGCGATCAAAATAGACCTGGTACACCAGCTTCATTCTCCGGTGTTTCTCTTTCTCTTCTTCTGTGAGCAGAGGATCTTCTTCCCAGTCCAAATAGTTGTCTGGGTTTTCCTCTCTCTTTATGTTTCTCTCTGGGATCTCAGGAATCTCAGGTGAGGCGAAAATTTCATTCTTTAGTCTGCTCCCCTCTATTCTCTCATGGCGTGTAAAGACCTCTTCCAGAGGCAGGGCCACAGCAGTCTGGTCACCAGAACCAAGACTCAGTCCGTCATTCGAAATAGGCTCCTTCTTGTTGTAGAGCAGATCGCCTGACATGGTCAGAGAATCTCCGAGACTCAGCTTAGAATAGTTGTGAAGATTGTACAACAGTCCTTTAGAGACACCGCTATAAGGGTTGTAATCTGTGCCCAACATGCGAGCATACAGATTCAAGCTTCTTGCAGAGACAGCATCATTCTCAAATGGGAGAGCGAGCGTGTCGATGTGCGAGTGACGAGCTTTTTCCAACAGAAGAGACAGTACAGACGCCGCCATTTTTGGGGGGAAACGTGGATCTTCAAAGGCCGGTTTCACAAGATCTGGATAATCGGGAAGAGCTGTTTCGTCTGAAGCAAAATTGGGGTCTGCTTCGAGATCATGGCGCTCGCGATTACTGGCTTTGTAATTCTTGACCAACACTATGGTGAGTACTATAGAAAGAAGCACTATGGGCGCGACTATGGCCACCACCACTGCAATCGTGGTGTTGAAGCCGTCAGTTGCTTCCTTGCGCTTTTCGAGCATAGTGCAAGAGTAAAACAGAATTCACAATTCATTCTATAATACCAAAGTGCAGTATGGCAGGGGTTACCCGGGACGAAATCATGCATGCGACACGGTTCGAGGCGCAGACGCATGCAGCCTGCTGCAGGTATATAAATATCAAAGCCTTGTGAGGCAAGTGACTGGAATGACAGTAATGGGGGATATTTGAGAGGATGTTGTTACTGTCTTTTACCAATATCATAACAATATGGTATAGAGTACCATTTTATTTTTCTGTATAATTTTTCGCGAAAGTACCAACTTAAATTGAGGGGCCAGCCTAAATCTCTTTTGGGTACAACGATTTCCTCATTTGGAAGAGTGTTCAACTGATCGGATTAAGTATAAAGGGGGAAAAGAGGATATGGAATGTCATGATATCCCATCCGTTCTATTTACCCATACATAACAATAATATACATACTTCTCGATCCAAGAAGTTCGAATTTCTTGGTGTAAGGTGTTTTGGTGGCTTTCTGCTCACTGATTTTATGTTTTTGACATGCAGCTAATTCGGATCAAAACGGATGAAAAGGGATAAGACAGGAATATAGAAACAACTAAGCAGGTATACAGATCAGATTTATGAAAAGGAGAGATAATTTGCGTCTGTGCGCCATCTTTGTACATTAATGTAATCGATGATCCCATTATGTACGATCATGCCATACCCTGAGATGTGATCTGCTGATAAAGATTACTAGAAACGGAAGTAAGATGGGCTGAAGGGGTGATAGATATCGATATCATGTTTCAGTTAAACGAAGGCTTGAAGAGCTTCTCACTATTGTATACGATATCTCTTGAGGCCTACTTTCAATTAAGTTCCTGTGATTAACGATTGCGCCTTCCAGACTGTGATCCGCCTTGACAACTAATTGGATGGTAACAATACCCTGCAACTAGGAGAAAGTGATTTTTGACAGGCAATTGTCTGATCCTGCTTACAGTCATGAATAGGGCCAAAAGTCTAACATAGTCATAGCGTTCTTGACACCCAAGTATTGATATACCCAAAGCCTCTTTTTCACCAAGATCAAAGTTTCCGTCTGTCCTCAAAATACATCGGCCAACGCATACGACCGCTAAATTCACTCAGTCATAAAGATTTTAGACCTTTTTGGATAGGTGTAAGACGAACGCAAAACGAATTTGAGATTCGAGAGAGATTTAGTTCAAATGAAAGAGATTGAGTAAAAACTGTTCTTCTTGTAAGTAGAAACTTCGTATTGTTAGTTTTTTTTGAACTGTTTTTCTATGATTTGTAACTGGTAAAGATTTTCCTACTGTAAATCTCAAGTGGTCAATCGTTCAAAACGGTTACTATTGAAAATGAGTCAGACTATCAACTTCCTAGATCAATCCAGTATCCAATATTTAGATGTTTACGTGTCTTGGGAATATATCTAAGGCGCAGTGACTTTTGTATTTGGGCTTAATCTGATCGGCTTCGGGAGCTTTGGCCACGCTCAAAGTGCTATGGCTATGATACCAAAATCAACTTAGTAGCCTTTCAAATACTTTAAAAACCACCCAGTTAAAAAAGAAGCCTTCTTTGAAATTTTGTACTATTTACAGAGAAATATATGAAATGAATCTTTATTACGTTTTTGAATTTTTAACGAATCTCTATTTTTAAATGTATTACATCAACAAGAGACTCAAACTGTAATAAATATGACAATTTATGTTTTTAGAAAAGCCTGCACTAACACTGAACCTTACAATTGTATTTCCTTTTCAACTAGTTACATCTCTGAACTGCATCACTCAACATGCAATATAAAGATAATAATTCAGAGCACTTACACCAACAACGCCTACTAGAAAAAGTTTTGAATTTACCTAGAAAATAATCAATAAATGCACGTTAACGTTTGGTCTTACCTGAATGAGGTCCTCAAAATTTGATCTGTATATATCAATATTTAACATATAAAGTCATCACTCTGTCCTCTTGATTGTCACAAAGCTCTTCTTTGTGTCCAATGGATTCTTAGCGGGGTTGCTTGGCACCATGATACGGGGCTTTTTGGCAACTGCAATTGTTTCCCCCTCCCCGTTGCTCACCACAATATGTGAGCCAGTATTTTGTCGTTTGAGCTCATTGGGAGCGGCCCCATACACAGTTACCTTTGCACCATTAGCAGGCTTCGTAGTGATAAGGAGGTCTGTTTCAGTTGGCTCGGTGATTTCTACCTCTGGCTCTTTTCCTTTATCTCTAAGCGAGTGTTTTACAAGAGAGTGGAAATACTGTGTAACGTGCTTTTTCGACAATGGCCCTGGGGCTGCTCTCTTGATAGCATTGTGAATATCCACGAAAACGTCTGTTTCGTCCACAATTTCCTCTCCTATTAGCTCTTCAATCACATCCTCCAATGTAAGAATACCCATAGCACCATCGGCACTTCCTGGCTCATTAGAGACCACAACCATGTGCGATCGGCCCTCTTGAAAATAGTTGAGAATGTTTAGGCAAGATGTGTTAGGAGGAGTTTCTGGAAGGGTCGCAAGTGGAAAACTCAGAACTGGGATTGCATCTTCTGGATCATAGTTAATTAAAATACGCACCAACAACATGCCTACAAAGTTGGTAGGCTGTCCTGGCACGTGGATTGGAATTCTCGAAAAACCATTATTGAAGATTTTATTCACCATCTCTTCATCGACAATGGTATCACTGCTCATAGTGAACACTTTATCCATAGGCGTCATGATAGCCTCGACACGCTTTTCTTTCAAATCCAAAACCAGCAGGATTATGGTGACCTCATCAGTCGACAATCTCTCAACACCCATGGTTTGATGAAGAGTGACAAGTGTCTTTAAACCGGCCTTTTTGTATATGGTTCCGTGATCCTCACCCAAAAGCTTATCGAGCAAAAGAGCGGTAGGGTAGGCTACAGGATAAAGAACGTACATAAGGATCAACACAAAGGGAGCAAAAAAAGATCCAATTTCAAGACCATACCGAGCACACAAACTCTGGGGGATAACCTCGCCAAAAACTACAATTGCAACAGTAGAACTGATGACTGCCGAAACACCACCACCAGTGCACTTATGTAAAACCATTGGTAGAGACTCGTTTGTGATGACGTTAGCCAAAAGAAGGGTTACAAGAACCCAATGCTTGCTTCTCGCAAGAAGTGCAAGTACATTTTTTGCGTATTTACGTTCATTTCCATCACCAGAAGACTCTATGACACGCAAATTGACCTCATCCTGGCCCATGAGCGCAAGAGTAAGACCAGCAAAGATACCCCCAAGAAGAACAAGAAAAATTGAAAGAATGAGGGAGAGGTAAAAGTCTGTGCTTGAGATGGGGGCACCATTCGAGGTGATTGCTATCGGCAACGCAAAAACTAACTTGGGAAGCAATAGAAGTGCATTGTAGGGGTTAAATTGTGGGGGCATAAGTTGAGAATTGTGCAAAATATACCGCTATATATGCACTGGAAAGAGAGTATGGAAGAAAGTAAGAAGAGGCTTGCAGATAGAATATGGAATTTACCAAATTAATTTTTTTTGGAAAATTTTGTACGTATTTGCGGGGTGCCTTCCTGATTTGGAAAAAAACGTCTTTTTGGGGATCAAAGAATTTGAGAAGAATCTGCGAGCGTGTGATGTAATACAATGCTGAGTGTAATAACGGAAAGTTCTTGAACGGGCAGGGACTTTATTGAAGGCACAAATCTAGGTGTGCATGAATTTGAATTTTTCCGTAGTTTTCAGTTGCATTGGTGGACGAACTGCGAACACGAAGTCTGCAATCCGGTCATAAACTTCTAGACACAAATAGAAATAGCTCTGAGAAGTTATTGTGTAAGTTTTAACTTCAAGATACTTTCCTGAAGGATTTAATGCGGAGATAAAATGAAGCTCAGCAGAACTGAAAGGAATACCACAATGAAAAAGAACCATGTCAGAATGACGGAATCAGTCAACATATAGATCACCATTTATATTGAAAAATTACAAAACTTCTCACATCAGCTCCACTATCCGTGACCCAACTCCCAAATCAAAAGCCTGTCTGTCCTGTGACTTGTATGCAGGCGACCCTAAATTTCCTACACAGCTAGCGTTTACAACAATTCAGTAACATACACACATATGCTACGAGAAGAAAGAAACGTTCAAGTATATAATTTACAAAATAATTCCATATGAGGCTTCGGTTCTCAGGTAAAAGAGAAGCCCACGTGCTTCGATGAGCATTACCGAATTTGGAGAAATATTTCAAATTACCTCCAACCCATCTTCTCACCATGAAATTCGGCAAGCACTTGGAGGCTCGCCAGCTCGAGTTGCCCGAGTACTTAGGCCACTTCATCGACTATAAAGGGCTTAAGAAGGTGATCAAGCGGCTCACAGAAGCCAATGAGCCCATAACAGTATCTAGACAAGCATTCTTTTTCAAAGTCGAGCGAGAGCTCGAAAAGGTCAATCTGTTTTATATGACACAACAGTCTGCTTTGAGAGTTAGATTGGATATTCTTGTTGAGCGAAGAAAGACGCTATTAAACGCACACCAGGATCTGATCACGAGTCAGACACTCGCTTCTCGGTTCAGAGAGCTTCGAAGTGCTGCTGACGCTTTAGCACGGTTTGTAGCTCTCAATGAGACCGGATTCCGCAAGATCTTGAAGAAATGGGATAAGAGAACCCACTCACACATGCAGGATATGTACCTTCTGACGGCTGTGCACGTGCAGCCTGTTTTTGACCACGATGAGTTGGCTGCACTTAGTGATGCCGTAGCCGAAAACTTGGTACAATTAGAAGGTGACTATAGCGAGGCTTTGGTCCCAGAAGATGCTCCTAGCGTAGATGCACTCTATCTGCAATTAGTAAACATAGCATGTGCGCAAAACAACCTGAGCCAACTTTTTGAGGCCTGGGTTGGTCGCCAGAAAGGATTGAAGGACAGCAAAAGATTAACAAGTGTTTTGTTCCTGGCGGTAAGTGCTCCTGTTGGGGATTTTTTTTTAAAAGGTTTTTTTACTGCTTTTAAAGACCAGATCGATTTGCAGTTCACAGAGGAATACAGTGGGCGGGGTTTTCTTCATATTATTTCTCTGGTTGTAAAGTCACCTAAAGACGGAAATTCTGGAGACGAGTTGGAGGCAAGAAGTAGGTATTTTTTGGCAGAACACATTGTGCATGAACTTCCAGAAAACTCTGAGCTTTATACAAAAAAGGATACTCTGAGTTATACACCAATACACTGCGCTGCAAGTACTGGAAGATCGGATCTCGTGGCCCTTTTTTTGGGCGCATCGCCGAATCTTATACAGAATATTGACAGCCCCAGCCCCCTCATTTTAGCAGTGAAGGGGGGCCACACTAAATGTGTTGAGCTCCTCCTCAATTCAGGAAGCGAAGATTCACAAGCTTTAGCTGCTGCTTGTGAAGCTGGTGATAGAGATATTGTAGAGCTTTTGCTAAAATCGAAAAACAGTTTTTCTCTGTCTCCAGAAGGGTTACCGCCCCTTCACTTGGCTTCCAAATATGGCCACGATGAAATCATCCTGTTGTTGGTTTCAAGTGGCGCCCAGGTAAATTCTATATGTCTGCTGCGTAAATGGGCGCCCCTCTTCTATGCTGCGTACTATGGCCACTCCGCAGCTGCTCAAGAGCTTCTTAAATATGGCGCAAATCCTTTTTTCGTGGATTCCAAAAACAGAAGAGCGGTCTTCTATGCTGGCTTGCGTGGTCACGTGGGCGTACTCAATGTCTTGGGCACCCACAAGCCAGAGATCTCACAAAACAGAAACAAACGGGAAACCAGGCATGTGGACAGCGGTAGTGGCAGCACTTTGGATCTGAGCGGTGACCAGAAAGCGGGGGCTGAAAAAGGAAATTTTATGGCACTCGACGATATTCCTTCTCTTTCTCTTCCACCACCAATTATTCCAATCAGAAAATACGGACACAATTTCCTTCAAAAACAAACAGCACTTCTTTTGAGATTTTCACCTGAAAGTGTATCATTCTCAGGCGAACCTGCAGGACGTTTAACTATCACTGCACCAGGGCTGATTCCTCGTAATCTTATGCTTCCACTCTCGGAACCAGGAGATGTGGTCTTCGAAATGGCGGGACTTGACCCTCTGTTTGTATTGGAATTTGAGTTATACCCCAAATATGGCACCAAGCTCATAGCCAAGGCAGTTTCTATCGCCCAGGACTTCCGCAATCCGATTGGCCTGCTCAAATTACCGCTTTTGGATGCAAGATTAAGAGTAGGTGGCTTGTTAGGGTGTAACTATGAGCTTGTACATGCGTTCCTGGGTGTGCCTCTCGAGGTTGCAGAGTACGCAACGTACTGGCGTAGTCTGCATGAGGAGCAGGGCGTACTGTTGTCTCTTGGCGCAGCGCTGTCTTTGCTGGGGCGCTACATCAAAGTGGGAGTGTGCATGCTGGCCGATGGTAAGCCTGTAGTGTGTCCTACAGCGTATGTGGAAGTAGGAGGAATGAAGATTATGGTTCTGGACGTTGAATTCAATGATTTGACTGAAAAAACTGCTCGGAAGGGTGTTTTCTTGGGCTTGGAATCGGCATTGGAGGAGATTCCGGAAACGTCGATAAATATTGATATATACTATCCGACTCACGCAGAAATCAGTGTTGTTGGAAAAAGTCGTGCTGCCACACCAGATAGACTTGATCTGTTCCTTGATTCTGTGCTTCTGGAAGTGTTTACAGTGGTTCGTAGAAACAAGAACAAACGGCAGATCGTGTTTCTGCTGGCAAGCCCTGCGGTGTGCAAAATGCTCAATTGGAAGCAGCCAAACTTTCCTGTGTTTTTCAGTATGGGAGGAGTGAGCTACGACCATAAAAGTAGAGAGTTTGTACTCAAAAGTGCTAATGGTTATAACTTGGGGAGCGATGTGCTTCAAGAAGATGAGTGTACCAGACTGATGGAACAGGCTTGCAAGTTTGCGGTAGAAAATAACCTTATTGGGGTGATTGTGTCGGCAAAGCTTTTGCATAGAGTTCCTGAGCTTGCTGATACTGTGAAGGCACGGGGCTTGATTTTGGTGGGACTGAGGGAAGGAGCGGGATTTGTAGGAGAGGGGGAGATTGTGGAGATTGGAAGTGTGGAGATTGAGGGAGGATGCGTGGACGTGGATGGGGTAAGGGGGGGTGGGGGATTAGAGTTCGAGGGAGACATAGAAGTGTGATGGATGGTTCGTGTGATATGCTCGAGTATCCGGATCATTGTCAACTGACTCAAGTATCATACTGGTTTTCAATCCACTTAATCTGATCACAATTCACTTTCTAATCAGAAAATTGTTCGCAGAATATTCATGGTAGCGTTATTAACATAACCTGGTATATGACTAATGATAAATGTTTAGTGATGTAGAAGAGAACCTTTCCTCAACTCAAACAAATTATCAGGCTGAATCTTTGGTATTTACATAGTGCGTAATGCAAGCTATTTGTTCGAAATATATATACACATAATACACAAGACCCTCAATACTTCACTTCGAAGCCAAGATGTCCTTCTCAATGTCCTCAAGCACCCCTCTCACGTTCCCCTTCCCTACAACATGCACGTCTAACCCTTTACTCTCTAGAACGCCCTTCGTCGTTTCACCTATACTTGCCACCTTTATGTTTTTCCGTTCTTTCACATACTCGACGATACTATCTATACCCTGACCTGAAAAAAAAACTAACCAGGTGGTCTCTTGCCTCTCCACCAACCCCTTCACTTTATCCAACCCTCCCTCAAGCTCTCTGGTTTCATAAACCTCGTACTCGACCACCTCGTGGCCCCCTTCTCGTACCATTTTTGGTAGCATGTCTCTTCTGATTTTTCCACAAAGAAAGAGATAGCGAGATCGACATGAAGAGTGTTTTAGAAGGTGTTTTGCGAGAGCCTCTGCCAGTCCACATTCGCTGCCGAACGTTGAGAAGCCAAGGCTCTTGACCGCTGACTCTGTCCGCGGACCGACTACGGCAACCGGTATGTCTAACAAGGAGTCAGGCGTGGGGTGATCCTCTAGAAGCGTTTTTAAAGCGTCAGCCGCACGTCTGCTTGTGACAATGAGAGCAGTATAGGGAGTTTGTGTGAGATGCACTAGAGGTCCTAGATCCAGAAGAGAGTGGGTTATTATCGGGACGTTGATTATGTGAGAGGGGGATGTTTCTGAGGGGGGGGGCAGTCGTAGGAGGATTATCTGAGGCATAGAGGATAAAATTGTGCTTCGTGATGCTATTTTCACTTTGTATTCCTGTATTTTTAGTGTTACTATATGCGAGGCTTCTTCTGTAGATAATTTTCAGAATTATAAATTGGGGGATGTGCATTGGTCGAAACCAATTGAATGTTGTGACTTTTGAGTCCTTGTACTTCTATTATTGCCGTTATTTAGCATAAGAAAGCCATCGACAAAGTAATCACGAAATCGGCTCAAAATATGCAACAGTTAAATTCATATGAGCTGATGAGTCTCTCTATATTCAAGGGTATGGATTGAAAAGCCTACACCGATCCAAGAAATTCTGAAAGTTGAGCCACTTCAACGCAGATTCCCCTAGAATTATATCTCTGTCCGCTCCCCTGACATTTATCACACTCATAGACTTTCTGGCAGTCTCCAAACGGTATTTTATCCAGTGCAAGGCTCTGTAAATAGGCCAGATTGAGCTTCGGCTTTGAAGACTGCGAATCTTTACGTTCCACGAAGAATGAGTGACACCAAACACTTTCTAGCTAATACGGTCACATTTGACGACGTAAGCCTCTGAAGAGAGGTTGTAATTTACGCCTATAACGGATGCCGAGAATCTTTGTTATGGATATGTACCCTATCTGTCTATCTCATTTGGAAGGCATTTTTTATCTAAGAAAGTGTTTTCGAATCAACGTTGTATTTTTTCTGGTACCAAAACTATTCAGATATAATTCAGTTAAAAAGCAGAGAACACTGATCCTTTTGTCTTTGGTAGGTGGGCCTTAAAAAGAGAAAACTTCGTGTATATCAACCAAATCAGAAAAAAACAGATTCTCAGATTCCCTAAAAACGGCTCTTTAATTCTGGTGCTTTGCTTCGCTGGATGTAGAAAAACGCGAAACCAATTAATTAGCGTGTCATGGAGGCAAAATAAAAATAATAACATTCACCTCATCTCCTAAAAAGACCGAGATTTTACCAAAAAAAACCAAAAACCGAAGGAAGCCAGAAAAAGAGATATCAAGGGACTTCATAATAAATCAAGGTAAGTACAATGAGCTGTTCAGACTCAAAGCTAGCATGTCATGCTAAAGCTACGATAGATGCGAAGGAATTAAACCATCTTTAATTTCACCAGATGCTGTATCCCACTTGATTCATTTATTATCGTTTGGTGTATTTTTAAAGTCAATATTGAAGATTGAAGTTAAAAGAAGTGCTCCTCTCTTCCAGTGTGGCATGCTTGATGTTCAACATTGGTAAATAAATTGAAAAGTTGACCTCTGGAATAGTTCACAGTCTTAGGCTGATTTTTAAACCTATAAACTTTTGAATTAGTTTGATTCTCTAGTTTTGCTGATTGTTCCTTATTGTGGTACTAACCAGATGCCCCCCTTCACTCGCGAAGAACACACACGGCTTACCTCCGTTCTCCGAAAACAACTTGGGCCAGAGTACGTATCAAAGCGCCCAAGTGGTGGTGGCGTGGTGTCCTATGTTGAAGGCTGGAAAGCTTTCAATCTTGCGAACTTTGTGTTTGGCTTTGACGGGTGGAACTCCGAAATCAAGTCTACTACTGTAGATTACGTCGATGACCACGGCGGGTTCGGACGGTTCTCAGTTGGTCTCTCTGTGGTTATTCGGGTAACCCTCAAAGACGGCACTTTCCATGAAGATATAGGCTATGGCAGCGTAGAAAATGCCCGTTCTAAAGCGATGGCGTTCGAGAAATGTAAGAAACAAGCTATAACTGATGGCATGAAACGGTGCTTGCGCTGCTTTGGGAACGTCTTGGGAAACTGTCTCTACGACAAGGAATACCTCAAATTTGTAGCTAAAGCAAAAGTGAAGCCGGCAGCGTTTAAGGAAGAAGATATCCTCCGAGACCCGACAATTGTAAAAGATGACGCGGCATTTTTGGCCGCTAAAAAAGGACCTTTGAAACCTGCTCCGCCCCCAAGTGGGTTTTCCAACCTTGTAGCTACCCCAATTCCAAGCAACAAGATGACAAATGAAGAAGCGCTGATTTTTGATGATTCTATGGATGACGGTGGCGATGAGTTCAACGATTTGGACGAGTATGAATTGGATTTGTTGGATAAGAGTGCACCTGCTAAAAACATTCAGGAAGAGGGAGAAAAGATGATTCCTCAAAATGTCTCTTTTGTAAGGGCGAAGATTGCAACACAGGTGCAAAACAACCCTGCTGCTGCAGCGGAGGAGTATAAGAGTTTTGGAGGTGGGGGAATGAAACGATCACTGGATATTGATCATTCGAAACTGACACCAGTGAAAAGGAGCCAGATAAGGAAGTAGTTCTCCTGAGTTTGCTAAGTGAAGGCTACTTTCTACCATGTATTGATTTTATACAACGTTCAGCTGCGTGGTCACTTGCGGAAATAAACATCTGTGTATCTAGCAGTGTTACTATTGGGGTTACGACGTAGCTGTGATATTATATATAAACTTCAAGTATCCAAAAGATGTGTGTGTCAGAAAATGATAGACAGGTTTTGTATTCGTAGGATCGATTTCACTATATATCAACCAAGTCTTGCTCTTCTCTCGCTGTCAACAGCGGCAAACCCACGAGCAAGACTTGAATTGGAATATGCCTCTCTCGCTTGAATGTTGATTTGTGGGTTCTATTTCGGCTTTTTCAGAGCGATCAAAAAGCTGTTACTGCATTGATATGTGATTCTATATACTTTACTTATGAAGACTATTTAACAAGCATCGAGATCGTCTAAGGTAGAAAACCTAATTTACAAGCCGACCATCACCCACCATATATGGTGATTGTAAGAATTGAACAATTATCAATTTCTCAGTCGTAGTGGTCAGTGAGCTAAGTCATGTATGGAAATCTACATCATCGTACCGAGACCAGGAATTGTATTACTATAGTAAATAAGAGACTGAGACCATCTCAGCTGTAAAGGGAGAAAGAATAGGAATGTAGAGACGAGAAAGATGATTAATGATATTCGTAATGTGAATTATGGTTCATGTGTGCATGATTCAACTATAAAAGAGAACCTCAGTGCAGCTGGACGAGGTTAGAGGTGGCGGCAGTGAAAATTTCAGATACACTTGGCGAAGTGTTAGATAGTGAAGAAAGGTCGTGTGGCAAATATGTATCTTTCTCACCAGAAATGTAGAACTCTTTCTTGGCATGTAATGTAAAAGCACAAAAAAAAGATCAAGTAGAAATACACATTTCGCGATTCGTGAGCCATTTGCTGGTTCACAGACTTGTCGCCTTCGATTTGCTTGGAGTGTGAATATACCACTCGCTTTTCAAACCTGTTTAAGATTTTGATTCATCCTCCAGTTCTGATTATCTCAGTAGACTTCTAACGTAGATAGTTGATTTTTGAGGACCAAGTGTGTTTAGCAAAAAGAATTTGATTGTACTTTTAACTGCACTCATGGTGAGGTAGCTCATAGCGCTATTGTACTGCTCGCTTTGCTCGCAGTGCTTACAGCACATCTGCCTGCAACTTCAACCTCTCCAACATTCCCCTTAACATGCCATCTAACCAATTCTCCTCTTCTACCCCCCTCCTCGCCACCCCCTCCCAACCCTCATAATTGATCAACGCCTGAATGCAGCCCCACTCAGTAAACTTCTTGTTCAACCAGTTCAAGTTCACAGGCTTCACCACAAAATCATTGCAACCAGCCGCCAAAGCATTGTCACGGTCTTCGGTAAAGGAGTTCGCGGTGAGAGCAACTATGATCACAGGCTGTTTGAATTTGGAAATATCTAGCTTATCGGAAGCAGTCTCATCAGTAAGGGGGTTTGGAGACTCCTCACGGCTCATTTCCTCCGTCACAATGTCTCTTATCTCTGTATTTATGTTATTGATGGCCTCTGAGCTGCTGGTGTGTGCACTGCTGTAATTGTAGTTTGCATGGCCTATCCCATTAACCATCTCCAAACGCCGTATCTCCTTTGCGCAATAGATTCCACTGATGAAAGGCAACTGAATATCCATCAAAATGAGCTGGTACCCGCCTTTCCGCCATTCTTTTAGCGCATCTCTACCATTGGATATCAGGGTGAAGGGGATGTGGTTTTTGTTGAGAAACTGCTTGAGAATAAGCTGGTTAATCGGGTTATCTTCCACTACCAAAACCTTGATCTTGGGAAGAACGTTGTTGTTTGGGAAAAGTTTAGCTTGGAACCCTTTGGCAAGAGCCAGGAGGGTGACCTCGGGGGTGACCACCGCAGGAGGCTTTGTTCGAGTCAGCATGGCTGCTTAGTTGTCTATGTGCCAGTGTCTTTTTTGCTTCTATTTTGGAGGTCTAGTTTGAGATTTGGTGGGTATTTAGGTTGTTCGGTTCATTGAGATCCGCAGATGATTTATGTCAAAAAGTTTAAGCGCACGCATGATAGCCGCTGAGAAAGCCCCCACTAGTTATTATATCTTATTATTAGGTTGAGACCAGATAGATGACAAGTTCTTCTTGATTCACTTTATAAATCATACTTTTGCGTGATAGTGTGCTATCTAGTTGGGATGCAACTCTGGGGATACATAATTTTGTAATGAAGACAAGACTTAGTCCACTTCTTTGTTTTTGAATTCATGATATCCACGTGAGTTGTGAGAATTCCTTTTATCTGTGTTCAAATGAAGGACATCTTTGCTGTCATACCTGTATTGGTGAGCTTGAAAGGATAGGAACTAAATGCACAAAAAATCAAATAATGATCCATATACGAACTACACCAACTGATATTTATTCTTAATTACATAATTTATTCATAAACAACACAGACTTCAAACGTCTCTTGACAGTATTAGCTTTTAATTGTTTTCTGCTTGCACGTTGTCAAAGTAGTCACTTTCCCCCACCACCCGTTTACTGAATTTTTGATAGCTCCGAAAGCAGAACTTCCCTGATACGTAATTGAAACTCAGACCGCTTACCAAAAGCAGGGGCCCCAAAACCAAAACTCCTTTTTCATACTTTAAATTGCACACAACTTGTTCAACATCTAGAGATAAGAAGGGCTTTTCTGTCTTTTCCTGGAATAGAGGCAAGTGATAACTCAGAGGCCCAAAAAACATAAGACCGTCTACACCGAACCCAGGTGTGGTAGTGTGGTTTATATCACCTACAAGTGTCCCAATGCTTTTTTTGTAATCAAATCCTTCCACGAGTGCCTGGAAGACATCATAGTCTGGAACCACAGTTGTGGATGCTTGGGGGTCTATTTCGAGCACTTGAGAAGCTAGCGGGCGGAACTTTAGCAGTGGAGGGTTGGTATAACCAAAGAATACAGTGGTAAGCAGCCTACCGGGTACTAAGTAGTCAGCAGTGTTATCTGTAGCTGCGAGTTTATCACCAAATACCATATTTCCTTCGAAAAGACGCACTGAATTACGAGCAATAACTCCCTTTTTGGTCAATTGTTGTGAAACACCCAGCTCAGGCTTACCAAACCCAATTCCTATGTATCCATTTTTGTACTCTGGGTCAGTAAAACACTGGAAATTATCTACAATAACATTTTCAGTGTCTTCGGTACATGTTTGGAAAAACACAGCTGCATTAATTTGCTTATGTCTGTTAGTGAATCTGGGTAAGAAGCTGTATTCCAGAGTAGGAAGGCAAATTCCCAGCTTATCAAACAAAATAGGCAACTTCACTGGTTTTCTTTGGTCTCCTTCTCTCATGATATCCACTACCGTGTATAAAGGTCCCGCACCATCGTAATACACACTCACAGGCCCTTCAGTGGTATCAGCCACAAAATTTTTACGTTCATGGAAAATTGGTAACCTAACGCATTCTGGATCAGTGAGAGGGTCGGGAAACGCTGCTCTGTAGTCTGGAGGATGACTCGGCAGTACATACTGTTCGGTGTACTGGGGTAGCTCGTCATTTTCTGACATTTTCAAAGTTCAGGTGTTCTAACTTAAGTTCCAATTGAAGATTTTGAATGTATGCGGATCCCTCGGAATATATAAAGAATATAAAGCTGCAGGTGTTCAAGGGTCCATCAAACCGTTCTGGATGACATCAAGAACGTTACCCGGCAGAGATAGGTGTATAGCGCCGCACTATTGCGTCATGTTTCAAATGATTGGTATTTACTATATGTGTCATAGCTTATACGCTTATGTAATAAAAAAGAGGTTTTTACTATGGTATGCTGGAATTTCTTATGGCCACTACACTATGTCAACCCTGCTTAAAAAGATGCATACATTCACTTTCTTTAAATTGACTTGAATTGATTTAATTGCTAAAATTTACCTAAAAATAAGTATATAACCATATATATCAGAAAATAACTTGCATTTCCTGTATCCCTCACATCCCCAGTAGCTCAGTTCGCCTCGCCCTCCAGAGGACGGCTTACTCACTCGGTGACTCAGGTCCTCAGTGCAACCGCTCAATATAGAACGCTACGATACCTTCCCGCCCCTATGAAACCACCTACTCCTCGACTCACCACTTCCTGTTCCCTATAAAATGAGAATTGTGTTCTCCACATTTCCAAAAGCATTAGCTAGGTCAATTGCGAATATCACTGTGGGTACACCTTTCTGCCCAACTCCAGTGGACGGGTTCTTCTGGTGGCTTCTGTCAATAATTCTGTGACACTAGATCTTGCGAACTATAGTCGCGAGCTCTTCCATCACACAGTTACCTAAACTTCTTCCAACTGTGTGGACGAGGGACTGAAGAACATTTGGAAACCTTTTTGGATCATGCCGCGATTGAGTGCGTCCACTTTGTCGGGAAGTGGTTCAAAATAAGGCAAACATCAAACAACCTACAAAGCTGTTACATATACCCTAGAATGACTAAAAATTTCCGCTTAAGCGGAATACAGATACCACCAGGACCCGGAGCATTTTTCTGCAACTTTTCACAGAGCTCTCCTCCACTGTTCCTTAACCGTAATGGGTATACTTCATATTCGATCTCAATACGTGGTATTAGACGTTGTGCCTAGTTCTGGAAAGAGGTCACGCAATAGTTCATGACATTCAACGAAAGGCTTATTCACAGTGTGAGACAATTGTCTTGCCAAGCATCTATAGGCTACCCTCGATGAAACTGTTCTAAATGCGGGCCCCATAAAAAATGACTAAATAGTATCAAGGGGTTACAAATCTGTAAATGGCCAGCTTCTTAAAAAACATTCAATCCAACGGCAAAATGTTTGGCACAGGGCCCAATGGGGTAATCCCCAATGGATTGACATTTGGATGACTTTTTGTGTAGTGGAACTTGATGTGTTCGAAATTGGTCGTTTCTTTAAACCCCGGAACCTTCCAGTACAAAAATCTGAGATATTTGTGAATGTATGGGAAGTCGTGTCTGATCATCCCAATATTGCACTTGAAGTGCTGCACATACACTGGGTCAAATCTCACCAAAGTTGTATACAATCTAATGTCAGCCTCAGTCAATTGTTCCCCTATCAAGTACAACCCAGTCTTCAAAGGGTCATCCGCCTTTTCATACTTCTCCTCCAAAATCTTCTCCACTCTCTCCAAGCTTCCAAAGAGCTTCTTCACATGGCGCTCATAGGCCTCCTGCTTTGAGGCAAAGCCAGACTTGTACACACCATTGTTGATCGTATCGTAGATCCATTCATTGATCTCATCAATCTTCCCTCTAAGCTCCTTAGGATAGAAGTTCAAGTTCTTCTTGTCCTCATCTAAAAGCTCATCAAAAGCGTAGTTGAAAAAACGGATAATCTCACTGCTCTCGTTGTTCACTATAGTACCGGTCTTCTTGTCCCAAACAACAGGCACAGTGTATCTCCCACCATATTGCTCGTCTGCTTTGAAGTACAAGTCAGATAAGCGCTTCATTCCGTACAATGGCTCGACGTCCGCACCTGGAACGTCCTCGCCCTTCTCTTTGAATCTCCATCCCTTGCTGTCCATGTGCCAGTGCACGACACTCACGTCAATGAACTTATCCAATCCTTTGAGCTTTCTTACAATGAGTGTTCTGTGCGCCCACGGACACGCGTAGGAGACATACAAATGGTACCGACCAGCCTCGGCTGGGAATTCTGGAGAAGAGATGATATTGCGAAACAGACTTGCCTTACGCACAAACTCACCAGTCTTCTCGTCGGCAAATTTCTGGGTGTTGAACTTTGGAGATGGCATTGTTTTAGAATTGTGTAATTGGCGGGTTCTGCTAAAAATTCTGGGGGTTATTTGTGGGAGTGGGGCCCTTTTATAGGAGTTCCTGAGCATGGTGCAGTAATTATTATCTAAGCGAAGTCTTCAATTGCTCAAACTAAATTCCATTGGCATAATGAAATACGTGCTTGCTCCCCAGCAATTAAATTTTATATCTACGTCAAATGTATTGCAATATGTTATGTTGCTGATGTCTACATTGATAGTAAAGTGTTTTCCTTTATACCATGTTAAGACACCTGCAGCCACACTGTGGCTTAACCAATTCTTTGACAGATCGGCTCCAAAGCTTTGATATCACTACTGATACTTCGTAAATTTGTATAATTCTAAACATTCTCAGGGTCCCTTTCAACCAGTACGCCAATGTTGCTCAAATCTTGATAAAAGCAATAACTACTCCGGAAAGAGATTTCGGATCACGAGGAATATCACGTAGTATGAATGGGACAATAGATCATGCACCTATTGATGTTTTGATATTCCTCCAAGATAGAATAGTGTGGCAGTTGATTTTATTGAGTCTCCGATTGTGCAAATCGAAATACAGCCTAAATTTAATGGTTCAATCTCAATCAAGCTATTCTCGTTACACTGGATCTTCAGCAGAGTTTGGTCATTTCAGACTATTACGGCAGCACGACGGAAAATTTTACAGAATCCATCATCATGCAAATTTGAATTGATAACTAAGCATCGCTCTATAATACTATATATCAGTAAATGTAAGCCCAAGAGCTTTTTTTTTTTTTTGAAATCATAAACACAGGTAATTAGAGTTCTTTCGGAAATTGCTGTGTGGATAATATCACGAATATCGAGAAGCAAAAGTTGGTAAACTACCACTATCGCAACTGCACTCACCTGAATCTCCCCAATCCATCATCCTCATCCTCCATACCTTTGCCCTGCTTAATCTTCTTCCGCAAATCCTTCTCTCTTTTCAAATTCGCTTCAACACGCATTCTCCGTTCATCAATAACATTCTTACTTCTCTTGCGCAAAAAGCTCCGTAACTTACTGTTCTTCGCCTTGAGTTTTGGCCGAATACCAATCTCTTCCTGTACTGGCTTGCGCTCCAATTTAGCCCGATCGGCAGCCGAGAGACGAGCTTGAGGTGCTTTCTTTTCTATTGTCCCAATAACATGTGGATCTAATGTAATCATGTCAAAGTCAAGCTTATTCAACAAGCCTCTCACCTCGCTCTCCTGGCGCTGTTTCGCCAGTTCGTATGGGTTCACTTCCATAGAGTCGAAATTTGCCTCACCAGCACCTGGTATCGCCAAATTGCGAACTCCCTTCACATGCCCGACACCTAGTAAGTCCTCGAAAGGCACAAACTTTGCCATTTCTATGCGCAGACCAGAGTTTACATGGTGCATATACAACTCAGCGCTCTTACCTACATCTTTATAAATGTGCAAATGTGGGCCCGCAGCTACACTGAGCAAACCAGAATCTGAGAACGCAACCAGAGTAGCTGGAGACGGTGTTTTAACAGTCCCGAGTTCCTTAAATGTCCGTATGTCCCATATGCGCACAAGTTTATCAGCTCCAGCAGCAGCCATGAGCTTTCCTGCTCTGTCTACAGCAACACTTGTCACAGGGCCCCTGCATGCCAAAACCTGAGCCAAAGGTTTTGGCATCGCAGGACTCCAAAGCGTGACTTGACCATTTCCATGCCCTGCATGAATCACAGCGTTCCAAGGGTTCTGAGCAAGCAGCCTTGTTGGGCCCATCTTTGTTCGAAGCTCTGAAACCATCTTACCAGTCAGCACGTCGTGGTATCTGATCATGCCCGTGTTTCCCGCAGAAACCAAGAGAAAGTGGTATGGGAGGAAATCGAGCATACGAGCCTCAACATGCTGCAGGAGTCTATGCAATTCTGTCCCTTTTCTGTCATAAACAAAAACATACTTTTTCTGTGCTACTGCAAAAAACTGGTCGTTGTGGAGATGCTTAGCAGCGTATGCAGTCTCTCCAAGATGAAGCTCGCACCCCAAAACACCATATTGCCAATCCATAGAGGCAACATGGCCACTGTGGCCACATACCAAAAGAGAGCGGCCATTGCGCGAATAATCAAATGTGTATGGACCATAGTCTAGATTGAGCGATATACACTTTCTTGAGAGGGAAACATCAGAAGCCTCGAGAATATCTGATTGCCCTGTTTTGTATGTGCGCTCCGTCTCGGTTTCTGTTTCCATAAGCCCCAGGTTCGAGGGGAGAAGGAGATCAGTGCGAGCAGCCTGTGCAGACGCCTCTTTCTTCGAAGCGTCGAGACGCCGGAGGTTGGCGCGCACGCGCTTATCTTTGGGCTGAGCCATTTATGTGATTCAAGTCTTTTTCTTTTCTGGGAATTTTTGGGGTGTGGCGTGGGGTTTGACTTCCCTTTGTTCTGGTGTTTTTGTTAGTGAAAATTTTGAAATTTTTTTGAGATGAGATGAGGGGGATCGAAGAGAAGGAGGGGGAAGAGGATGTATACCATAAAAACCGAAATTTTTGATTCACCCTCAGAAAAGAACTTTTTGCGGATACGAATTTTTCGCGTATGAGAATTCTTTTGAGCTTTTACAGGATTTATTGGGACACTGTACCAGCAAGTGCATCACAGTGAAATACAAGATCTCAAGAGAGTGGATCCGCGCTGATCATGAGAAAGCATTGTTTTCTAACAGACAACTTATCCAAGTTTTTAACAGAAGAGGGCTATCGCGGAGGAGGATATTGTTTCTGCATCAGGTTTGCTCAAAGACATGGAAGTTACACCAGTTTGGCCCTGAGGCCCGTGTGGAAGAGGTGTTGAAGGCTTTTAACTCATAGAGTGCTTGCTGAGAGTGTGCCTATAAACCTCGGGCAGAAGGAATGCGAAGAGGTTTAGATTGCATTTAGTGTTTTTGCGCTCTCTGATGACGTGGAGAAGATAGCAGAGTAAAGGAACTAGCCCAAAAGAAGGGTATGAGCATTGCAGCATTGAAGACTGCCTGGAAGATACAAAAGGGCGTCTGTTATACTTAAAAATTACGATACGAATAAGATAGTAATACACCATCTACAAACCAACATATATCCTTTAACCAATATAAACTAATCGCTAACCGTAATTTCTGCTCCCGTGCTCCTCCTCAAATTTCACGTACATCTCAAACGGATCGTCTCTGAACACAGGTAAATCTTCCCCCGTCAAAGCATCTGGCTCCTTACCCTCCTTGTAGTAGTCTCTAAACTCCTTCCAGTGTAGCTGGATAGCGTCCTTTGCTTTATTATACTGGTCTTGCAAATCTCTGTTGTTGCATGCCCCAGGAAGGGTGAGGTCACCTCTGTCATTGAATCGGCTCACCAATCCAGCAGGTGGGTCTTTACACACTTCATCAGGGACCCATGTTCCAATATCTGCTTGGTAGTTGTGGTCAAAACATTTGAAAGACTCAAAAGGTCTGTTCCCGTAGAACCGCTTTAAAATACGCTCCACTTTACGTGGGATATACACTTGTGCACCTTCAAAAATCGTTCTACGCAATGGGAAGATATCAGACAAAGCGAAAAACTGCAAGTGCTTACAGTGCACAAGCATATTCTTGTCTGGGTCCTGCTTCACCATTTGTGGGGTGATGTCAAAGTCATCCTTTGGCTGGTGATCTGTATGCCACAAAGCCAGGATATCAATGTAGATACCGGTTCTAGCATCGATAAACCGAGCATCAATGAAGTTATTTCCCGTACCCTGCTGCAGGTATACGTGATCTGTCTGGAGCCAGAACAAGCCATTACCATTTTTTGGGTTCTCAACAATGAGAGTGTTGTTCAACTCCCTACCCAAGCGATTAAGATCCTGAATCAGAACCTGTGCATCGATATCGTTATCCCACGGAAGGTTTTGGGCATTGAACCACCAGCCAATAAGATTCCCGTAATTGATCCACGTGACAATGCCGTAACTCTCACAGAGCTTGAACCAAGACCGCGCCAAGTGGTGAATCACCGCAATACGCTCTTCATGTGAGATAATTTGTCTGATGAATGGAAAGTTGTAGTGGTGAAGTTCTGCATTACGATCCACCTTCAAACCCGGAAAAGTGAAGTAAAAGTGGTCCTGCTTAGCATTGTCTTTAGCGTATTGAAGGAAGTTCCTGTACTTTTCATCGCTTGGCGAAAGGTCCTTTTTGTTGTTGAGATCCTCGAGATCCTTATCTGGGTTCCACAAAAAGGACTCCTTATCAACAGTCTTCTTTGCCGAAAGGTGCAAGTCCTTGAGTTTTCCTCCATTATTCTCATATGTAGAAAGGAGCTTTTTCAGAGCCTCGTAATTTTCACTCCGAGTCACTTTTTCAGGAACATCCATAGACGCGAGATCACTCTTACGGTCACCTACCTCAACCTCGAAGAAAGCCTCATCTGTTTCGAAAATTACCTTCTCCGGAAGTTGGAGAAAATACTTTTTCCAGATGGCCAGGCAGATTCCAATCAGTTTGATTTGCTCGTCAAAAAAGACGTGCTTCTCATGCAACTCAGGATCAATCCAAGGGTCTCTCTGGTCCAGCATCTCGTCATAGCAAAATTTGGTTAACAACAGCTTGAGTTGGTCGTCGGTTACCGACTTGAGGAGGTCTGCGTGGGCCTTGATGAAAAGGTCTGCCTGCAGCACATCGACCCAGTCTGCCCAATCGAAGTTTGTCTTTGGAGTTTTATCAACATTTTTAGGGTCCTCATAAAACTTTTCCAAGAATTTCAAGTAGGCGTTGATGGTTTTTCTTGGGTCCAAAAGAGGCGGCTTCGAGTCGACAACGTCCACATGCTGGGCCGCAAAAACAGGAAGCTTGAAGAAAGAGCGGTCGAGCTTTGTGTAATAGCGAAGCGTCTCTGAGACTGTGGAGTACTTCTGGTAGTTGAATGAGGCGGTGTTACTGATAAGAAGCGTCACACTGAGGAAAAAGGCACCGCAAAGAATGAGAAGTTTCTGGTTATTTGAGGGATGTGCGCTGCTACTCACACTAGGAGAAGATGGGACGGCTTTATAGAGCCTGTTGAGGCGGAGAGCCCGCACTATCAGCCCGAAAAAACGCATTCTCAAGTGTCGTGTGAGGGAGGAAAGACGTTTTATTTATGCATTTTTGCATACTCATAAATAATCCGCAGCGCAGCTGAGTTACCAGCGTGGGGTACACACAAAAGGCATTTGCACAAAAGTTATATTTAAAATATATACGTGATCTCGATTTACAGACTGAATAACCTTGATATGTTTTGTTATCTATATTTTCGTGTGTTTGCGGATGTATCAATGTTACCAATCTTCTCTTCTTGCTTGACTCAAGAGTTAATGCAAGGGTTTAGCCGCTCAGAGTCAATGCTTTTAAATTTTCTCAGTATATATGCTATTTTGGGTTCCTCTTTTTTTAATATCTACGGTAAACGAGCCGTACTGATTATTGACTATATCCAAATCATGGAAGGGATGATGATTGCTGATTTGCAGGATCAAAAAAATGTACACTCAAAAGTAGATCAACTGAAGAGTTAGATGATCCCCGGTTTCCCAAGCCGATTTCTTGTTCCAGTAATTTTGCACACGATGAGTTCTCCAAATTTCTTGGCTTGGTTTAAAGCTCTACAGGCGTTAATTACTTCTACTACACCTACCACTACTACACCTACTACTCTTTGCACCACTTCTACTACACCTACTACTACTATCCCTACTACTGCTAGCCATACCACTACTATCCATACTACAAAGGGTGGCATTTAAGCGTGTTTTCACTATGAGGACGAATAGGCTTAATTTCAAATGTTCATCAGGGAACCTTTTAGAATCAACTCACAGTCAAAGTTTGGAACATGAAAACACCTGGGCGTATTTCTGAAATGTCCAAATTGACAGAAAGTTTACTTTAGTTTGCTCAAATTTGAAAATACTCGAGTCAACAAAAACAAAGTTTGCAAATGAACACTGACTCGAATAAAACCTAAGTTCAGTCAGAGAGATTAATTGTAGTTACTTTATCCAGTAAATAACCGATTTTCGCAAAATATATAATGCAAATGAAAAATCGATATTTAGTAGCCTCCCTATGGGAGGAGGTTCACTACATTGACGTGAGTCTCAAATAAAAAAAGAAACGATAAGAGCTTTTTTCTTAACATGTATTTGAGTTAGCCATTTCCATCACAAACAGAAAATAGCGCTTTGGACGTAACTAATAACTCATCACAATACAGCCTTTGACCATATTCTCAATACTTTCACGCAAACTGAAATACCCTCTGATCTAAAGCATTACCCTTTATGATCGTGACAATCTTAGCCTATGCCCTCGGTAGTTGGCCTACGCACCACAAAGTTGTTATGATCTTATATTTGGATTAAGCTCATATAAAAAAATTCAAAGCATCTGGTTTATGAAACATAAAGCATTTGCACTTAAACAGCTTCATTCAAATGCGATCTTGTGTTAGCAGCTCACACTGGCGCTTAATTACGAGAAATAACCCAACAATTCTCCAGATTTTAAAATAGACACCAGGAAGCAACCGCAAAACTTGATTTCTCTATTGGGCAATATGACTCGTCGCTTCCCTCTCCTAGGTGATCATATTTTTGTAACTCCAAAACCACGGCTGATTTCAGAGTCAAGGAAATAAATAATGCAGCGCTGAGCTTCTAGAATGAAAGCTAAGTCAGTTTGTAAACATGTTCTGACTACTCCAACTTCATGACTCCCGTGATGAAATGTATACTGTCCTATATGTCAGTTCGAATATGTACGTTGTTCAGATTTTAATGTGATCGAATATTTTTCGAGTTTCGGGTATGCCAGCCCGATTTCCTTATCTTGCGGGGATAATACAGGCACCAGAATGTTAAACGCATCGAAATAATTTGTATTAAGCATGGACGAACCATATTTATATATGTATGGTAAAGACGCATGCTTTGTGGTGTTCGCTTTGACTGGCATCTCAGGGTCCTGCGAGACCCTGCATCAACAAAGCTATCGTTGAAACTTTTGACACGCACCATGATTGCATGTTGTCACTAATATTTACCGTGATACATGGTCAGAAATCTTTCATTATAAGACTTGTGTTAATTTCTCTTCCCATCTCTTGAGCTTTGCTCCGTAGCATTCGCTGATCATCAAGCTTGTGCCATAAATAGACATAAATAGATCAGATCATGATCACAAATAAGTCTTCTAATATCAAACTGTTACGATTTTTGTTTTCAGAAATACAGCAATGTACAAAACTGTCAACCGAAAACTAACCACGTATAACTCAAGTACCCAACACAGCCAACCGGGGCTTGGCAAAGCGAATGCGAATAATTATGAAGTTTGTATAGGCATGTTTACAAGCTTCAAAAGAAAAGCCAAAAGAAAGTTCAAAAGAGTAGACCTGAAAAGTTTTAAGACGGGGTGCTGAAAGAGTGACTATCGATCTGGGCAACGCTAGCAACGTTCTAGGTTTGGTTATTTCTGATGTGAAAATTCTTTTTCTCAACTTGATGAGATGTTGTTTTAATAGATCGCGATTGTTGCCAGGCTGGCATAATTAGCCTACTCGCGTTGCCTATAAACCCTGTTATCTTTATCTTCTGCTCTGCTACGTAGAACCCTATAAATAACAAAAAAAGAACAATCACCTGATACATCGCTTTGATAGACAGGCACTCAAATCAGTCAAGCATATGGGGTATACCTTTTTAAGATTCACAAAACCAGCTGCGGCTGCTGCTATAATCCTGAAAAAAGATACATATTTATTTGGCCAAGTCAAAAGAGAAGAGCACATTTCATAGATAAAGCTGGATTAAATTTAGATCTACCAAAACAAATGGTTGACAACTCATACTAAGCTCACAAAGGTCTGCATTACTCGGGTCCTGCACACGCAGATCAGAGACAACTGTCTGACAAAGTGGAGAAGAGAACAGAAATTCAGTGACAAGCCTTAATATCAAACTCTAGGATATAACGAAATCATAAAAACTAAAATCATTGATCTTTAGTCAATAGCTAGTACAGTAGAAACGTTAGGCGCGACCTGCGTTTAGCAATTCCAACGAAATTTCACAAGCATAACCATTCCTACATCTAAAAATCCGCCATTCGTCAATCCCCATCCCGGCATAGCATAAAACACTAACACTCCTAAACTCTACTCACAGCCCCTACAGCCCTCCTGCCTTCTCCGTATGTCCTACGACTTCCTGGATCTGCCCTTTCCTCAGCAGCTGCTGGCACACCGAGATCCTTTCAGCTTCCGGCGTAAGAAAAACGCTAAGCCGACGCCTGGGTTCGATGATGATGATGATGACGGAAAGGATGTTGCGCTTCCGAGCACTGCAGCTGCAAACCTGGTCGGTTTCGGCGATTTATCCAAGCTCCGAGACCGAGGCAGGTACGGAGGATTCAATCTGCTAGACACGGCTCCTGTGATCCCGATGCTTGAAACCCCGGGAGACCTTTCAGGTCGCAAAAAGGCGCTGAATACAGAATACCGTAAAGCCATGACCCTGCAGAAAAAACAAATGATGAACAATATCGCCAAAATGAACAATATGAACAATCTGTACCAGCATAACCATGCCCTTCTCAATCCTATTGGTGTGGATCCTCAGGGCCCTCAAGGAGGTCCCAGACTGATGAGCTTTAACAACTCTGGACCTGGTTACAACCCCTCTCAGGACCCCAGATCTATGCTGCTTCAGCTGGGCCGACTCCCTCCTTTTGCTCCCAAACCTATGCGTTTTCCAGGTGGTCCTGGTGGTCCTGGTGGCCCGTCTGGTCCTCCAGGTGGTCCTATGCCTATGCCTCGAAACCAGAGCATGGGCAACCAAATAAACCCTTACAACAGAAATCAAAGCATGGGAAGCCAGATGAATCCGTACAATAGAAACCAGAGCATGGGCAACCAACAAAACCCGTATAATAGAAACCAGAGTATGGGAAACCAACAAAACCCTTACAACCGTAACCCAAGCATGGGAAATCAACCGAACCCGTATAATCGTAATCCCAGCATGGGGAACCAACCAAATCCATATAACCGGAATCAGAGTATAGGCAACATGGCGAACCCATACAACAGAAACGGTTCCATGACAAACATGGCCAACCCTATGCCAATGGCTCCACGGAATGGGTCTATGACCAACATGGCGAACCCCATGGGCGGCCGTAATGGATCTATGACAAATATGGCTAATCCTATGGGTCGTAATGGTTCTATGACCAACATCGGTAACCCGATGGGTGGTCGCAATGGATCCATGACCAACATGGGAAATCCTATGGGAGGCCGCAACGGATCCATGACCAACATGGCGAACCCAATGGCTGTCCGCAACCAGTCCATGACCAATCTGCAGAATCCATACCTGCGCTCTGCGCTGCCTATGGGCAATCTGCCTTCTAGAGCGCCTCAATCTCCTGCACGCAACTCTCCAGCGCGCTTAAACTCTCCAGCGCGGGTGAATTCGCCTACGCGCACTCAAAATTCGCCTCTGCATGCTCAGAACTCGCCCCGGCGTACTCCAAAGCGGGCTGAGACACCTCCCCGCGGTAGCCCGCTGCCGATGAAGAAGGATGCGCCTCTTCCACCGCCTCCAAATGAAAAGAGCGCTCTGAAAGAGAGCTTGGGGCGTGGAAAGTTGAAGAATTTTTTGATGGACGACGATACAAACCCATACGACTCGCTGCCACAGCGTAAGCAAAATCTGATCAAGTACAAGTCAAACCGCATCAGTATGGAACGCAAGCCAGAGCGATCGTACGATAGGCTGGACGGATACTTGGACGACATCAAGGATGAGAATGAAGACGATGTGAACCTCCTGGCATATGATTTAGTCAAACGGGGAGAAACCTTCACTGCTGAGCAGAAACCAAGGAAGGTTGAGAGACCAACCAGGCAAGAGTCTAGACCAGCCATACAAACTAGAGAGCCTACACAGAAGCTCAAGGACCCTTACGAGAATAGGTATGAAAACAAGGATCTCAGCCAGTTCAGACATTCTTTCTCTGATGAGGATGAGAGTTTTTTTTCTAAACCGGCTACTGCTTCTACAACACCCAAAAAACCAGCAAAAAAGAAGCCTCCCACCCTGCCTAGTGCATACGATGGGCGTAGCTCGAAGACTGAGAAGAAGAAGAGTAATTTTATGGCAAAACTTGAGGCTTCAATTGACGATTCCATAGGAGCAGAAAACACAAGCAACAACTTGTCTGTGGGTACCGGCTCTTACGACTACAGTGTTCGGATGCTGCGTAGCAATTTCAAGACGATTCTCCTGCCGGAAATTGGAGACAATGGTGGAGTGTTTGGTGACCAGGTGCAGCATCTGCTATCTTTTGAAAAGAGTCTCAATGAGAAGTCTTCTGTAGTTTCCTCTGACGACACCCGCAGCGAGTCAAACCGTAATAGTGGTATAGCGGGAGGGTTCTTCAAGAAGCTTGGTTTGAAGAAAAGCGGGACTAAGGAGAAGCGGCGTCTGAAGAGAGAGAGCAAGTTGCTTTCAAAGCGCAGCTCTGAAAGCCAGAGTCCTGGGCTGGCGAACATGGGTGGTTTTAGCCAGCGTATGCTCAGGGGGAGCATTTTAGAGGACTCCTTTGACACCAGCTATTCTCACGATATATATCTGGATGGCAAGCCAAAAGCCGACTTAGACTTCAACGAGTTTAAGAAGGGCAGAGAAGAAAGAAAGGATGGAAGGGAGCAGAGAGAGAAAGCTGAAAGAGAACAGAGAGAGCTAAAGGAGAGAATGGAGAGAGAGAAGATGGAAAAGGAGAGGGCGGAAAAGGAACAGAGAGAACGAGCGGAGAAAGACAGAGTGGAAAAGGACAGGATAGAGAAAGAAAAAATGGAAAGAGAAAGATTGGAAAGATTGGAAAGAGAGACGGCTGAAAAGGATAGGGAAGAGAGATTAAAGAGGGAAAGTGCTGAGGCGAGCAGATTTACTCTCGACGATCTCAACGAGCCGCTGGGTATGAGCAAAGTGCTTCCTTTGGAGATGGAGGATAAGCTGTTCAGAGACACCCTCACGGGAGCATTTGATGATATTGGAATGAAGATTGATAGGGAGATGGACTCTTCAGAAGCAGAACTCGCGGCCAAGGCTGCGGTAGAGTCAGAGTATTTAAAAATGGGCTCAAAAAATGAGTCAAAACATGAGTCGGAGTACCGCACAGAACGCAAGCCGGACTTGTATAAGACGCTGCGGTTTGACATGAACGGGTCTTCATCGACTGCAGCTACAGTCACGGGCAAAGAGAAGAAGCAGATTCCCCCAGGCAGCAGATTGAATCTTCTGGTAGAGCAAATGGGAATAATCGAAGCCAACCAGGCGCTCATCAACGAACTCCAGTTGATGACTAAAGAGCTCACCGATCTGATCCAGCGTGAAGTTCGTTTGGAGAACGATCTTAGGACGGTTCAGATGGGACTTCCTGGGCGCACAGGCCCTCTAGAGGTCGAGCAACTCCAGCATGAGCTTCGCGAGAAACTGCTTGCGATTCTGCGGTTGATGGTGGAATTCAATGAGGAGCGCAAACACAGAAAAATCGCCGAGGAGCACGTGCTTCTCTGGGAGAGCGCAAACAGTGTCGCGCCAAGCTTTTTGGACGTGAGCTACGAGAACTCGCGGCTCCAGCTGCAGTTAATGGAGAAGCAGGAGCAAATCAATCAGCAACAGCAGATGATATTCCAATTCGATGCGGACAAAAAGGCCCTAGAGGATCTGCACAAAAACGTAGAGCGGGAGAATGATAAATACCGCAATAGTGTGGTCCCAGACTTGACTAACGAGTTGGAAATGGTCAAGAACAGCCAATACCAACAGACAAAGAAGTACCAAGACCAGGTCACACAGCTCAAGGAGCAGAACCAGGACTTGCAGATCAAGTTAAGAAACTACGAGACAGGAGTTTTGACTTCTCCGAACCAGGCTAGTATCAACGCTAATGCAAATTCAGAGATGGAAGAGCAGCGCAACGCTTTACGTGAGGCATTGATTAACTTGAAGCAAGCTAAGGAAAAGGAGGCGCGCGCTGCTCAAGAGCACATTGAGATGTTGGAGGGAAAGGTGGGGAAGTTGACAGTGTTGAATGAGAAGTTGCAGGAGAAGTTATTGGGATAGGTTGCATTGGACGTTAATAGTTAAGATCGTTACGTTATTACATGTATTTAGCATGATCTTGTAGGTTGATTTCTGTGCCATTATAAGTTTTCTGGAGATATGAGATTGAAGAGAGATCATTGTAGACGCTTATGTATGGGAGGCGAAGGGGGCATTGTATCAATCAAGTGCGATACATTCTACACAACGTTGAGCCTCTTTTTTTTATGAAGCTCCCTGATTCAGAGTAGAGATTTGTTAAAATGGCACTTGAAATTATTGACATTCTTTGCGTCAAGCTTATTTTTATTCAAACTTTCAACGTACGTAAACTCCATAAAAAGACACCAATTCCATTTAGTCCAACAATAACTACCAGATACTTCTTTGAAGATGACAAAGCATTTATTATCATACTTCCACGACCTCTTGGCCTCATTAGAAATGTAATGCGATAGATCTGAAGAGAGAAAGGATATATCAGAGGAATATAAAAAAAGTACAATTTAGAGAAAGTGCATTAACTTCTTGAACAACTGTTAGTAAATTCTTACAAGAATAACATATTCACTGCTCTCCAACACGTTCTAATATGACTTTCACCGACCAATCAAACACATTAACGACCCCTGTAGCCTCGTCGTTTATGTGAAACACGTCTAACTTCTTATCACAAGCAAGAGTGTTGATGTTTCCCTCCACGTCACCCCCCTCAAATAAATGCCTATGATTGAGCACGTAGTTCGGATACACCATTTTCTCAAAATACCCAGGTGGGTCAACCCAGAATCCATCACTGGTCTCATATCCTTCTCTTGCCTCTCTTCTCTGCTTGAGAATTCCGCATTTGACCTTTATGAAGAGCTTGATATCTAGAATATCTAGAAATGGGGAATTCTCGTAATATAAAAGGAACCCATCTAAAAAGACTAACTGCAAGTTTTTACCTTTAGAAACAGCAGCCATCCTCAGCGCTATATCACTAATCAACGCATTGTTTATTGGAACCGCAATTTTATCATCGGAAGATTCGGAGGAATGGTCTTTCAGCACCTTTAGTTTTGCTGAAGATCCACTTTTCAATATCTCGAGATCGTGGTACAAATCATCCATTTTGAGAGCCTCCACACAATCCCAGTTTTCCTCTCCTAGAGCATCATCAAAAGGGATTTCCTTGTCGTCTTTATAATAGTCATCTTCGTGAAGAAGAATAGAGCCGGGGAATGCTTTATTTAAGGCTGTTGAAAGCGTCCGGTTAGCATATAGATAACAAGCTGCATTGCACGACTACTCGATGCTGCAAAAATACTCACTGTTTTACCGCTACTTGAAGGACCACTCACCCCAATGAGAATCACCAGCTTCTCCAGCTCTGTTGCAACCGTCATGTTTGCGATAACGGTTATCTGCCAATTTCAAAAAATTCCCCGATGACGCTTCATCTTTTTATTTAGGGTAACACTTGCTTCGACCAAGTAGATGCAGTAGAAGGCAATAAGCTAAAGATTTTTCGGTGTTTTTCCGAACTTAAAAATCACCATCATCTTTCGTATATACGACAATCTTTCTACTTTCCCTTACAACTTACCAATACCTAATTATTCACTGCAACAATAATAGAACAGCACCAATCGATAATGATCAGAACTGAAGTCAAAGCTAATATATATACCCCCTGTATTTCAAATAAACATTCCTTGTGCCCCCTCGTAGTCAATAAACTGGCTAGAATTGATGCAGACAATGTCATCCCCCTCATCACCACTAATGTCGAACAACAGCTCCAATTCCTTCACTCCCTTTTCGTACTGGTCATCTTCTCTCTGTACCGACTTATAACTTTTCGCTTCATCACTTAACCAAGACGCTTGGCTGCAGTTGAGTACCTCCGACTTGCAATTCTCCTCGAATTCGAAACTAGTCCCTCCGATAGCTGAAACCATAGGTCTCTTGCTGTCCGGCCCTTGCTTCTTCTTTTTGTGTTCCTCTGCATGCCGCTTCAAGCTTTCCAAATCGAACTCCTCCACCTCCATGAGGTCGAAGCTGAGAAGTCCCGACAGCTCACGAGCCAAGTTTACGTACGAGTAGTACTCGTCGATTTCCAGTTCCGACTCCAGAAGCGGTCTCTTAGGTCTCTGTGTCTTGGAGATTGATCCGGACCGATCCTCAGAGTCAGTAGGGACAACAGAGAGCATTTTGAAGGACGGCTCACACGCCAGCAGTGTGTCTGGGATCTCGAACGGGTTCACAAGAGTGAACGAGGGCTTTTCGAAACCACTGCCCCTACTGCAACTTGCGTCATCGCTTTGCTCGATGGTCGCGTTAGAGTCAAAAGACTTGTCACGAGTGGCAGCAAACTTCAACTTCAATTTTCTCACCTTCTTCTTGCTTTTTGGCTTAGTCACACGCATAGTGTCCTCATTGGCCTGCACGAAAACATTGGCCTTTGGTACCTCAGCAATCTGTGACTGAACCTCGGGGAGCATTTTTGGAATGTTTGCAGGCCCAAATGGTCCCGCAACAGGGCCAGCAGAAGCACAGCCCCTGTATGTAGCTGGAGATCTGCCTCTGATTACCAACGGAACTGTCTCACAACTCCCCACAAGAATTTCTCTGTTGTCCTCCGTTATAGCGTGTAATTGCACTGTCAACGCAAAGTGTCTCACAAACAGCAGCGGCTTGCGAAAGTTTATGGAAGACGAGAACTGCAAGCGCTCGTACCGTGCAACACGCGCAATCTGGCATGGAGGGTAGTTCAGGAGCATCTTAGGAGAGCCTTTGCGTGAAGAGGGGGTGTAGAAAAGTAATTCGTTGAGGCTCGCGAGCTTGTCTCTGTTTCTGATGTTTGCAGCGCCCTTAATGGTTTCATGGCTGGGAATAGTCCCTGGTACGGCTGGATAAACAGGAGGAGGACCCTGAGGCCCACTTTCCCGTTTAGCCGTGTGTTGCACCAGACCGATCGGTACGTCATCTTCTAAACATCGGGAAGCAACCTTGAGGGTGAAGAACTTCACCGGGTACTGAGCAGAACCATTCTTCGGCACCACTGTGAAAGACTCGTGAAGGAATTCCTCGTAAGGGCACTCCTCAAAAATGAAAGACCCAACCATGGAAAAGTAGTTGCGCTTGTACCCAACCCACTCGTTTTCGATGATCTCAAAACCACGGTCAATGCGAGCACATACGGTAGGGCGCACAAGACTACCAGCAGAAGAGAAGACCAAGTTCTCAACAGCATGGCTCTGGAAGGCAGGGCCAACCTTGAACTGGCTGCTGGATCTTGGTGCGACCTTGGATCTTTGGTCAGGCTTGTTAGTGGTCTGCATTTGTGGTTGAATAGTATGTACACAAAAGGGATAGAGTACAAATGGGCTTTGTGTCCTTTTATAATTGTGGCTTTCAGGAGTAATGTAAACAGTGTTGCAGTGCATAATGCAGCCAGTCAATAGAGAAATCTGGACTTCAAGAAAGCTGAAATGTACTATATTACAGTAAAGTATGTTCAATTGATGTATTTGTACAACGTTCAGCAGTTTCTACTTTTTCTGGAAAAAATTGGACAATATTTTACAACTTATGAAAAATTCTATCAAAAACTACAAATGGGGGGGTTCGGGGCTGATGAAGTAGAGTTTTGTGCCTCATCTTTTCAAATAATCATTCAAATGAGTTCATAAACGTATATCCACCTTTTGAGCTGAAGCGCCTCTCGGAGTTCTGAGTTATGTTTGTGACCCGTTTGCTGAGCTTGTAGCCCGATACCAGCCATGAAGAGGACAAAAAGACCGTATGATAGCTCTGTTATATACTTTAACGAGTATTTGCTGTTTGAATGTTTCTTAAAGCAATTATTTTACATCGGCTCTGTGATTTTGACTTGGCTGTAAACTATGTTATGATCAGCAGACATACAGGCTCGACTAAAGTATGATAAGGGACTGCGGAGCCCTGACATAAATACCTATATGAACAAAGTGTATAAAATTTCGGGAAATGAGTTTCAAATATATAGTAAATGATCATCATAGGGTGAGTTCATGAAAGATCCATGATTTACTCTCCAGTTGATTACCCAAAACTCTGAATAATTCTAGAAGATGAGCAGGAAATGTAGTGACAGATAACGAGTGAACCATTTGAAGCGAATAAACAGCTCTTTCTGGACTTATGTCATCGTGTTATTCACAAATCTGCACTTTTTGCTTGCAGTCTGAGAAGAGCACTACACACTCTTCTAGAATTTATGAATTGAAACCAGATCAAACATTCTCAATGCAAGGCCATTCATTCTCTCTCTTATTCGGTGACTCCCTGTAATGCTAACCGCACTAATTTTCAATGACCCATTCCCTTGGGCCCCAAAATTTTTTTTCATCAATAACACCCTATTCGAACTATTACACACATGAAAAAGGCGATCGACTTCAGGATTCCGTCACTCATCCGGCTGTCGGCTGCGGAGCATGAGCGTAGTATGTTTATCATTGTTGGGGATAAAGCGCGTAACCAACTCCCGAATCTCCATTATCTCATGATGCTGGCGAACATGAAGATGAACAAGCTGATTCTCTGGGCTTACAAAAAAGAGCTTCTCGGCTTCACTTCTCACCGCAAGAAAAGAGAGAAGAAAATCAAGGTGGAAGTTAAGAAGGGTGTGCGTCAAGCGAATGACAAGGATCCATTTGAAGCGTTTGTCACGAACCAGAATATCAGATATGTCTACTATAAAGAGACGGAAAAAGTGCTTGGTCAGACCTTCGGCATGTGTATTCTCCAAGACTTTGAGGCCCTTACCCCCAATCTTTTAGCCCGTACTATAGAAACAGTAGAAGGTGGTGGGATCATCGTGCTCATGCTCAAGCTGATGCAGCTGCTTAAACAGCTCTACGCCATGAACATGGACGTTCATGCACGCTTCCGTACAGAGTCGCATGCAGATGTTGTGGCGCGTTTTAACGAGAGATTTCTCCTTTCTCTTGCCGGCTGTAGCACCTGCTTGGTTGTAGATGACGAGCTCAATGTGCTTCCCGTTTCTGGGGGGAAAAATATTAAGCGCACTGCAGAGTCCGATTTGGACGACGCTGAGAAAACGTCAGAACTTGCGACTTTGACTCTGCTGTTAGAAGGAATAGAGCCTGCACATTCTTTGGTATCGTTGGCGAAGACGGTTAACCAGGCTCAGGCAGTTCTCACATTCGTAGACCTGATTTCTGAGAAAACCTTAAAAGACACCGTGGCGCTCACAGCTGGCCGTGGACGTGGTAAGTCCGCTGCTTTAGGTATAGCTATTGCTGCTGCGATTGCGCATGGCTATTCTAACGTGTTTGTGACGTCCCCATCCCCAGAGAACCTCAAAACACTTTTTGCCTTTGTGGTCAAATCCTTTGACGCGATGGGCTACTCTGATGGTTCAGACTACACAATTGTCCAGAGTACAAATCCAGATTTCCACGACGCAGTCGTGCGTGTGGATATCACGAGACTGCACAGACAGACCATCCAGTACATAGTGCCTACTGACCACCAGGTTCTTGGCCAAGCAGAGCTTTTGGTTATTGACGAAGCTGCGGCCATCCCTTTGCCCCACGTGCAGAAATTGCTCGGAAGTTATCTTGTTTTCATGGCTTCTACAGTAAACGGGTACGAAGGTACTGGCCGCAGTTTGTCTTTGAAGCTTGTGCAAAAGCTTCGAGAAGATTCATCTGGAGTACGCAGACTCAAGGAGATTGAGCTTCTGGAACCTATCAGATACGCACCGGGAGATGCAGTCGAGAAATGGCTCAATGCACTTCTTTGTTTAGAAGCATCTCCAAAGCAGTCCTTTGCTAGAGGCACGCCGCACCCTTCGACATGCGAGTTGTATTATGTAGACAGAGACACGCTTTTCCTGTACCATCCTGTCCTGGAAGCATTCCTCCACCGGGTAATGGGTTTGTACGTAGCATCTCACTATAAAAACTCTCCAAACGACCTTCAACTCATAAGCGATCTGCCTCTGCAGATGCTTTTCGTTCTTTTACCTCCTAGCGAGGGAGGGAAGGTACCTGAGCCGTTGTGTGTTGTGCAGTTGGCCTTGGAGGGACAGATTTCCAAGGAGTCTGTGAGACGTAGCTTGGGCAGGGGGACGCGCGCGGGGGGTGACCTCATCCCTTGGGTTATTTCTCAGCAATTCCAGGACGAGGAATTTGCAGGATTGAGTGGAGGTAGAGTTGTACGTATAGCCACAAGCCCAGAGTACAGTAGTATGGGGTATGGATCTAGAACTCTTGAGTTGCTCAAGGAGTACTTTGAGGGTAAGTTTGCTGATATACTGGAGGAGCAGAAGATCGCCAGTGTCAAAACTGTCGAAATTGACTCTACTACCACTCTCAGAACAGAAAAGATTACTCCGAGAGAGTCTAAAACCCTTCCTCCCCTTCTTCTCAGGCTTTCTCAGAAACCTCCCCCGTTTTTGCATTATCTTGGTGTGCTGTACGGCCTCACGAAGCCTCTTCACAAGTTCTGGCTGCGTCACGGGTACAAACCGGTGTATGTGAGACAGACAGCCAACGAGCTCACAGGCGAGCACACTTGTGTAATGTTGCACGTGCTTGAAGGGAGAGAGGACGCGTGGCTCGACGAATTTTCTGCAGATTTCAGGCTGAGATTCACCGAGTTGCTCAGCTACGGCTTCAGAGAGTTCGGGCTGGTTCACGCACTTCAGGTTCTCGGAAAGCACACTCTTGGCAAGAAGCTCAGTAAGAAGAAGTTGGATACTTTGTTCACGCCTTGGGACGTAAAACGGTTCCAGGCCTACGCCAACAACATGTTGGACTACCACGTGATTTTGGACCTCGTTCCACGCGTTGCGGCTCTCTATTTTGAGGGCTACTTGGATGGGAGAGCAAGTTTGCTGAGCGTCCAGCTGGTGATTCTCTTGGGCGTAGGCTTACAGAGAAAGAACGTAGAGGAGGTTAGCAGTGAGCTCAACTTGCCTGTGAGCCAAGGTTTGGCTATGTTCGCCAAAGTTGTGAAGAAAATGGCTGGAGTCTTTGGGGAGGTTGTAAGGGAGGGAGTTCTGGAGGAGTTGGGGGTGAAAGAGATTGAAGGAAAGAGCGAGATTAGAGAAGCAGAAATTGGAGAAGTGGATGATGAGATCAATAAGGAGTTGGAAGAGGAGGGCAAGCGTGTTCTCAGTGAGATGAATGAGACTCAGAAGGAGTTGCTTCTGTCGTTGGATTTGGGCAAATACGCAATAGGAGATGTGGAGTGGGATGAGGGGGAGGCAAAGAAAGGGGCCAAGGGCGAAAAGCGCGTGGTAAGCTTGAAGCGAAAGGGAGGCGAGGAGGAGGAGAAAGCAGAGGATATTTTAAAGGAGGAGATGAAGGGGATCAAGAAGAGCAAGAAATCGAAGTCGAAGTCGAAGTCGAAGAAGGGGAAAAAGCATTGAGGTACGATTAAGTTGCTGATGGGTGAGCTTGAATTACTAAGAAATGGTATTCAACATACCTCGAACTGCATGAACTACATGATACAAGAAAAACTAGTGCATTGGTTAGCCTGAGTCTACTCAGGTTGTATTTGAATAAAAGTTCAGCAAGATTGTAAACCCCAATAGTTGGTTAGTAAGATATAGGAGATCATTATACAAATGTATGAACGATTATTGACTCAAGAAAGCCTTTCTAAAGTAGTGTGCAATTATATGCTGAGGAGTGTCTATCGGTGATACAACACAATACAATACTATACATTATAACTTGAATACACTACTGTGAATTAAATGAAACGTCTATCGATGATATACACTGCTATACTCAATATTGCTGTAGTAGGTCGGAGCATTTCAGCTAGTTGCAACACAGTGCATTTTTGAATGGCAATAATCCAGCTTTTTAGATTTGAGATATCTCGTTGTAAGAGGAGGGCCATATGTGCTCAGACTTTATAGCCACAGAGGTAGAAGGTATCATAGAAGACCCTGACCTGAAGATCTTAAATCTTAAATCGTTTCCAAGTTGTGCATGTGGTTTGCTTTCTGGGTAACTAGCGCTTTAAGATTCTATTTGGTATTTAGAGGGCTAAACAAATTTCTTATAAATATAGGACCAAAAAAAGGTTGCAGTGCTCAAACGTATCTAAACCTCGTCACAGTGAGGTTTGACTGCCTGTTCAACTTACTGAAATAGTTATAGCTTTATGCAAGCTGCCATAAGCGAGAGCCCAACAATGCTAAGCCACATGGTCAATATGGTTTATGGGAAGAATATAAATTCAGGCTACAAACGCCTTTAAGCTATGCCAGAGTATCCGGGAACGAGTCGCTTAAGCTATACAGACTATTCCAGCAGTTTGGGAAATTGCCTGTGTCCGTGCGACTCGCACATGGAACACAAATAGGGGCCTAGAACAGACAACGTCATGTTTATGCGTCTATTTGGCGCACGGGCCCTAGTATTGTGTTGACGCACGGAACAATTTTTGCACCAAAATAGATGCGCCAAGCATGATTCGATTGATTCAGGGTCGTCAAAGTTCAAAAGGGGTTCTGTGAGTTGTATCGATTAAAATTATTTCACAGGATTTCAAAAACATTGTAGAATAGTTACATACATGTTTTAGAAATATCATGTTAAAACATTCTAATCTGCTCCGTCAAATCCCTATTCTATTTGAGGGCAGATCGGCCCTGCAGAACCGATATGCAGCACGCACTATTCAGACCAATTGTTGTGGAGTTCATTTGTTATCGCACGTCCGGATAGAGCACTGAGATCGGTTAGATCTGAGTCCTGAAGTTATATGTCGGAATGGATTAAGTGGACCTGTAAAGATGAAATTGACTACTTCATTTATAATATGATACTGATCTCTACAGGAATGGAAAGAACTTTCATTCTGGAGTACCCCGGAATAGAAGGCCGCCAAGAGAAATCCAGATCCGCGACTGTGGCACTCGAGTTTTATGAGTATCTCATTTGTGGATAAGCAACATCCTCAATTGGCTTATCCTAATCTCCTGTACGATCCCACCTGCGTCTATTGTTCCATCTTACACAATTTTCGAATATTATATTACAATGAGGTTGCACCATGCGCGGCTAACTTCTGCCGTGGCACCTCTTTTTGGCACATTGTCTGTACTTGCAGCACCAAGAACTAAGCCAGTAGAATAAGCCGAAACGCCAATACCACCAAGAACTAATGACACGCTGGTATGCATTTGACGTGAACATAGTAGATCAGCTCACATACACCACCTCTTGTCATTACAATTTACCCTTCAATCGTACTCCTGTTTCCTTCCTGCATTTCCATTACCAGGATGCCATTGTGAGCGCTCCTTAAAGAACCGCGATCCAAAAAGGCAAAAAGGCATCAATCCACAACCACGAAAATCACCTATAAAAACCCATCCATCCTCTCAGTCAATACAACACTTCTCCTACGACCTCTCCGATGCTCTACTCCACTCTTGTCTCTGTTGCCGCCTCCTTGGCCGGCCTCTCTGCTGCTGCCCCTACACCTTCCTTTGGGCCAAAGCTTGATTTTGTGGTCAAGCGCTTCCTGTCTTCCCAGACCCTGGGCGAGGGTGCTGAGGCTAGTGCGATCGCTAGAAAGAACACGATTGCGTCTGAAAAGTCCGGTATCAAGGTCACTTTGGAGAACGAGTACTCGCTTTACCTTGCCTCCATTGAGATTGGTACTCCAGGCCAGACCATTGGTGTAGACATCGACACTGGCTCCTCTGACTTGTGGGTTCCTGGCGCTGGCACCCAATCCTCTAACGGTACCTACGACCATTCCAAGTCGTCTACTTACAAGAAAGTCGCCGATGGGTTTTCCATCTCTTACGGTGACGGCTCTTCTGCCTCTGGTGATTGGGCCACTGAGACTGTGACCATCGGTGGTTCCGCAGTCAAGGGCTTGGAGTTCGGTGACGCTACCACCCAGGATGTTGGTCAGTCAATTCTTGGTGTTGGTTTGAAGGGAAACGAAGCTTCGGCCCTGTCTTCTCTGCCATTCACCTACGACAATCTTCCATTGCAGTTGAAGTCCCAGGGAATCATTGACAAGGCTGCCTACTCTTTGTATCTCAACTCTCTCGACGCTTCCTCTGGATCCATTGTATTTGGTTCAACTACCGACCTGACCAAGTACTCTGGGGACCTTAAAACACTCCCATTGCAGAAGGTGGACGACTCTGGTGCCACCACCGACGATGTTGTTGCTTTCTTCGTGAACTTGGACGGGATCAAAGCTGGCGGGAGCGACATTACATCGCTGACCTACCCAGCTCTCTTGGACTCTGGCACTACTCTTATTTATGCCCCTTCTGACATCGCCACCGCAGTTGGTAAGAAGTACGGAAAGCTTGACAACTCGGTCGGGGGCTACACTACTGATTGCAGCACCACGGGTGACGACTTCCTGTTCACATTTGACGGGACTACCATTACTGTTCCTTTCTCTAACTTGTTGTATAACATCAACGGGGAGGCCACTGGTGACTCTAACACCTGCTTGGTTGGTGTCTTGGACTCTCAGGCGGACTACTACATTTTGGGTGATGGGTTTTTGAGATCGGCTTATGTCTACTACGACATTGACGACTTGGAGGTTGGAATTGCCCAGGCTGTGTACGCCTAATTCTGCAAAATTTGCACTCAAAATATGCTCACAAAGGTGGTGAATTTAGACTTCTCTTCATGATTCTGTGAAGACTGCGAAAGGACTTCCAGGCAATGCCTTTTCGGCCTTTGTTTTTTTGTTTTTCTCCTAGATGCGTAGTTATATCTAAATATAGCTTCTCGTCTACTGATGACGGTCGCTTTGATTATCGTCTGATTGATTATAGTGGTGTCAAGCCTCTTGCTCCTTTATACCCAAATGAAATTGAGTTTACAGTTGTAGTGTTTTATATATGGCTAGTTCTAAAGACGTTTTCTATTCTTTCAAAGATTGCGCAAAGGAAAGTGCTTACCAATAGAACTACTCTTGTTTTCATCTAAAGCTTCATAGCCAGTGTGTAACCACGAGTCATGTAAAGCGATAGTGACCGCAATATTTGGGTTGGTGCTCTGTCGCGCAGTGTGCCAATTCTCTGTAAACTAGGATGCTGTGAGTAAGGTGAAGTTCCTGTGTGTTGTCGAGATTAGTATGAATTCATGGTGGCCGCAAAGTCCGGGCTCTGACTCCTTCTGTCTCTCCCTTTCTTTCTATGGCAAGCGGTGCGCGCATTCTCTGTGATTAAGGTTGTATTTCGTTATGTATTAAAACACACTCAAAGGACTTACAAGTGGCCCGCAAAAAGTTATAACAAAATCCCTGAATGTATAAAAAGTATGAGTCAACATAGCTCAAAGTATAAACTCTCCGGTCTGTATAGATCGCAATTATTCTACAAAATCTGCCAACTCCTCCAACTTCCTCAATCCATCTGCTCTTTCACCCAACACCTTCTTGACATCATTCAAAAGCACCAATGACTCCGAGTAGTCCTCCAAAACACCTCTATCTAGTGAACGCGCTCTCTTAACATTCCTCTCTTCTGCCTCCTCATTCTCTTCATCTATCTTCCGCTTCATCAATTCCACTTTTTCGAAAAAATCTTCGCTCTCAGCGTCTATAGATCGCCTGAAGCTCACCGGAATTTTCGCCCGTTTTTGCGTTACCAGGGTGGTGAGTTCTTCCACCTTATAGTAAGCCTTTCTAAGCTTCTCATTGAGTTCAAAATCAAAAGGCTCCACCTCTTCTTCCTCTACTATAGGAGCGCTCTGGAGCTTCCCAATGGCCTTGCGCACCAGGTCCTTCGATCCAAGCTCTTTATCATCCACCACTATCGAAAAACGCGCAAGCTCAAGTGAGTCCTCCACGAACTTCTCCACAAGCTTTCGCACTTTAAGCTGAACCGCATCGTGCGCATCGCCTTGGGGTAAATTTAAAGCAATTTTTTCATAAGCCCGGTCAGTAAGCTTTTTGCGAAGAAAGCGGAGATCCTGCTTTTGTAGATAAAGTTTTTGTTGCACACCAAACATAGGTTATTTTATGTGTTTGAATATTTAAATCAGATTGTAAACAAATAGCGCATCGTGCAGTCTTGAGTTTATGGGTCGAAATTCAGTATTCCCTTTTTTGAGAGTCATAGAGTTCCTTTGATTTAGTTCAAAATTTTGTTTCACGAGTTTATGTTGGCTATTCATGTGGGTTAATTGCTGAGTGTGCTTTCAATATACAGACATTCCTATTACAACGATTCTCTGGAAATATGTTAACTTTCCTGAAGGCACTACTAGAAATAGTCAGTACATACATTGAGTCTAAGAAAATGTTAATTATAAAGATTTAAGCTGGTTCTCTGAAAATCTATGAAGGACATATACAAACCACAAAAGATTAAGCAACTTTTAGTTCTCGCATGAATGCCAATCAGAAAAGCACGCGAAACCCTTTCAAGTTTTAAGTGCACACTAGCTAGTTTTGAAGAGACCTGCCCGCACCTTCTCCTCGTTAACCTTGCAGATTGGGAAAACCAAGTTCGGTTTGCGGATACGTTTCATGGTAGAAATCGCTAGTCAACCTTGTACTTTCTGTTCAAAATCGCGTAGCTGACAACGTGGGAATAAAGTTATACGGAGTAATTCCCATATAATCCAAATTCGGTATCATGCACACATAATCACTACTCCTCCGTTCGTCGCAGAACTTAAAAGTATTACGGTCAGGCTTGATTGAGAAATTTTAATCAATTTGTTGAGTGTATAGTCACCAGTTAGTCCTGAAGAGGTGGTACGTACACTTCCAACCCAGAGAAATGCTTTGAAAGTATTTTATCGATCTCAATCACTTTCCCAGTTTCTCTTGAAAACACAGAAACCACCTCATTACCATGACAAGTATGCTTGACGATATCATAAATCAATTTTATCAATATCAATGCATTCTATTGCCGCCCTTATATATCTAGAGTTTTTAACCCTAGCACGGCAGCACGGCCGCTTTTAGTGCACGAAGTAAGTAAGTCAAAGTCAGATCAGGTAGTCTTAAAGTAGCTTGCTTAAGAAAAGTCAGGTTCTTCTGCACTTTTAAATCTGTAACTGGCTCAAGGTGATCTTACTCTACTTTATCCTACCCTATTTTATCTTATGATATCCCTCCAGTTCTTTTCAGCAGCCTGTTATAGCACTCATAACTTGCTTAAGGATTTGAGCAAACAGTTCTTTCAAAAAATAATGATGTCCCACCAATCATTGTCTTGCATACCCAAGCATCACCCCTAGGCAAACAATGAGAGACGACACATTCCTCAGGTAAATCAAAGGTGAAAGTATGATTCCTCGATACCATAGAAACTATCCAGTGGCTGTGTCTTCCGTTCCCTCTCAGGCTGCCCATGTAAGCCTACGAAGAGTCTGAAGATATATATACATAAAGATAGGAGAAATTGACTTAAAAGCAGTAAAAATAAACAGCTGCTGCACTCGGCTTATTCTTGATATACTCTAAACAACAATCATAACATCATTAATCATTTTCAATTCACGGAGTGATTGGGGAGTCTCTTCAAGCTCAATTTTTGAAGAACAACTTGTACTATAAAGTACAAATGTTCCACAACTAACATCTAATCAAATATACCGATTACTTCCCTTCCATCATCTTCCTTTGGGCAGCCTCAAAAGCTGAGTCATCGAGCTCTCCTCCTATTTGCTTCCTCCTCTTGCTCTTCTTCTTTTTGTCCTTCTTGACTCCGCCATATTTCCGCTCTAAAGATTCAATCATGTCGTCGAACTGATTGGCGTGTCTCTTTCTGATGAGGGCACCCAAGTCATCTTCGCTTCCTCTTTTAACGTTCAACATTTTTTCTAATTCTTCAGCCTCCTTGGCTTCCTTTTCCAATTTTTTGATCTTGGCCTTCGCTTGTTTTGGACGACTTTTCTCATATTTCTTCCACTTTGGGTAGTCTTCGAGAACTTTCTTTTCCTTTGAAGCTTTTTTCACAATGTCATATACTCTCTTTTCCAGCTTCAATGTGAGTTCCAAGTGAGGAACAACCTCGAAAAGTTGAAGGAAATCACCGTTGTAAAATTCGAATGCATCACATATATCTCCATATTCCTCCTCGCTATCCTGATAGTTTTTCCGGTCTTCTTCGATTTCCGCGCCACTGATCGGGTCCCGCCCAGCACGGAACGCCTCAAGCCATCCAATGTCAATTTCAATCGCTTCATCTGTAGAACCAGTCTCGTCATACCGTTTACGACGCTTAGGATCTCCAAGAACGGCATAGGCAGCGGAAATCTCTTGGAACTTATCTTTGGCAGTATCACGTGACTCTTCTTTCTGTTTATCAGGGTGATATTTGAGACAAAGCTTTCTATAAGCTGTTTTTACCTCGACAGGGGTAGCAGAGGCCTTTATTCCTAAAGTTTCATAGAGTGACATGGTCAGACGCGTAGTTTTTCAGCATAAAATAATAATAAAGGACGCGATGAGCGGGTAACGTGCGGTGCTTGGAGTATGTATCCTTCATTTTGGTGTGATTAAGTGTTAAGAAGAGCAAAAAGTCAGTGCGTAGAGCCGAGTGCTCATAATGTGATCTCAACCGGACCTTTCATGATTTTCAGAGTCTGGAGACTTCAGACAACAATTTGAGATCAATTAAGAAGCCTCCGTTGAAGCACTATAAGCATTCAGTAAATGTGCACGTTTAGCTGGCGGTGGGTCAATATGTTTCCAATGGGCTTTCATTTTCCATTCGGAATTTAGCCACACATAGAACTTCCAGATCTGCTCTGGAATTAAATAGTCTGGTTTTAAGCAACTTTTTGAGCTTGAAAAGTACAACACGCAAATATCGAGAAGCTAAGCTTTTTCCTTGAAAGTGGTCCTGGTCCTGAGCACCACAGGAGTAGAATAGACTCAGAAATTCTGTATATGAGTAGATGTGTTTATGTGAACGTCGCAGGTCAAGCTCAAGCTTTAACAGAGCATACCGATTTGAAGCTTGTTTACAACTTAATATAGTAGTTGTTATGATCTTTGAACAACATTCTTGGATCGATTAGACGTGTATATAGCTTACGAAAATTCTCAATAGTCATTGCCTTTCGAATGAGTCAAACGCTCGAGTCAATTAGTTTTGACTCTGGCCATTGAACTTCAACGTGGGCCCTAACCATAATATGACAATTATTCATCTTACCTCATATTGAGAATGCTGAAAACTAAGGATCCATTGAAGCAAGATCACGGAGCTTACAGAAAGTGGACGGATCAAAGGCGTTAGTTATTTCAACTCTAAGATTCGCAAACCTAAGTTCGTGGCTTTGAAATACTAATTCAACAGTAATTGACATAGTTTTGCGATAAGATCGCTTATCTGATAAGGTGTCTTACTTGGCACGCTTTAAGTGACAGGTGCAGAAGTTCGATTACGAGTACGCATGAATACACAATCGGTGGGTGATCCGGATTATGATTTGTGCGCCCAATCATGAATGATTTTTGTTACTACATAAGTTGTATGGGTTGATGGCCAAAGTACAATAGCCAGCATAAGCTCCTTCATTGAATCTGCGCCTTTACCAACAAAAAATGAAATACCTCGGGGAAACGTATAAATAACCATTCAGGGAAATAATTATTAAGAATTTTTCGATCACATTGTAGGAGTTAAGAGTCACCTGACTTATGGTTAGGACTGGAAGGGAGTTCACAAAAGAATATTGTCTACCTGGTTTACTTGAAAACTATTTGATTACTTAGCATTGGAAGTTCACTTATACAAATTCGTTTATATTCAAGTTTTTAGCTTGGTTGTAGGTTGCTTAAATCCTGTGAAAAGAGCGTGGGTGAAAAATCATAAATATAGTGCACCACCCGCATCCCAGCCTCTTCTTTGCGCGTGTATATTGCCTGCAATATAGACCAGAAGCGTCGTCAAAATGCCTTCGCTCAAGCTATTTAAGCGAAAAGACGACGGGGCCCGGGCCCGGGAGAAGGAGGAGGAGAAACACAGGAAGGAGCAACTCAAGCACCACAAGAAGCTTGATAAAAAAACGTCTATAAATTCTTCAAACGTCAGCGAGAGATCGCTGGCTTCTAGTATAAACCATAGTATCCCTCCTACCCCCACCTCCACCCCAATTTCAGGTTCGCACCGCTCGAAAGATGTTGGCGATGAAGGCCCCAATGCACCCCGCAGAGCGTTTCTGATGCTCCACTCGCGCCCCAAGAGCTCGTCTGTGCTGTACCCAACCACGGCATCCCCGCGTCCTACACGTGCGGCCACGTTGAACCACCACAGGCCAAATCCCTTTGTAAATCCCCACCCCCTTCCTCTGATAGATACTGCGCCAAAGGTGCGTAAAAAGCTTTCTATACACACACCGCAGACGTCAGCTAGCTCGATTTCCTCGCGGCTTCCTACAGAGGAACCGGTGACCAATCTTCCCATTCCAATTAGCAGGCCTCAAAACTTTCTACCATCGAGACTTCACCACCGCAAATCTGATCTTTACGATGGGTATGCAATTCCTGAATCCACCTCCAATAAAAACAAAAATCTCGGTGTTGGCGCGAGTGCTTCAGTGCGCACGGTAGTGACTAGAGATTCGAACAAGAAGGTGTATGCCTTGAAGAAGTTTAGCCTATTCAATGGTGAACAGGCCTTGGACTTTTACAAGAGATGCTCTAAAGAGTATGTTATTGCTCGTGCGCTCTCTTCGTGTCCTCACGTGGTGTCTACGTATGCCTTGGTCGTTGTTCCTACCATCGCAGAAATGAACAGAGGATGGGGCTTTGTAATGGAGTACTGCCCTGGAGGCGACTTGTTTAGTCTTATTTTGCGCTCTGGCTGGAAACTGTCAACCAATAGTGAGAAGTTTTGTGTTTTTAAGCAGGTCGTATTGGCGGTGAAGTTTATGCATGATTGTGGTGTGGCTCACCGCGATTTGAAGCCTGAAAATGTGTTGTTGAATTCACAAGGTATGGTAAAGCTCACGGATTTTGGTGTGGCCACCATTGCTAAAGTGGGTGGCGAGGTCAAGATGCTGACGGCCTTTGTAGGATCACCCCCTTACTGTCCTCCAGAGGTGATGGCTGGTCAGCACAAGGACGGAGGAGGTCCGCCATACGACCCATTTCAAATGGACTACTGGAGTTTAGGTATGTTAATGTTTTGTATGATGTACCAAGGCACTCCTTTCCAAGAGGCTACCCAGGCTGATAGCATGTACAGAGACTATCTTACTGCATATGACCAGTTCACGCTGCGCAATCCTTCTTTCAGAGCAAAGGGAAATCACCTGACCAAGGGGCCTGGCGTTGAGTATAAGTATGGACAGAGTTTCAAGGATGGAGATGCTAGTAGAGTGGCGTGGCGGTTTTGCGACCCCAAGGTGAAGCTGAGATATACGCTCGATGATTTGTTTGAGGACAGCTGGTTTTTGAAGTTGGAGATGTGTCGGCGGGAGGGGGATTATGAGGTATTGGTGGAACGGTTGAGAGAGGAGGGGTGCACAGCCGATACTTTGATTTCAGAGTGGGAAGCGATGAAGGAGAGTTTTGAAGTGGAGAAGAAAGATGCGGATTGCGAGATTGCGGACAGTGGGGTGAAGAGTGAATTGAAGAGTATGTTGGATGTTGCTCCTAAGGTTAAACCAAAACCGGGGATGTGTGACGTGGTGGATCCTGTGAAGGAGGAGACAGAGGCATCCGAAAAAACATCAGGAGCTATATCAGTAACAGCAACAACGAGAACTGTTGCTAAGGAGCCTGAAACTTCAGAATGCTCTAAACTTAGAGCTGATGATAATCCCACTGCCACTGATACGACGCATTCTAGTACATCTGCCTGCGATTCAATTACTATTCCTTCTGACAGCAATACCTTTGTTGATGCATCCACAAATGAGGAGGCCCCTGATGAGCCCAGAAGACCTGAAATTGATGAGATTGAGGAAAAGCTTCTTCCAGGCTCTGTGGCTTTCCTGGCAGATCTTCCGGAAGACCGGTATTGTAAGGGGCAAATTCGGAAGCACCACCACAGTCAGTTAACAGATATTACTCTGAATGCGTTAGGAGGAACTCGAGCAACGGGGAACTACACAATGAGAGGAGGGAGTGTATCGATGCACTCGAGAATGAGGTGAGCTAGCATTTCAACTTAGGTTGAACTGGAAAGTATACTTTGGTTGGTGCTGGCACAACTGAGCATGCTCGGGTGATTCTATTGTGTCATCGTGGCTTTAATAGATAGAAGTATATACGCGTTAGCGATTAATAGTGATTGTGTGGCTAGATGATTTACGTACTATGATACATTTGAGGTTGTATGTTGAAGTTATGCACTCAATGCAGGGGGCTGGCGTGTTATATAAAATACGTATGTATTTGTACCTGTGTTCTACTTGTTTTTTCTACGTGGAACTGCGCGAAGCTTTAACGTCCTTTTTGTTAGTGTAGTTGATAGTTGCTTGTACGCAAAGCAATTTCATGTAAAATCAATATATCTATCACTTGAGTTGAAGCCCGATCACTTTCGCTTACAGTAAATATAGCTTATCCTAAGAAATCGTTCTAGTGATGCTTTCAAACATGTGTTAAGTGATCTGTCCTAACATACCGGGGCAAACCATTCAAACTTGAAGCTTGAAGCTGTATATATGAGGCTTAAAATTTTAGCAAGTTTAACAATGCTGTTTTGTTGATGTTGGTATAGGGTACATTCAAAAGCCTCGTGATCTGAATACCGCTCAAAATCGGCCCAGTGATGATGCATGCGGCTGAGTTATATCGTTCACGAATTATAGTTGTTTGGAGGCCTAAGAACCATTCGATATATCGTATTCTCTGAACTCGCTGCACTAAATATTACAGTTTCGAAAATCCCACATCTGCTCATTCTCATATCTCTGTTTTTGATCCGCGGTCTAGGTAGAGAGCACCCAGCCATAATGCAAAATAAATTATCCGCCACATAACAGATACAACACCTGATACACAATGTCCGCCCTGATCCAGGATCGTACCGTTGAGTTCCGGCAATGTGTTACGAACTTCAACCGACTTCACAGAGACCGTCCCAAGAAGAATCCTCCCCAGCCCTCGAAGAGCGCCTTCAGCAAGCGTGCCGCAGACATTGCCAAAGACATTGCGACTGCGACAGATCTTCTCAAAAAGCTCGCTGAACTAGCCAAGAAAAAGCCTCTCTTTGACGATCGTCCTGTGGAAATCACAGAGCTTACACACGTCATCAAACAAGGAATCTTCCGCATAGAAGGCAAACTCAAGGGTCTTCAAGCAGACGTTGAAAGCGGTGTAATCCCATCGGGAACTGCTCCAAGTGTTTTTCTGAAGAATGTCCTTCTGCTTCTTCTGAATCAAACGAAGAATATGAGTGGGGAGTTCAAGGGTGTATTGGAGATGCGTCAGAAGAACGAGATTGAAAGCAAGGAGCGCACGACCCAGTTCCTCCTGAGCACCCGTGCGATGGGCGAGAGTGCAAGTGACAACCCGTTTCTTATGGCAGACCCAGGAGTGTCTATACCAAGTGATAACCCTTACTTACTGATACCAGACCAGACACAGCAAATGGCTTTGTTGGAGGAACAACTGCAGGAGTATCTCCAGGAGCGCAACCGGGCAGTGGAGACGATCGAAAGCACAATCAATGAAGTGGGAGGGTTGTTCCAGCAGTTAGCACATATGGTGAGTGAACAGGGGGAGATGATCCAGCGGATCGATCTGGATGTAGACGACATCGATATGAATATCCTGGGCGCTCAGCGGGAGTTATTGAAGTACTTCAATGGAATCTCTAATAATCGGTGGTTATTTTTGAAAGTTTTTGGGGTATTAATCTTTTTCTTTTTGTTGTGGGTTTTGGTGAGTTGAAGTAACTAGACGGTATGAGCGGAGAAAGGCTTAATCAACTACTGAAGGTAGCGAGGGTCTAGAAAGTTGTGTGATTCTTTTATGTGCTAGTTCTACTAGACATAGACGTATAGCATGCTATACATCGAAATCATTGATTTCAACATTTTGATAGTCTATGACCTGGCCAGTTGCTGGAGGCAGCTAAAATTATGAAAGCTTCCTTAGAAGGCAACTGTCAACAAGTCCCCAAGGCTCTTAAACCACAGTGAGTATAGGTTGATAAACCCTCTCATTCATACCCCAAATCAAGACAAAAAGGGGTGTACCCTACAATCACACATTACCATCATTTGCATCTTATGTATGGCTCCCCAAGACAGCTGGGCTAAACTGGTGGAGTACTTAGACATGCTCTGGGCGTGCACGCACTGTTGTGGTGCTCACTGTACTAGATGTGATTTTACGCTATATATAATATACTTATACCATGTTTGTGTTGTTTACAGTACTACCCATAGCTAATTATTATTGTATCGAATAGTGAGTTGTAGTTGGGTCGTGTATTAAGGTTTTCTTCATATGAAGCACATAATTGATAGTTTGTAGCTTTGAACAATCGTTTAGTAGGCTCGAAATGCTTCCATATTAATGTACATTCAATTTCAAACTTGAAAACGCTCAGGATAAACGAGCAATAGCTCTGTCACTCAAAGCTGGAAAAACTCACAGGCTATAAAGACATTTTATACGTTAAAGTCCCATTTGCACCTTGTTTGACCCTTCTCCTACGTTTGATAGTGTTTTGAAATTCAAGCTTAACTCGCACTTCTACACTCCTCAATAGCCTATATTGCATTGCAATACCATGCAAACCTAATGATACTCGTCTAACTTCATCAAACCCTTTAAGGTGTTTCATATAATATGATATTGAGTTGGCAGGCTGCTTGTCGTTATCCATAAATATAGATCTCATGAAATACTAAACCCACTGATGCAAATATCAATGAGACCTTAGCGACATTACCAAATCTACGTCACTTTCTTACACTGTCCCACGCAAGAACCCACTCACGAAACCCTGGCCCTTGACATTGTTATAGCTGTGCTCGTGGTCAAAGTACTTCAACACGTGCGACTGCTGCTTCCAAAAGTTAACTGTCTCTTGATACTCCATCTGGCCCTTCATGTACATAATATTGCGCACCGCAAGGGTGTCAACATACCGGTGGCGCTCAAACTCCTGTCTGATTTTCGTGCGCAACGCAGAAGTTGGCATATCCAACTCATACATCTCCACAAAGTTTGGCGCGTCGCGCACAAACTTGCGATACAAGCGAATGACGCGCTTCTGCATGTCTGCACTGGTTGCAGACCGCTTCGTCGTTTCGGCAAACGCTGTGGCCATAGTCATTTTGAGTGGTGTCGTTTGGTTAGTAATTTTTTTTGGTAGGATTTGGTTGGTTGAGTGCGGGTAGCAGGCAGCTCTGCCGACACGCTCTGTGTTTACTATAGTATTTATCTTACGAATGAGTTAATGCATGCTATCAATATATCATGTGATATTTCCTTTTATTTTTGTGAAAGTTTTAGGCTTTTTGTTACTTGAGCCATTCACTAGACTGATCTCATGTCGCTAATTGTTGATTATAACTTCAAACAATAATTGGCATCTTTTTTGCCAGTATAAGGCTTGCCTTCTTGTTAAATGTCCGCCAGAGGATCCAGCTCATTTTACACATTTTAGTCATAGTATTCACAGACTATCGAGCAAAATTGTACCTACAGGTAATCTTCAATCCACCAGAGGAAAATTGTTGGCAAAAATTAGCTGTTATGGTAAGAGCTCTGGCTCTTTTAGCGCTTTGATTAATTCTCAAAGAACATGCTCTTTGTTGTCACTGCTTCTAATATCACTCCCTGTAAAACCATTCAAAACAGCTTTAACTACTTCAAAATCCTACACGAGGCACAACTTACTACTAAGTGGTAGCATCAATGAAGAGGCCTATCCAAAAATCATAAATACTGATTCTTAACTACATCAACACAAATACAGAGAAAATCTATTATCTATCTAACTATCTATAAAAACAACGGTCAAAGATGCACTGCTGATTTGTTAAAAAAGCACTAATCGCTCATTCCCATGTGTGTGCCCTCTAACTATGTTTGGCAGTGTGCTCCTTGGCATACTCAGCCATTGCTATGTTACCACTACTCGCCGGCCCGCCTTTCCCGGTAGACTCTGGGAGCTCAATGCCATCACGCTTAGCGGCTTTGTGCTCCTTGAGGTACTCAGCCATTCCTATGTTACCACTACTCGCCGGCCCGCCTTTCCCAGTAGACTCTGGGAGCTCAATGCCATCACGCTTAGCGGCTTTGTGCTCCTTGAGGTACTCAGCCATTCCTATGTTACCACTACTCGCCGGCCCGCCTTTCCCG